>SJYX01003675.1:0-34860 GCA_006410675.1 Oreotragus oreotragus | reverse complement strand
GCAGCACTGTTTATAATAGCCAGGACATGGAAACAACCTAGATGTCCATCAGCGGATGAATGGATAAGAAAGCTGTGGTATATATACACAATGGAGTATTACTCAGCCATTAAAAAGAATACATTTGAATCAGTTCTAATAAGATGGATGAAACTGGAACCAATTATACAGAGTGAAGTAAGCCAGAAAGAAAAGCACCAATACAGTATACTAACACATATATATGGAATTTAGAAAGATGGTAATGAGGACCCTGTATGCAAGACAGCAAAAGAGATACAGATGTGTAGAGCGGACTTATGGACTCTGAGGGAGAAGGAGAGGGAGAGGGAGAGGGAGGGATGATTTGGGAGAATAGCATTGAAATATGTATACTATCATGTAAGAAATGAATTGCCAGTCTATGTTCAATGCAGGATGCAGGATGCTTGGGGCTGGTGTATGGGGATGATCTGGAGGGAAGATGTTGGGTGGGAGGTGGGAGGGGGGTTCATGTTTGGGAGTTCGTGTAAAAAAATAAATAAATAAATAAATAAAAATTAAAAAAAAATAAAAAAAAAAAGAGGGAAGGTGTGATTTTCCTCGAGACCCTGCAGCTGAAAAGGGCCTCATCCCTCCAGGAGGGGAGAACCTCCTGGTTTTTCTCGAGTTGTGGCATGTTCCTCTCGAGTTACGAAGAAGGGGACCTCAGGGACCCGCTCAGGAAAGGCCAGGGTTCATGCAAGTTGCGAGGGGCTTCTCGGGATTCCTCTCTAGACAGTGCCACATCTTAAGTCCCTGTCTGGACCGTAAGCCACAACAAGAATTTTCCTCTACAGTGCAGACAGGTTACTTTGGGTTCATCTGGAATCTCCAAAGGGGAGTCAGGCCTCGTCTTAAGTGGAGACATGCACGTCCGCATTCCTCCCCAGCTGTAGCAGCAGAGTCAAGCTTCCCGTCGAGTTGACACAGGGATCTGTGCCTTCCCTCAAGCTTTCTCACATGGCTGTCACAGGGGCCACCATGGTGTGAGTCGATACTCTGGGTTACATTGGAGGTAGTGCAGGGAAATCAGCTTTAGCTGGAGTAGAATGAGTCATTTCATGGTCTTTTGGAATGGTTGCAAGACCCCTGGAGTTCCTCTCGACTTTTCTGTACAGAAGACCTCCAGTTGAAATGGGAAGGGAACGCCAGGCATCATGTCTCGTCGAAGCACAGAAAGAAAACGTCATCTCGCATTGAGCAGAGGGAAACGGGGCTCCTATTGAGTTGTGGAGTCACCCTCGCTGTTTTGCTTGAGTGGAGACGGATATGTCTGAGAACTTCTTGACTTAGAGCAAGGATGTGAAGGATGCTTTCGAGGTTCAAGAGGGAAGGTGTGATTTCCGTCGAGATACCGCAGCGGAAAAGGGCCTCATCTCGCCTAGAGGGCAGAACCTCCTGGTTTTTCTCGAGTTGCGGCAGGTTCCTCTCGAGTTACGATGGAGACCTCTGGGATCCACTCATGAGGCCTCAGGNCGCTTTCGAGGTTCAAGAGGGAAGGTGTGATTTCCGTCGAGATACCGCAGCGGAAAAGGGCCTCATCTCGCCTAGAGGGCAGAACCTCCTGGTTTTTCTCGAGTTGCGGCAGGTTCCTCTCGAGTTACGATGGAGACCTCTGGGATCCACTCATGAGGCCTCAGGAAAAGCCAGTGTCTCCGAGTTGCGAGGGGACTCATGGCATTCTTCTCCACTCGGTGCTGCCTCCTAAGTGTTGGTCAGGAGTGAAGGCCGGAAACAGGTTTCCTCTCCACTGCTGACATGGTTCTTGAGGTTTCTCTGGAGACTCCACAAGTGAGTCAGGCCTTGTCTTGTGCGGAGACATGCTAATCCGATTTCCTCCCCAGCTGTAGTAGCAGTGTGAGTCTTCCCATCGAGTTGACACAGGGATCTGAGGGTTTCCCACGAGGCTTTCCCACAGGGCTGTCACACGTGCTACCTTGGTGTCAGTCGATGCACGGGATGACATTCGAGGCCCTGCAGGGAAATCACGTTCATATGGATTTGACTGTGACTTTTGCACATGTTTTGGTTTGTTGCCCCAACCACTGGAATTGTTCTCGAGTTCTCTGGGGAGAGCGCCTCCTCTTGACATGTGACGTGAAGGCCAGGAATCATTTCTCGACGAGGCAGGGAAAGGAACCCTCGTCTCACAATGAGGAGGGGAGAATGGGGATCCTCTTGAGTTGTGCAAGGACCTTNCGCCTCCTCTTGACATGTGACGTGAAGGCCAGGAATCATTTCTCGACGAGGCAGGGAAAGGAACCCTCGTCTCACAATGAGGAGGGGAGAATGGGGATCCTCTTGAGTTGTGCAAGGACCTTCGTTGTTCTACTCGAGTGAAGACAGATATGTCGGGGAAAGTCTTAACTTTCAGCAATCGTTTGAAGGACTCCTCCGAGATTTAAGAGGGAAGGTGTGATTGCCCTCGAGACCCTGCAGCGGAAAAGGGCTTCATCTCGCCTGCAGGGGAGAATCTCCTGGTTTTTCTCGAGTTGCACGAGGTTCCTCTGGAGTTACAACGGGGTCCTCAGGGACCCGCTCAGGAGGCCACAGGAAAGGCCAGGGTTCGTGAGAGTTGCGAGGGGCTTCTCGGGATTCCTCTCCAGTCGGTGCCACATCTTAAGTCCCTGTCTGGACCGTAGGCCACAACCTGAATTTTCCTCTGCAGTGCAGACAGGATTCTTGGGGTTCCTCTGTAGTCTCCACAGGGGATTCAAACCTCGTTTCGAGTGGAGACATGCACGTCTGCGTTCCTCCCCAGCTGTAGCAGCAGAGTCAAGCTTTCCGTCGAGTTGACACAGGGATCTGTGCCTTCCCTCAGGCTTTCTCACATGGCTGTCACAGTGGCCACCATGGTGTGAGTCGATACTCTGGTTGACATTCGAGGTAGTGCAGAGAAATCCGCTTCAGCTGGAGTGGAATGAGTCATATCGTGGTCTTTTGGAATGGTGGAATGACCCTTGGAGTTCCTTTGGACTTTCCAGTAGAGAAGGCCTTCCCTTGAGATGTGAAGAGAATGCCAGACATCATGTCACGTCGAAGCAGGGAAAGAAAACATCATCTCCCATTGAGGAGAGGGAAACTGGGCTCCTCTTGAGCTGTGGAGGGACACTCGCTGTTTTGCTCGAGTGGAGACGTTTATGTCAGAGAACTTCTTGACTTGCAGCAAATGCGTGAAGGATGCTTTCGAGGTTCAAGAGGGAAGGTGTGATTTCCGTCGAGATACCGCAGAGGAAAAGAGCCTAATCTTGCCTAGAGGGCAGAACCTCCTGGTTTTTCTCGAGTTGTGGCAGGTTCCTCTTGAGTTACGATGGAGACTTCCGGGACCCACTCTTAAGGCCTCAGGAAATGCCAGGGTTCCTGTGAGTTGCGAGGTGCTTCTTGGGATTCCTCTCCAGTCGGTGCCGAAACTTAAGTCTTTTTCCAGACCGTAGGCTGCAACCTGAATTTTCCTCTCCAGTGCAGACAGGGTTCTTTAGGTTCCTCTGGAGTCTCCACAGGGGAGTCAGGCCTTGTCACGTGTGGAGACATGCTAGTCCACGTTCCTCCTGAGCTGTAGCAGCATAGTCAGGCTTCCCATCTAGTTGACACAAAGACCTGTGCCTTCCCTCAAGGCTTTCCCACAGGGATGTCACATGGGCCACCATGGTGTGAGTCGATACTCTGGGTAACATTTGAGGCAGTGCAGGGAAATCAGCTTTAGCTGNCAGCATAGTCAGGCTTCCCATCTAGTTGACACAAAGACCTGTGCCTTCCCTCAAGGCTTTCCCACAGGGATGTCACATGGGCCACCATGGTGTGAGTCGATACTCTGGGTAACATTTGAGGCAGTGCAGGGAAATCAGCTTTAGCTGGAGTAGAATGAGTCAATTCGTGGACTTTTTGAATGGTTGCACTACCCCTGGAGTTCCTCTCGACTTTCCTGTAGAGAAGGCATCCACTTTAGATGCGAAGGGATCGCCAGGCATCATGTCTCATCGAAGTAGGGAAAGAAAACGTCATCTCGCATTGAGTAGAGGGAAACGGGGCTCCTCTTGAGTTGTGGAGGGACCCTCTTGTATTGCTCGAGTGGAGACGGATATGTCGGAGAACTTCTTGACTTGCAGCAAGGGTGTCAAGGACGCATTCGAGGTTCAAGAGGGAAGGTGTGATTTCCCTCGAGACACCACAGTGGAAAATGTCCTCATCTCGCCTGGAGGGAAGAACCTCCTTGTTTTTCTTGAGTTGCGACAGGTTCCTCTCGATATACGATGGAGACGTCAGGGACCCACTCATGAGGCCTCATGAAAGGCCAGTGTCTCTCCGAGTTGCGAGGGGATTAGTGGGATTCCTCTCCATTCGGTGCTGCTTCCTTAGTGTTTGTCAGGAGCGAAGACTGGAACCTAAGGTTTCCTCTCCAGTGCTAACATGGTTCTTGAGGTTCCTGCGGAGTCTCCACAGGGGAGTCAGGCCTTGTCTCGTGTGGAGACATGCACGTCCGCTTTCCTCCCCAGCTGTAGTAGCAGTGTGAGGCTTCAATAGAGTTGACCCAGGGATTTGAGGCTTTCACACGAGCCTTTCCCACAGGGCTGTCACACGTGACACCGCGGTGTAAGTCGATGCACGGGGTGACATTCGAATCACTGCTGGGAAATCAGGTTCATATGGATTCGACTGAGACTTTTGCATGTCTTTTTGTTTGGTGACCCGACCCGTGGAGTTCCTCTCGTGTTTCCTGTGGAGAGCGCCTCCTCTTGAGATGCGATGGGAAGGCCAGGAATCATTTCTCAACGTAGCAGGGAAAGGAAGCCTCGTCTCACACTGAGGAGGGGAGAATGGGGGTTCTCTTGAGTTGTGCAGGGACCTTCATTGTTCTACTCGAGTGGAGACAGATATGTCAGGGAACGTCTTAACTTTCAGCAAGCGTTTGAAGGACACTTCCGAGGTTCAAGAGGGAAGGTGTGATTTCCCTCGAGACCCTGCAGCGGAAAAGGGCCTCATCTCGCCTGGAGGGGAGAACCTCCTAGTTTTTCTCGAGTTGCAGAAAGTTCCTCTCGAGTTATGATGGGGACTTCAGGGTCCCACACAGAAGGCCTTTTCCTGAGGCCAGTGTCCATGCCAGTTGCGAGGGCCTTCTCAGGATTCCTCTCCAGTTGGTACCGCATCTCAAGTCCTTGTCTGGAGCGTAGGCCACAACATGAAGTTTCCTCTCCAGTGCAGACAGGTTTCTTGGGGTTCGTCTGGAGTCTCCACTGGGGAATCAGGCCTCGTCTCGAGTGGAGACATGCACGTCCGCTTTCCTCCCCAGCTGAAGCAGCAGAGTCAGGCTTCCCATCGAGTGGGCACAGGGATATGTGCCTTCCCTCAAGGCTTTCCCACAGGGCTGTCACAGGGGCCACAATGGTGTCAGTCGATACTCGGGTAATATTCGAGGCAGTGCAGGGAATCAGCTTCAGCTGGAGGGGAATGAGTCATATGGCGGTCTCTCAGAATGGTTGCACGACCCCTAGAGTTCCTCTCGACTTTCCTGTAGAGTAGGCCTCCACTTGAGATGCGAAGGGAATGCCAGGCATCATGTCTCCTCGAAGCAGGGAAAGGAAACGTCATCTTGCATTGAGGAGAGGGATACGGGGCTCCTCTTGAGTTGTGGAGGGACCCTCGTTGTTTCACTCGAGTGGAGACAGGTATGTCGGAGAACTTCTTCACTTGCAGCAAGGGTGTAAAAGATGCTTTTGAGGTTCCAGAGGAAAGGTTTGATTTCCGTTGAGACATCGCAGTGGAAAAGGGCCTCATCTCGCCTGGAGGGCAGAACCTCCTGGTTTTCCTCAAGTTGTGAAAGTTTCCTCTCGAATTACGATGGAGCCATCTGGGGCTCACTCATGAGGCTTCAGGAAAGGCCAGTGTCTTTCCTAGTTGCGAGGGGACTCGTGGGATTCCTCTCCATTCGGTGCTGCTTCCTAAATGTTTGTCAGTAGCAAAGGCCGGAACCTGAGGTTTCCTCTCCAGTGCTCACATGTGACCGTAGGCCGCCACCTGTAGTTTCCTCTCCAGTGCAGACAGGGTTCTTGGGGTTCCTCTGGAATCTCCACAGGGGAGTCAGGCCTCATCTTGAGTGGAGACATGCACTTCCACTTTCCTCCCCAGCTATAGCAGCAGAGTCAAGCTTCCCGTCGAGTTGACATAGGGATCCGTGCCTTCCCACAATGCTTTCCCCCATGGCTGTCACAGGGGCCACCATGGTGTGAGTCATCCTCTGGAATCTCCACAGGGGAGTCAGGCCTCATCTTGAGTGGAGACATGCACTTCCACTTTCCTCCCCAGCTATAGCAGCAGAGTCAAGCTTCCCGTCGAGTTGACATAGGGATCCGTGCCTTCCCACAATGCTTTCCCCCATGGCTGTCACAGGGGCCACCATGGTGTGAGTCAATACTCAGGGTAACATTCGAAGCAGTGCAGGGAAATCAGCTTTACCTGGAGTAGAATAAGCCATTTCGTGGTCTTTTGGGTTGGTTGCAAGACCCCTGGAGTTCATCTTCTCTTTCCTGTAGAGAAGGCTTCCACTTGAGATGCGAAAGGAACAACAGGAGTCATGTCTCGCTGAAGTAGGGCAAGAAAACCTCATCTCCCATTGAGGAAAGGAAAACGGGGCTCCTCTTGAGTTTTTGAGGGACACTCTTCTTTGGCTAGCTTGAAGACGGATATGTCAGGGAACTTCTTGACTTGCAGCAAGGGTGTGAAAGACGCCTTCGAGTTTCAAGAAGGAAGGTGTGATTTCCGTCCAGACACCGCAGTGGAAACTGTCCTCATCTCGCCTGGAGGGGAGAACCTCCTGGTTTTTCTCGAGTTGCGGCAGGTTCCTCTCGAGTTATGCCGGGGACCTCAGGGAACCGCTCAGCAGGCCTCAGGAAAGGCCCGTGTCTCTCCGAGTTGCGAGGGGACTTGTGGGATTCCTCTCCATTCGTTGCTGCTTCCAACGTCTTTGTCAGGAGTGGAGTCCGCAACCTGAGTTTTCCTCCCCAGTGCTGAAGTGCTTCTTGAGGTTCCTCTGGAGACTCCACAGGGAAGCCGGGCCTTGTCTTGTATGGAGACATGCTATTCCGTTTTCCTCCCGAGGTGTAGTAGCTGTGTGAGGCTTCCCATCGAGTTGACCCAGGGATCTGAGGCTTTCCCACGAGGCTTTCCGACAGAGCTGTCACACGGTCCACCATGGTGTGAGTCGATACATAGGGTGACATTCGAGGCACTGCAGGGAAATCACATTCATCTGGATTCGACTGAGACTTTTGTGCCTCCTTTGCTTTGATGGCCAGACCCCTGGAGTTCCTCTCGAGTTTCCTGTGGGAAGCACCTCCTCTTGAGATGTGACGGGAAGGCCAGGAATCATTTCTCGACGAAGCAGGGAAAGGAACGCTCTCTCACACTGAGCAGGGGAGAATGGGGATCCTCTTGAGTTGTGCAGGGACCTTCGTTGTTCTACTCGAGTGGAGACAGATATGTTGGAGAACGTCTTAACTTGCAGCAAGCGTTTGAAGGACACTGCTGAGGTTCAAGAGGGAAGGTGTGATTTCCCTTGAGACCCTTCAGCTGAAAAGGGCCTCATCTCGCCTGGAGGGGAGAACCTCCTGGTTTTCTCCAGTTGCAGCAGGTTCCTCTCAAATTACGACGGGGACCTCAGGGACCCGCTCAGGAGGCCTCAGAAAAGGCCAGTGTCCAAGCGAGTTGCGAGGGGCATCTCGGGATTCCTCTCCAGTTGGTGCCACATCTTAAGTCCTTGTCTGGATCGTCGGCCACCACCTGAATTTTCCTCTTCAGTGCAGACAGGGTTCTTGGGTTTCCTCTGGAGTCTCCACAGGGGAGTCAGGCCTCGTCTCGAGTGGAGACATGCACTTCCGCTTTCCTCCCCAGCTGTAGCAGCAGGGCCAGGCTTCCCATCGAGTTGACACAGGGCTTTGTGCCTTCCCTCAAGATTTCCCCCACGGCTGTCACAGGTGCCACCATGATGTGAGTAGGTACTCCGGGTAAAATTCAAAACAGTGCACGAAAATCAGCTTCAGCTGGAATAGAATGAGTCATTTCTTGGTCTTTTGGAATGGTTGCACCATCCCTGGATTTCATGTCGACTTTTCTGTAGAGAAGGCCTCCACTTGAGTTCGAAAGGAACACCAGTAATCATGTCTCACAGAAGCAGGGAAAGAAACCCTCATCTCGCATTGAGGTGAAGGAAACGGGGCTCCTCTTATTATTGGAGAGACCCTCTTGTTTCACTCGAGTGGAGACAGATATGTTGGAGAACTTCTTGACTTGCAGCAAGGGTGTGAAAGATGCTTTCGAGTTTCAAGAGGGAAGGTGTGATTTCCATCGAGACACCACAGTGGAAAAGGGCCTCATTTCGCCTGGAGAGGAGAACCTCCTGGTTTTTCTCGAGTTGTGGCAGGTTCCTCTCGAGTTACGACAGGGACCTCAGGGACCCGCTCAGGAGGGCTCAGGAAAGGCCAGTTTCCATGCGAGTTGTGAGGGGCTTCTCGGAATTCCTCTCCAGTCGGTGCCACAACTTAAGTCCCTGTCTGGAGGGTAGGCCGCAACCTGAAGTTTCCTCTCAACTGCAGATAGTGTCCTTGGGACTCTTCTGGAGTCTCCACAGGGGGGGTCAGGCCTCGTCTCAAGCGGAGACATGCAAGTCCACTTTCCACCCCAGTGGTAGCAGCAGAGTCAGTCTTCCCGTCGAGTTGACACAGGGATCTGTGCCTTCCCTCAAGGCTTTCCCGCAAGGCTGTCACAGGGGCCACCGTGGTGTGAGTCAATACTCTGGGTAACATTCCAGGTAGTGCAGCGAAATCAGCTTCAACTGGAGTGGAATGAGTCATACGGTGGTCTTTCAGAATGGTTGCATGACCCCTGAAGTTCCTCTCTACTTTCCTCAGAGAAGGCCTCCACTTGAGTTTCGAAGCAAACACCAGGCATCATGTCTCGGTGAAGCAGGGAAAGAAAACGTCATCTCGCATTGAGAATAGTGAAACGGGGCTCCTCTTGAGTTGTGGTGGGACCCTAGCTGTTTTGCTCGAGTGGAGACGGATATGTCGGTGAACTTCTGGATTGCAGCAAGGGTTTGAAGGACGCTTTTGACGTTCAAAAGGGACTGTTTAATTTCCATCGAGACACCGCAGCAGAAAAGGGCCTCATCTCGCCTGGAGGGCAGAACCTCCTGGTGTTTCTCGAGTTGCAGCAGTTTCCTCTTGAGTTACGATGGAATAAGCTGGGAATCACTCATGAGGCCTCAGGAAAGACCAGTGTCTCTCCGAGTTGCGGGTTGTCTCGTGGGATTCCTCCCCATTCGGTGCTGCTTCCTAAGTGTTTGTCAGGAGTGAAGGCCGGAACCTGAGGTTTCCTCTCCAGTGCTGACATGGTTCTTGAGGTTCCTCTGGAGTCTCCACAGGGGAGTCAGGCCTTGTCTCCTGTGGAGACATGCTAGTCCACTTTCTTCTCGAGCTGTAGTAGCAGTGTGAGGCTTCCCATCGAATTGACACAATGATCTGAGGCTTTCCAAGGAGGCTTTCCCACAGGGCTGTCACTCGTGCCACCATGGTGTCAGTCGATACACGGGATGACATTCGAGGTACTGCAGGGAAATAACGTTCATATTACTTTCTTCTCGAGCTGTAGTAGCAGTGTGAGGCTTCCCATCGAATTGACACAATGATCTGAGGCTTTCCAAGGAGGCTTTCCCACAGGGCTGTCACTCGTGCCACCATGGTGTCAGTCGATACACGGGATGACATTCGAGGTACTGCAGGGAAATAACGTTCATATGGATTTGACTGAGACTTTAGTGCATCTTTTGGTTTGGTGGCCCTAGCCCTGGAGTTCTTCTCGAGTTTCCAGTGGAGAGTACCTCCTCTTGAGTTGCGACTGGAGGCCAGCAATCATTTCTTGACGAAGCAGGGAAAGAAACTCTCTCTCACACTGAAGAGGGGAGAATGGGGATCCTCTTGAGTTTTGCAGGGACCTTCGTTGTTCTACTTGAGTGGAGACAGATATTTCGGGGAACGTCTTAACTTGCAGCAAGCGTTTGAAGGACGCTTCCGAGGTTCAAGAGGAAAGGTGTGATTTCCCTCGATTCCCTGCAGTGGAAAAAGGCCTCATCTAGCCTGGAGGGGAGAACCTCCTGGTTTTTCTCGAGTTGCAGCAGGTTCCTCTAGAGTTACGACCGGGACCTCAGAGACCCGCTCAGGAGGCCTCAGGAAAGGCCAGGGTTCATGCGAATTGCGATGGGCTTCTCGGGATTCCTCTCCAGTCGGTGCCGCGTCTTAAGTCCTTGTCTGGAGCGTAGACCGCGACCTGAAGTTTCCTCTCCACTGAAGACAGTGTTTTTGGGGTTCCTCTGGAGTCTCCACAGGGGAGTCAGGCCTCGTCTCGAATGGAGACATGCACGTCCGCTTTCCTCCCCAGCTGTAGCAGCAGAGTCAAGCTTCCCTTCGAGTTGACACAGGGATCTGTGCCTTCCCTCAAGGCTTTCCCATATGGCTGTCACAGGGGCCACCATGGTGTGAGTCGATACTCTGGGTAACATTCGAGGCAGTGAATGGAAACAAGCTTCAGCTGGAGTGGGTTGAGTCATATGGTGGTCTTTTGGAATTGTTGCATGAGCCCTGGTGTTCCTCTCGACTTTCCTGTAGAGAAGGCCTCCACTTGAGATGCGAAGGGAATGCCATTCATCACGTCTCGAAGAAGCAGGAAAAGAAAATGTCATCTCGCATTGAGGAGAGGGAAACGGGGCTCCTCTCGAGTTTTGGAGGGACCTTCTTGTTTCGCTCGAGTGGAGACGGATATGTCAGAGAACTTCTTGACTTGCAGCAAGAGGGTGAAAAACACTTTCGAGCTTCAAGAAGGAAGGTATGATTTCCGTCGAGATACCGCAGTGGAAAAGGGCCTCATCTCGCGTGGAGTGGAGAACCTCTAGTTTTTTCTCGAGTTGTGGCAGGTTCCTCTCCAGTTACAATGGAGGCCTCTGGGACCCACTCATGAGGCCTCAGGAAAGGCCAGTGACTTTGCGAGTTGCGAGGGGACTTGTGGGATTCCTCTCCATTCGTTGCTGCGTCCTAAGTCTTTGTCAGGAGCAGAGGCCGCAACCTGAGGTTNGAGGCCTCTGGGACCCACTCATGAGGCCTCAGGAAAGGCCAGTGACTTTGCGAGTTGCGAGGGGACTTGTGGGATTCCTCTCCATTCGTTGCTGCGTCCTAAGTCTTTGTCAGGAGCAGAGGCCGCAACCTGAGGTTTCCTCTCCAATGCTGACGTGGTTCTTGAGGTTCCTCTGAAGACTCCACAGGGGAGACAGGTCTTGTCTCGTGTGGAGACATGCTAGTCCGTTTTCCTCCCGAGTTGTAGCAGCAGTGTGAGGCTTTCCATTGTGTTTCCACAGAGATCTGAGGCTTTCCCATTAGGCTTTTTCACAGAGTTGCCACACGTGCCACCGTGGTGTCAGTCGATACACTGGTGACATTCGATGCACTGCAGGAAATTCACGTTGATATGGATTCGACTGAGAATTCTGCGCCTCTTTTGGTTTGGTGGCCCAAACCCTGGAGTTCCTCTTGAATTTCCTGTGAAGAGCGTCTCCTCTTGAGATGTGACGAGAAGGCCAGGAATCATTTATTGACGAAGCAGGGAAAGGAAACCTCATCTCACACTGAGGAGGGGAGAATGGGGATCCTCTTGAGTTGTGCAGGGACNCTCTTTTGGTTTGGTGGCCCAAACCCTGGAGTTCCTCTTGAATTTCCTGTGAAGAGCGTCTCCTCTTGAGATGTGACGAGAAGGCCAGGAATCATTTATTGACGAAGCAGGGAAAGGAAACCTCATCTCACACTGAGGAGGGGAGAATGGGGATCCTCTTGAGTTGTGCAGGGACCTTCGTTGTTCTACTCGACTGGAGACAGATAAGTTGGGGAACTTTTTGACTAGCTTCAAGTGTTTGAAGGACGCTTTTGAGGTACTAGAGGGCAGGTGTGATTTCCCTTGAGACCCTTCAGCGGAAAAGGGCCTCAACTCGCCTGAAGGGGAGAACCTCCTGGTTTTTCTCGAGTTGCGCCAGGTTCCTCTTGAGTTACGATGAGGACCTCAGGGACCCACTCAGGATTCCTCAGGAAAGGCCAGTGTCCATGTGAGTTACAAGGGCCTTCTCGGGATTCCTCTCCAGTCGGTGCCACATCTTAAGTCCTTGTCTGGAGCATCGGCCGCTACCTGAATTTTCCTCTCCAGTTCAGACAGGGTTCTTGGGGTTCCTCTGGAGTCTCAATAGGGGAGTCAGGCCTCGTCTCGAGTGGAGACATGTAAGTCCGCTTTCCTCCACAGCTGTAGCAGCAGAGTCAAGCTTCCCATCGAGTTGACACAGGGATCTGTGCCTACCCTCAGGCTTTCCCACAGGGTTGTCACAGGGGCCACCATGATGTGAGTCGATAATCTAGGTAATATTTTATACTCTGGGTAACGTGCAGGGAAATCAGCTTCAGCTGGAGTGGAATGAGTCATATGGTGGTCCTTCGGAATGCTTGCATGATCCCTGTAGTTCCTCTCGATTTTCTGTAGAGAAGGCCTCCAGTTGAGATGCGAAGGGAACACCAGGCATCAGGTCTTTTCGAAGCAGGAAAAGAAAACTTCATCTCGCATTGAGGAGAGGGAAACGGGGCTCCTCTTGATTTGTGGAGGGATCTCGCTGTTTCCCCCTAGTGGAGATGGATATGTCAGAGAACTTCTTGACTTGCAACAAGTGTGTGAAGGACTTTTTCAAGGTTCAAGAGGAAATGTGTGATTTCCATCGAAATACCACAGGGGAAAAGGGCCTCATCTTACCTTGAGGGCAGAATTTCCTGGTTTTTCTCGAGTTGCGGCAGGTTCTTCTCGAGTTACGATGGAGACCTCTGGGACCCACTCATGAGGCCTCAGGATAGGCCAGTGTCTCTCCGAGTTTAGAGGAGACTCTTGGGATTCCACACATTCATTGCTGCGTCCTATGTCTTTCTCAGGTGCGGAGGCCAGAATCTGAGGTTTCCTCTCCAGTGCTGACATGGTTCTTGAGGTCCCTCTGGAGTCTCCACTGGGGAATCAGGCCTTGTCTCGTGTGGAGACATGCTAGTCCGCTTTCCTTCCGAGCTGTAGTAGCACTGTGAGGCTTCCCATCGAGTTGACACAGGATTCTGAGTCTTTCCCACGAGGCTTTTCCACAGGGCTGTCACATGTGCAACTGTGGTGTCAGTTGATACACAGGGTGACATTCGAGGCACTGCAGGTAAATCATGTTCATACGGATTCGACTGAGATTTTTGTGCGTCTTTTGGTTTGGTGGCCCGACCCCTGGAGTTCCTCACGTGTCTCCTGTGAAGAGCGCCTCCTCTTAAGATGCGACGGGAAGTCCAGGAATCATTTCTCAACGAAGTAGGGAAAGGAACCCTCGTCTCACCCTGAGGATGGGAGAATGGTGATCCTCTTGAGTTGTGCAGGGACCATCATTGTTCTACTCGAGTGGAGACAGATATGTCAGGGAACATCTTAACTTGCAGCAAGAGTTTGAAGGAGGCTTCCGAGGTTAAAGAGGGAAGGTGTGATTTCCCTTGAGACCCTGCAGCGGAAAAGGGCCTCATCTCGCCTGGAGGGGAGANCTCTTGAGTTGTGCAGGGACCATCATTGTTCTACTCGAGTGGAGACAGATATGTCAGGGAACATCTTAACTTGCAGCAAGAGTTTGAAGGAGGCTTCCGAGGTTAAAGAGGGAAGGTGTGATTTCCCTTGAGACCCTGCAGCGGAAAAGGGCCTCATCTCGCCTGGAGGGGAGAACCTCCTGATTTTTCTCGAGTGCCGGCAGGTTTCTATTGAGTTATGACGAGGACCACAGGGACCCACTCAGGAGGCCTCACGAAAGGCCAGTATCCATGGGAGTTACGAGGGGCTTCTCGGGATTCCTCTCCAGTCGGTGCTGCATCTTAAGTCCTTGTCTGGAGCATAGGGCACAACCTGAATTTTCCTCTCCACTGAAAACTGGCTTCGTGGGGTTCCTCTGGAGTGTCCACAGGGGAGTCAGGACTCTTCTCGAGTGGAGACATACACGTCTGCTTTCCTCCCCAGCTGCAGCAACAGAGTAAATCTTCCCATTGAGTTGACACAGGGATCTGTGCCTTCCCTCAAGGCTTTCCCACAGTGCTGTAAAAGGGGCCACCATAGTGTGAGTCGATACTCTGGGTAACATTCGAGGCAGTGCAGTGAAATCAGCTTTAGCTGGAGATGAATCAGTGATTTTGTTGTCTTTTTGAATGGTTGCACGACCCCTGGAGTTCCTCTCGAATTTCCTGTAGAGAAGGCCTCCACTTGAGATTCGAAAGGTACACCAGGAATCATGTCTCAACGAAGCAGGGAAAGAAACCCTCATCTCGCATTGTGAGAGGGAAACGGGGCTCCTCTTGAGTTTTGGAGGGACTCTCTTGTTTCGCTCGAGTGCAGACGGATATGTCGGAGAACTTCTTGACTTGCAGCAAGGGTGTGAAGGACGCTTTCGTGGTTCAAAATGGAAGGTGTGATTTCGTTCGAGACACCGCAGTGGAAACTGTCCTCATCTTGCCTGGTGGGGAAATCTCCTGGTTGTTCTCGAGTTGCAGCCGGTTCCTCTCGAGTTACGATGGAGACCTCATGAACCCACTCATGAGGCCCCCGGAAAAGCCAGTGTCTCTCCGAGTTGCGAGGGGACTCATGGGATACCTCTCCATTCGTTGCTGCATCCTATGTCTTTGTCAGGAGTGGAGGGTTCAACCTGAATTTTCTTCTCCAGTGCTGACGTGGTACTTGTGGTTCCTCTGGAGACTCCACAGGGGAGCCAGGCCTTGTCTCGTGTGGAGACATGCTAGTCCATTTTCCTCCCGAGCTCTAGTAGCACTGTGAGGCTTCCCAGCGAGTTGAGTCAGGGATCTGAGGCTTCCCCACGATGTTTTCCCACAGAGCTGTCACACGTGCCACCGTCGTGTGAGTTGATACACGGGGTGACATTCGAGGCACTGCAGGGTAATCACATTCATCTGGATTTGACTGAGACTTTTTTGCCTCTTTTGGTTTGGTGGCCCGACCCCTGGATTTCCTCTCGAGTTTCCTGTGGAGAGTGCCTCCTCTTGAGATGCGACGGGAAGGCAGGAATCATTTCTCGACAAATCAGGGAAAGGAACCCTCGTGTCACAATGAAGATGAGAGAATGGGAATCCTCTTGAGTTGTGCAGGGACCTTCGTTGTTCTACTCGAGTTTAGACAGACATGTCGGGGAACTTTTTGATTAGCCTCAAGTGTTTGAACGATGCTTCCGAGGTTCAAGAAGGAAGGTGTGATTTCCCTTCAGACCCTGCAGCGGACAAGGGCCTCATCTCGCCTGGAGGGAGAAACTCCTAGTTTTTCCGAGTTGTGGCAGGTTCCTCTCTAGTTACGACGGGGACCTCAGGGACCTGCTATGGAGGCCTCAGGAAAGGACAGTGTCCATGCGAGTTGCGAGGGTCTTCTCGGGATTCCTCTTCAGTCGGTGCTGCATTTTAAGTCCTTGTCTGGAGAGTAGGCTGCAACCTGAAGTTTCCACTCCAGTGCACACTGGGTTCTTGGGGTTCCTCTGGATTCTCCACAGGGGAGTCAGGCCTCATCTCGACTGGAGACATGCACGTCCGCTTTCCTCCCCAGCTATAGCAAAAGAGTCATGCCTCCCATCGATTTGACACAGGAATCTGTGCCTTCCCTCAAGGCGTTCCCACAGGACTGTCACAGGAGCCACCATGGTCTGAGTCGATACTCTGGGTAAGTTTCGAGGCAGTGCAGGAAATCAGCTATAGCTGGAGTGGAATGAGTCATATGGTGGTCTTTAGGAATGGTTGCACGACTCCTGGAGTTCCTCTCGACCTTCCTGTAGAGAAGGCCTCCACTTGAGATGTGAAGGGAACGGCAGGCTTCATGTCTCTTCCAAGCACGGAAAGAAAACTTCATCTTGCATTGAAGAGAGGGCAATGAGGCTCTTCTTGACTTGTGGAGGGACCCTCGCAGTTTCGCTCGATTGGAGACGGATATGTCGGAGAACTTCTTGACTTGCAGCAAGGGTATGAAGGACGCTTTCAAGGTTCGAGGGAAGGTGTGATTTCCATCGAGACACCGCAGCGGAAAAGGGCCTCATCTCGCCTGGAGGGCTGAACCTCCTGGTTATCCTCGAGTTGTGGCAGGTTCCTCTCAAGTTACGATGGAAACCTCTAGCACCCACCCATGAGGCCTCAGGAAAGGCCAGTGTCTCTCTGAGTTGCGAGGGGACTCGTGGGATTCCTCTCCATTTGGTGATGTTCCTAAGTGTTTGTCAGGAGCGAAGGCCGGAAAATGAGGTTTCCTCACCAGTGCTAACATGATTTTTGAGGTTTCTCTGGAGTCTCCACAGGGCAGCCAGTCCTTGTCTCGTGTGGAGACATGCTAGTCCGTTTTCCTCCCGAGCTGTAGTAGCAGTGTGAGGCTTCCCGTCGAGTTGACTCAGGGATTTGAGGCTTTTCCACGAGGCTTTCCACAGAGCTGTCACACGTTCCACCGTGGTGTGAGTCGATAAATGGGGTGACATTTGAGGCACTGCAGGGAAATCACATTCTTATGGATTCGACTGAGACTTTTGTGCATCTTTTTTTTTGGTGGCCCGACCCCTGGAGTTCCTCTCGAGTTTCCTGTGAAGAGCTCCTCCTCTTGAGATGTGACGGGAAGGCCAGGAATCATTTCTCGACGAAGCAGGGAAAGGAAACCTCGTCTCACACTGAGGAGGGGAGAATGGGGATCCTCTTGAGTTGTGCAGGGACCTTTCTTGTTCTACTCGAGTGGACACAGATATGTCGGGGAACGTCTTAACTTGCAGCAAGCATTTTAAGGACACTTCCAAGGTTCAAAAGGGAAGGTGTGATTTCCCTCGAGAGGCTGCAGCTGAAAAAGGCCTCATCTCACCTGGAGGGGAGAACCTCTTCTTTTTTCTCGAGTTGCGGTGGGTTCCTTTTGAGTTACTACGGGGACCTCAGGGACCCACTCTGGAGGACTCAGGAAAGGCCAGGGTTCACGCGAGTTGAAAGGGGCTTTCCCGGATTCCTCTCCAGTCCGTGTCGCATCTTAAGTCCTTGTCTGGAGCGTAGGCCACAACGTGAAGTTTCCTCTCCAGTACAGACAGGGTTCTTCGGGTTCCTCTGGAGTCTACATAGGGGAGCCAGGCCTCGTCTCGAGTGGAGACATGCACGTCCGCTTTCCTCCCCAGCTGTAGCAACAGAGTCAAGCTTCCTGTCGAGTTGACACAGGGATCTGTAGCTTCTCTCAAGGCTTTCCCACAGGGCTCTCACAGGGACCACGATGGTGTGAGTCAGTACTCTGGGTAACATTCGAGGCAGTGCAGGGTAATCAGCTTCAGCTGGAGTGGAATGAGTCATGTGGTGTTCTTCTGGAAGGCTTGCACGACCCCTGGAGTTCCTCTCGACTTTCCTGTAGGGAAGTCCTCCATGTGATATGCGAAAGGAATGCCAGGCATCATGTCTCTTCGAAGCAGGGAAAGAAAACGTAATCTCACATTGACGAGAGGGAAACGGGGCTCTTGAGTTGTGGAGGGACCCTGCTGTTTCGCGCGTGTGGAGACGGATATGTAGGAAAACTTCTTGACTTGCAGCAAGGGTGTGAAAGATGCTTTCAAGTTCCAAGAGGGAAGGTGTGATTTCCGTCCAGACACCGCAGTGGAAAATGTCCTCATCTCGCCTGGAGTGGAGAACCTCCTGCTTTTTCACGAGTTGCAGTAGGTTCCACTCGAGTTACGATTGAGACTTCTGGGACCCACTCATGAGGCCTCAGGAAAGGCCAGTAACTCTCCGACTTGCCAGGGAAGTCATCGGATTCCTCTCCATTCGTTGCTGAGTCCTAAGTCTTTGTCAGGAGCTGAGGCCGCAACCTGATGTTTCCTCTCCAGTGGTGATGTGGTTCTTGAGGTTCCTCTGGAGTCTCCACAGTGGAGTCAGGCCTTGTCTCGTGTGGAGACATGCTATTCCGCTTTCCTCCCGAGCTGTAGTAACAGTGTGAGGCTTTCCATCGAGTTGACACAGGGGTTTGAGTCTTTCCCTTGAGGCTTTCCCACAGGGCTGTCACACGTGCCACCGTGGTGTCAGTTGATATACGGGGTGACATTCGAGGCACTGCCGGGAAATCACATTCATATGGATTCGACTGAGACTTTTACGTATCTTTTGGTGTGGTGGCCCTACCCCCGGAGTTCCTCTCGGGTTTCCTATGAAGAGCGCCTCCACTTGAGATACGATTTGAAGGCCAGGAATCATTTCTCGATGAAGCAGGGAAAGGAACTCTCATCTCACACTGAGGAGGGAAGAATGGGGATCCTCTTGAGTTGTGCAGAGACCTTCGTTATTCTACTCGAGTGGAGACAGGTATGTCAGGGAACGTCTTAACTTGCAGCAAGCGTTTGAAGGATGCTTCCAAGGTTCAAGAGGGAAGGTGTGATTTCCCTCGATACCCTGCAGCGTAAAAGTGCCTCATCTAGCCTGGAGGGGAGAACCTCCTTGTTTTTCTCGAGTTGCAGCAGGTTACTCTCGAGTTACGACGGGGACCTCAGGGACCTGCTCAGCAGGACTCAGGAAAGGCCAGTGTCCATGCAAGTTGCGAGGGCTTCTCGGGATTCCTCTCCAGTCGGTGCCGCATCTTAAGTCCTTGTCTGGAGAGCAGGCTGCACCCTGAAGTTTTCTCTCCACTGCAGACAGGGTTCTTGTGTTTCCTCTGGAATGTCCACAGGAGAGTCAGGCCTCGTTTCGAGTGGATCCATGCACGTCCGCTTTCCTCCCCAGCTTTAGAAGCAGAGTCAGGCTTCCCGTCAAGTTGACACAGGGATCTGTGCCTTCCCTCAAGGCTTTCCCACAGGGCTGTCACAGGGACTACCACGGTGTGAGTCGATACTCTGGGTAACATTCGAGGCAGTGCAGCGAAATTTCCTTTACCTGGAGGAGAATGAGTCATTTTGTGGCCTTTCGGAATGGTTGCACGACCCCAGGAGTTCCTCTCGACTTTCTTGTAGAGAAGGCCTCCACTTGAGATGCGAAAGGAACACGAGGAATCATGTCTCGCCAAAGCAGGAAAAGAAACCCTCATCTCGCATTGAGGAGAGGGAAACGGGGCTCCTCTTGAGTTTTCTTGGGACCCTCTTGTTTCGCTCGAGTGGAGACGGATATGCCGGTGAACTTCTTGACTTGCAGCAAGGGTGTGAAAGATGTTTTCGAGTTTCAAGAGGGAAGGTGTGATTTCCGTCCAGACATCACAGCGCAAAATGTCCTCATCTTGCCTGGTGGGGAGAACCTCCTGGTTTTTCTCGAGTTGCGGCAGGTTCCTCTCGAGTTACGATGGAGACCTCAGGGACCCACTCATGAGGCCTCAGGAAAGGCCAGTGTTTCTCCATGTTGTGAGGCGATTCGTGGGATACCTATCCATTCGTTGCTGCATGCTATGTCTTTGTCAGGAGCGGAGGGTTCAACCTGAGGTTTCTTCTCCATTGCTGACGTGGTACTTGTGGTTCCTCTGGAGACTCCACAGGGGAGCCAGGCTTTGTCTCGTGTGGAGACATGCTAGTCCGTTTTCCTCCCGAGCTGTAGTAGCATTGTTAGGCTTCCCAGCGATTTGAGTCGGGGATCTGAGGCTTCCCCACGATGCTTTCCCACAGAGCTGTCACACGTGTCACCGTGGTGTGAGTTGATACACGGGGTGACATTCGAGGCACTGCAGGGTAATCACATTCATCTGGATTTGACTGAGACTTTTTTGCCTCTTTTGGTTTGGTGGCCCGACCCCTGGATTTCCTCTCGAGTTTCCTGTGGAGAGTGCCTCCTCTTGAGATGCGATGGGAAGGCAGGAATCATTTCTCGACAAATCAGGGAAAGGAACCCTCGTGTCACAATGAAGATGGGAGAATGGGGATCCTCTTGAGTTGTGCAGGGACCTTCGTTGTTCTACTCGAGTTTAGACAGACATGTCGGGGAACTTTTTGATTAGCCTCAAGTGTTTGAATGACGCTTCCGAGGTTCAAGAAGGAAGGTGTGATTTCCCTTGAGACCCTGCAGTGGAAAAGGGCCTCATCTCGCCTGGAGGGAGAATCTCCTAGTTTTTCTGAGTTGCGGCAGGTTCCTCTCGAGTTACAACGGGAACCTCAGGACCTGCTATGGAGGCCTCAGGAAAGGCCAGTTTCCATGTGAGTTGCGAGGGTCTTCTCGGGATTCCTCTTCAGTCGGTGCCGCATTCTAAGTCCTTGTCTGGAGAGTAGGCCGCAACCTGAAGTTTCCACTCCAGTGCACACTGGGTTCTTGGGGTTCCTGTGGATTCTCCACAGGGGAGTCAGGCCTGGTCTCGAGTGGAGACATGCACGTCTGCTTTCCTCCGCAGCTATAGCAACAGAGTCATTCTTCCCATCGATTTGACACAGGGATCTCTGCCTTCCCTCAAGGCGTTCCCACAGTACTGTCACAGGGGCCACCATGGTCTGAGTCGATACTCTGGGTAGGTTTCGAGGCAGTGCAGGAAATCAGCTACAGCTGGAGTGGAATGAGTCATATGGTGGTCTTTAGGAATGGTTGCACGACTCCTGGAGTTCCTCTCGACNCTGCCTTCCCTCAAGGCGTTCCCACAGTACTGTCACAGGGGCCACCATGGTCTGAGTCGATACTCTGGGTAGGTTTCGAGGCAGTGCAGGAAATCAGCTACAGCTGGAGTGGAATGAGTCATATGGTGGTCTTTAGGAATGGTTGCACGACTCCTGGAGTTCCTCTCGACCTTCCTGTAGAGAAGGCCTCCACTTGAAATGTGAAGGGAACGGCAGGCTTCATGTCTCTTCCAAGCAAGGAAAGAAAACTTCATCTCACATTGAAGAGAGGGCAATGAGGCTCTTCTTGACTTGTGGAGGGACCCTTGCAGTTTCGCTCGATTGGAGACGGATATGTCGGAGAACTTCTTGAATTGAAGCAAGGGTATGAAGGACACTTTCGAGGTTCAAGAGGTAAGGTGTGATTTCTGTCGAGACACTGCAGCAGAAAAGGGCCTCATCTCGCCTGGAGGGCAGAACCTCGTGGTTATCCTTGAGTTTTGGCAGGTTCCTCTCAAGTTACGATGGAGACCTCTAGAACCCACCCATGAGGCCTCTGGAAAGGCCAGTTTCTCTCTGAGTTGCAAGGGGACTCGTGGGATTCCTCTCCATTCAGTGATGTTCCTAAGTGTTTGTCAGGAGCGAAGGCCAGAAACTGAGGTTTCCTCACCAGTGCTGACATGATTCTTGAGGTTTCCCTGGAGTCTGCACATGAAGTCAGGCCTTGTCTCTTGTGTAAACATGCTAGTCCACTTTCTTTCCAAGCTTTAGTGGCAGTGTGAGGCTTTGCATCGAGTTGAAATAGGGATCTGAGCCTTTCCCACAAGGCTTTTCCATAGGAACGTCACACGTTCCACTGTGGTGTGAGTCGATACACGGGGTGACATTCGAGGCACTGCCGGGAAATCACATTCATATGGATTCAACTGAGACTTTTGCGCGTCTTTTGGTTTGGTGGCCCGACCCCTGGAGTTTCTCTCGAGTTTCCTGTGAAGAGCTCCTCTTCTTGAGATGCAACGGGAAGGCCAGGAATCATTTCTTGATGAAGCAGGGAAAGGAACCCTCGTCTCAAAATGAGGAGGGGAGAATGGGGATCCTCTTGAGTTGTGCAGGTACCTTCGTTGTTCTACTCGAGTGGAGACAGATATGTTGGGGAACGTCTTAACTTGCAGCAAGCGTTTTAAGGACCCTTCCAAGGTTCAAGAGGGAAGATGTGATTTCCCTCGAGACCCTGCAGTGGAAAAGGGCCTCATCTCGCTTGGAGGGGAGAACCTCTTCGTTTTTCTCGAGTTGTGGCAGGTTACTCTAGAGTTACGACGGGGACCTCAGGGACCCACTCAGGAGGCTTCAGTAACTGCCAGGGTTCATGCGAGTTGAAACAGGCTTCTCCGGATTCTTCTCCAGTCTGTGCCGCATCTTAAGTCCTTTTCTGGAGCGTAGGCCGCAACCTGAATTTTCCTCTCTAGTGCAGACAGGGTTCTTGGGGTTCCTCTGGAGTCTCCACAGGGGAGTCAGGCCTCGTCTCGAGTGGAGACATGCAAGTCCGCTTTCCTCCCCAGCTGTAGCAGCAGAGTCAGGCTTCCCGTCGGGTTGACACAGGGATCTGTGCCTTCCCTCAAGTCTTTCCCACAGGGCTGTCATAGGGGCCAGCATGGTGTGAGTCCATACTCTGGGTAACTTTCGAGTCAGAGCAGGGATATCAGCTTTAATTGGAGTAGAATGAGTCATTTCGTGGTCTTTTGCAATGGTTCCACGAACCCTGGAGTTCATCTCGACTTTCCTGTAGAGAAGGCCTCCACTTGAGATTCGACGGAACACCAGGAATCAAATCTCGCCAAAGCAGGGAAAGAAACCCTCATCTCGCATTGAGGAGAGGGAAACGGGGCTCCTCTTGAGTTTTGGTGAGACCCTCTGTTTTCGCTCGAGTGGAGATGGATATGTCGGAGAACTTCTTGACTCGCAGCAAGGCTGTTAAAGATGCTTTCGAGTTTCAAGAGGGAAAGTGTGATTTCCATCGAGAAACCACAGCGGAAACTGTGCTCATCTCGCCTGGAGGGGAGAACCTTCTTGTTTTACACGAGTTGCGTCAGGTTCCTCTCCAGTTAGGATGTAGACTTCAGGGATCGACTCATGACGCCTCAGGAAAGGCCATTGTCTCTTTGAGTTGCGAGGGGACTCGGGGGATTCCTCTCCATTCGTTGCTGCATCCTAAGTCTTTGTCAGTAGTGGTGGCCGCAACCTTAGGTTTCCTCTCCAGTGCTGATGTGGTACTTGAGGTTCCTCTGGAGACTCCACAGGGGAGAAGGGCATGTCTCATGTGAAGACATGCTAGTCCGTTTTCTTCCCATGCTGTATAGCAGTGTGAGGCTTCCCATCGAATTGACACAGGGATCTGAGTCTTTTCCGCGAGGTTTTCCCACAGAGCTTCTACACGTGCCACCGTGGTGTGAGTTGATACACGGGCTGACATTCGAGGAACTGCAGGGTAATCACGTTCATCTGGATTCGAATGAGACATTTGCACCTCTTTTGTTTTGCTGGCTCGACCCCTGGAGTACCTCTCGAGTTTCCTGTGGGAGCGCGTCCTCTTGAGATGCGACGGGAAGGCAGAAATCATTTTTCGGCAAACCAGGGAAAGCAACCCTCATCTCACACTGAAGAGGGAAGAAAGGGGATCCTCTTGAGTTGTGCAGGGACCTTCCTTGTTCTACTCAGGTGGAGACAGATATGTCGGGGATCTTATTGACTAGCCTCAAGTGTTTGAACGATGCTTCCGAGGTTCAAGAGGGAAGGTGTGATTTCCCTCGAGACCTTGCACCGGAAAAGGGCCTCATCTCGCCTGGAGGGGAGAACCTCCTGGTTTTTCCCGAGTTGCAGCAGATTCCTCTTGAGTTATGACGGGGACCTCAGGGACCCGCTCAGGAGGCCTGAGGAAAGGCCAGTGTCCATGCAAGTTGGGAGGGCTTCTCGGGATTCCTCTCCAGTCATTGCCACATCTTAAGTCCTTGTCTGTAGAGTAGTCAACAACCTGAAGTTTCCTCTCCACTGCAGACAGGGTTCTTGGGTTTCCTCTGGAATGTCCACAGGAGAGTCAGGCCTCGTCTCGAGTGGAGACATGCACGTTCGCTTTCCTCCCCAGCTGTAGAAACAGAGTCAAGCTTCCCGTCAAGTTGACACAGGGATCTGTGCCTTCCCTCAAGGCTTTCCCACAGGGCTGTCACAGGGACCACCATGGTGTGAGTCGATATTCTGGGTAACATTCGAGGCAGTGCAGGGAAATCAGCTTTAGCTGGAGGAGAATGAGTCAGTTTGTGGTCTTTTGGAATGGTTACATGAGCCCAGGAGTTCCTCTCGAGTTTCCTGTAGAGAAGCCCTCCACTTGAGATGTGAAAGGAACACGAGGAATCATGTCTCGGCGAAGCAGGGAAAGAAACCCTCATTGCGCATTGAGGAGAGGGAAACACGGCTCTTCTTGAGTTTTGGTGGGACCCTCTTGTTTTGCGTGAGTGGAGACGGATATGTCACAGAACTTCTTGACTTGCAGCAAGGGTGTGAAAATGCTTTCGAGTTTCAAAAAGGAAGGTATGATTTTCTTCGAGACACCACAGCGGAAAATGTCCTCATCTCGCCTGGAGGGGAGAACCTCTTGGTTTTTCTCGAGTTGTGGCAGGTTCCTCTCGAGTTACGATGGAGACCTCAGGGACCCACTCATGAGGACTCAGGAAAGGCCAGTGTCTCTCCGAGTTGCGAGGGGACTCGTGCAATTCCTCTCCATTAGTTGCTGCGTCCTATGTCTTTGTCAGGAGAGATGGCAGCAACCTGAGGGTTCCTCTCCAGTAGTGACGTGGTTCTGGAGGTTCCTCTGGAGACTCAACAGGGGAGCCAGGCCTTGTCTCGTGTGGAGACATGCTAGTCCGTTTTCCTCCTGAGCTGTAGTAGCAGCGTGAGGCTTCCCATCGAGTTGACTCAGGGAACTGAGGCTTTCCCACGAGGCTTTCCACAGAGCTGTCACACATGCCACCGTGATGTGAGTCGATACACGGGGTAACATTCGAGGCACAGCAGGGTAATCACGTTCATCCTGATTCGACTGAGACTTTTGTGCCTCTTTTGGTTTGCTAGCCCGACCCCTGGAGTTCCTCTCGAGTTTCCTGTGGAGAGCGACTCCACTTGAGATGCGACGGGAAGGCAGGAAACATTTCTCATTGAATCATGGAAAGAAACCCTCCTGTCACACTGAAGAGGGGAGAATGGGGATCCTCTTGAGTTGTGCAGGTACATTCGTTGTTCTACTTGAGTGGAGACAGACATGTCGGGTAATTTTTGATTAGCCTCAAGTGTTTGAAGGATGCTTCCGAGGTTCAAGAGGAAAGGTGTGATTTCCCTTGAGACTCTGAAGTGGAAAAGGGTCTCATCTCGCCTGGAGTGGAGAACTTCCTGGTTTTTCTCGAGTTGCAGCAGGTTCCTCTCGAGTTATGATGTGGACCTCAGTGACCCGCTCAGGAGGCATCAGGGAAGTCCAGTGTCGATGCGAGTTGCAAGGGGCTTCTCCGGATTCCTCTCCAGTCGGTGCTGCATCTTAAGTCCTTGTCTGGAGCGAAGTCCACAACATGCAGTTTCCTCTGCACTGCAGACAGGGTTCTTGGGGTTCCTCTGGCGTCTCCACAGGGGAGTCAGGCCTCGTCTCAAGTGGAGACATGCACGTCCACTTTCCTCCCCAGCTGTAGCAGCTGAGTCAGGCTTCCCGTCGAGTTGACACAGGGATCTGTGCCTTCCCTCATAGCTTTTCCACAGGGCTTTCACAGGGGCCACCATGGCGTCAGTCGATACTCTGGGTAACATTTTAGGCAGTGCAAGGAAATCGGCTTTAGGTGGAGTAGAATGAGTCATTTCTTGGTCTTTTGGAATGGTTGCATGACCCCTCGTGTTCCTGTCAACTTTCTTGTAGAGAAGGCCTCCACTTGAGATGCTACAGGAACACCAAGAATCATGTCTCGCCGAAGCAGGGAAAGAAACCCTCATCTCGCATTGAGAAGAGGGAAACGGGGCTCCTTTTCAGTTTTGAAGGAACCCTCTTGTTTCACTCGAGTGGAGACGGATATGTTGGAGAACTTCTTGACTTGCAGCAAGGGTGTGAAAGATGCTTTTGAGTTTCAAGACGGAAGGTGTGATTTCCGTTCAGACACCGCAGAGAAAAACTGTCCTCATCTCGCCTGGAGGTGAGAACCTCCTGATTTTTCTCGAGTTGCGGCAGGTTCCTCTCGAGTTAACATGGAGATCTCAGGGACCGACTAATGAGGCCTCAGGAAAAGCCATTGTCTCTCCAAGTTCTGAGGGGACTCTTGGGATTCCTCCCAATTTGTTGCTGCTTCCTAAGTTTTTGTCAGGAGCGAAGGTTGGAACTTGAGTTTTCCTCTCCAGTGCTTACATGGTTCTTGAGGTTCCTCTGGAGTCTCCACAGTGGAGTCAGGCCTTGTCTCCTGTGGAGACATGATAGTCCGCTTTCCTCCCGAGCTGTAGTAGCAGTGTGAGGCTTCCCATTGAGTTGACACAGGGATCTGAGGCTTTCCCACGAATTTTTCCCACAGGGCTGTCACACGTGCCACCGCAGTGTCAATCGATACACGGGGTAACATTCGAAGAACTGCAGGATAATCACGATCATCTGGATTTGACTGAGACTTTTGCGTGTCTTTGGGTTTGGTGGCCCGATCACTGGAGTTCATCTCGAGTTTCCTGTGAAGAGCGCCTCCTCTTGTGATGCGACGGGAAGGCCAGGAATCATTTCTCGACGAAGCAGAGAAAGGAACCCTCGTCTCACAATGAGGAGGGAAGTTTGGGGATCCTCTTGAGTTGTGCAGGGACCTTCATTGCTCTACTCGAGTGGAGACAGATATTTCGGGGAAAGTCTTACCTTGCAGCAAGCGTTTGAAAGACTCTTTCCGAGGTTCAAGAGGGAAGGTGTGATGTCCCTCGAGACCCTGCAGTGGAAAAGGGCCTCATCTCGCCTGGAGGGGAGAACCTCACCTCCTGGTTTTTCTCGAATTGCGGCAGGTTCATCTCGAGTTAAGACGGGGACCTCAAGGAATAGCTGACGAGGCCTCAGGAAAGGCCAGGATTCATGCGAGTTGCTACTGGCTTCTCCGGATTCCTCTCCAGTTGGTGCCACATATTAAGTCCTTGTCTGGAGAGTAGGCCGCAACCTGAAATTTCCTCTAGACTGCAGACAGGGTTCTTGGGTTTCCTTTGGAATGTCCACAGGAGAGTCAGGCATCGTCTTGAGTGGAGACATGCACGTCCGTTTTCCTCCCCAGCTGTAGCAGCAGAGTCAAGCTTCCCATCAGTTGACAAAGGGATCTGTGCCTTCCCTCAAGGCTTTCCCACAGTGCTGTCACTGGAACCACCATTGTGTGAGTCGATACTCTGGGTAACATTCGAGGCAGTGCAGGGAAATCAGCTTTAGCTGGAGGAGAATGAGTCATTTTGTGGCCTTCGCAATAGTTGCATGACCCTTGGAGTTCCTCTCGACTTTCCTGTAGAGAAGGCCTCGACTTGAGATGCGAAAGGAACACCAGGAATCATGTCTCGCCGAAGCAGGGAAAGAAACACTCATCATGCATTGAGGAGAGGGAAACAGGGCTCCTCTTGAGTTTTGGAGGAACCCTCTTGTGTCGTGCGAGTGGAGAAAAATATGTTGCAGAACTTCTTGACTTGAAGCAAGTGTGTCAAAACGCTTTCGTGTTTCAAAAGGGAATTTATGAATTTCTTTGAGACACCACAGTGGAAAATGTCCTCATCTCGCCTGGAGGGGAGGACCTCCTGGTTTTTCTCGAGTTGTGGCAGGTTCCTCTCGAGTTACAATGGAGACTTCTGGGATCCACTCATGAGGCCCCACGAAAAGCCAGTGTCTCTCCGACTTGGCAGGGAACTCATGGGATTCCTCTCCATTCATTGCTGCGTCCTAAGTCTTTGTCAGGTGTGGAGGCCGCAACCTGATGTTTTCTCTCCAGTGCTGATGTGGTTCTTTCAGGTTCCTCTGGAGTCTCCACAGTGGAATCAGGCCTTGTCTCGTGTAGAGACATGCTACTTCGCTTTCCTCCTGAGCTCTAGTAAGAGTGTGAGGCTTCCCATCGAGTTGACACAGGGATTTGAGTTTTTCCCTCGAGGTTTTCCCACAGGGCTGTCACAAGTGCCACTGTGGTGTCAGTCGAAACACGGGGTGACATTCGATGCACTGCCGGGAAATGACATTCATATGGATTCGACTGAGAACTTTGCGCATCTTTTGGTGTGGTGGCCCGACCCCTGGAGTTCCTCTCGAGTTTCCTATGAAGAGTGCCTCCTGTTGAGATGCGACTTGAACGCCAGGGATCATTTATCGATGAAGCAGGGAAAGGAACTCTCATCTCACACTGAAGAGGGGAGAATGGGGATCCTCTTGAGTTGTGCAGAGACCTTCGTTGTTCTACTCGAGTGGAGACAGGTATGTCAGGGAACGTCTTAACTTGCAGCAAGCGTTTGAAGGACGCTTCCAAGTTTCAAGAGGGAAGGTGTGATTTCCCTCGAGACCGTGCAGCGGAAAAGGGCCTCATCTCGCCTGGAGGGGAGAACCTCCTAGTTTGTCTCGAGTTGCAGCAGGTTACTCTCGAGTTACGATGGGGACCTCAGGGACCTGCTCAGGAGGACTCGGGAAAGGCCAGTGTCCATGCAAGTTGCGAGGGCTTCTCGGGATTCCTCTCCATTCGGTGCCGCATCTTAAGTCCTTGTCTGGAGAGTAGGCTGCAACCTGAAGTTTCCTCTTCACTGCAGACAGGGTTCTTGGGTTTCGTCTGGAGTGTCCACAGGAGAGTCAGGCCTCATCTCGAGTGGAGACATGCACGTCGGCTTTCCTCCTCAGCTTGAGAAGCAGAGTCAGGCTTCCTGTCAAGTTGACACAGGGATCTGTGCCTTCCCTCAAGGCTTTCCCACAGGGCTGTCACGGGGACCACCATGGTGTGAGTCGATATTCTGGGTAACATTCGAGGCAGTGCAGGGAAATCAGCTTTAGGTTGTGTAGAATGAGTCATTTCGTGGTCTTTTGGAATGATTGCACGACCCCTCGAGTTTCTCTCAACTTTCCTGTAGAGAAGGCCTCCACTTGAGATGCGAAAGGAACACCAAGAATCATGTCTCACAGATGAAGGGAAAGAAACCTCATCTCGCATTGAGGAGAGCGAAACAGGGCTCCTCTTGAGTTTTGGAGGGACCCTCTTGTTTCGCTCGAGTGGAGACAGATATGTAGGAGAACTTCTTGACTTGCAGCAAGGATGTGAAAGATGCTTTCGAGTTTCAAGATGGAAGGTGTGATTGCCGATGAGACACCACAGAGAAAAATGTCCTCATCTCGACTGGAGGGGAGAATCTCCTGATTTTTCTCGAGTTGTGGCAGGTTCCTCTCGAGATACGATGGAGACCTCAGGGACCCACTCAAAAGGAGTCAGGAAAGACCATTGTCTCTCCAAGTTGCAAGGGGACTTGTGGGATTCCTCCCAATTCGGTGCTGCTTCCTAAGTTTTTGTCAGGAGCGAAGGCTGGAATCTGAGTTTTCCTCTCCAGTGCTTACATGGTTCTTGAGGTTCTTCTGGAGTCTCCACAGTTTAGTCAGGCCTTGTCTCGTGTGGACACGTGATAGTCCGCTTTCCTCCCGAGCTGTACTAGCAGTGTGAAGCTTCCCATTGAGTTGACACAGGGATTTGAGGCTTTCCCACGAGTCTTTCCCACAGGGCTGTCACACGTGCCACCATGGTGTCATTCGACACACGGGGTGACATTTGAAGAACTGCAGGGTAATCACGATCATCTGGATTTGACTGAGACTTTCGTGCGTCTTTGGGTTTGGTGGCCCGACCACTGGAGTTCATCTCGAGTTTCCTGTGAAGAGCGCCTCCCCTTGAGATGCAACGGGAAGGCCATGAATCATTTCTCCACGAAGCAGAGAAAGGAACCCTCGTCTCACACTGAGGAGGGGAGAATGGGAATCCTCTTTAGTTGTGCAAGGACCTTCGTTGTTCTACTCGAGTGGAGACAGATATGTCGGGCAAAGGCTTACCTTGCAGCAAGCGTTTGAAAGATGCTTCCGAGGTTCAAGAGGGAAGGTGTGATGTCCCTTGAGACCCTGCAGTGGAAAAGGGCCTCATCTCGCCTGGAGGGGAGAACCTCCTGGTTTTTCTCGAGTTGCGGCAGGTTCCTCTCGAGTTACAACGGGGACCTCAGGGAATGGCTGATGAGCCCTCAGGAAAAGCCAGTGTTCATGCGAGTTGCGAGGGGCTTCTCCAGATTCCTCTCCAGTCTGTGTCGCATCTTAAGTCCTTGTCTGGAGCATAGGCCGCCACCTGAAGTTTCCTCTCCAGTGCAAACAGGGTTCGTGGGGTTCCTCTGGAGTCTCCACAGGGGAGTCAAGTGTCATCTCGAGTGGAGACATGCACGTCCGATTTCCTCCCCAGCTGTACCAGCAGAGTCAAGCTTCCCGTCGAGTTGACACAGGGATCTGTGCCTTCCCTCATGGCTTTTCCACAGGGCTGTCACATGGGCCACCATGGTGTGAGTCGATCTTCTGGGTAACATTCCAGGCCGTGCAGGAAATCAGCTTCAGCTGGAGTGGTATGAGTCATATGGTGGTCTTTCAGAATGGTTGCATGGACCCTGGAGTTTCTTTCGACTTTCCCGTAGAGAAAGCCTCCACTTGAGATGCGAAGGGAACACCAGGTATCATGTCTCGTCGAAGCAGGAAAAGAAAACTTCATTTTGCTTTGAGGAGAGGGAAACAGGGCTCCTCTTGAGTTGTTGAGGGACCCTCGCTGTTTCGCTCGAGTGGAGACGGATATGTCGGAGAACTTCTTGACTTGAAGCAAGGGTGTGAAGGACGCTTTCGAGGTTCAACAGGGAAGGTGAGATTTCCATCGAGACACCACAGCGGAAAAAGGCCTCATCTCACCTGATGGGAAGAACCTACTGGTTTTTCTCGAGTTCCGGCAGGTTCCTCTCGAGTTCCGATGGAGACCTCAGGGACCCACTCATGAGGCCTCAGGAAAGGCCAGTGTAACTCTGAGTTGCGAGGCAACTCATGGGATTCCTCTCCATTCGGTGCTGCTTCCTGAGTGTTTGTAAGGAGCGAATGCCGGAACCTGAGATTTCCTCTCCAGTGCTGACATGGTTCTTGAGGTTCCTCTTTAGTCTCCACAGGGGAGTGAGGCCTTGTCTCATGTGGAGACATGCTACTCCACTTTCCTCCCGTGATGTAGTAGCAGTGTGAGGCTTCCCATCGAGTTGACACAGGGATCTGAGGCTTTCCCTCACGCCTGTCACATGTGCCACCGTGGTGTTAGTCAATACACTGGGTGACATTCGAGGAACTGCAGGGTAATCACGTTGATCTGGATTTGAACGAGACTTTGCTCGTCTTTTGATTTGGTGGCCCCACCCCTGGAGTTCCTCTCGAGTTTCCTGTGAAGAGCGCCTTCTTTTCAGATGTGACGGGAAGGCCAGAAATATTTTTTCGATGAAGCAGGGAAAGGAACCCTCGTCTCACACGGAGGAGGGGAGAATGCGGAGCCTCTTGTGTTGTGCAGGGACTTTCGTTGTTCTACTCGAGTGGAGACAGATATGTCGGGGAACTTTTTGGTTAGCATCAAGTGTTTGAACGACTCTTCATAGGTTCAAGAAGGAAAGTGTGATTTCCCTTGAGACCCTGCAACAGAAAAGGGCCTCATATCGCCTGTAGAGGAGAACCTCCTGTTTTTTCTCGAGTTGCGGCAGGTTCCTCTTGAGTTATGACGGGAACCTTAGGGACCCACTCAGGAGGCCTCAGGAAATGCCAGTGTCCATGCGAGTTGTGAGGGGCTTCTCGGGATTCCTCTTCAATCGGTGTTGCATCTTAAGTTCTTCTCTGAAGCATAGGCCGCAACCTGAAGTTTCTTCTCAGCTACAGACAGGGTTCTTGGGGGTCCTCTGGAGTCTCCACAGGGGAGATAGGCCTTGTTTCTAGTGGAGACATGCATGTTCCCTTTCCTCCCAAGCTGTAGCAGCAGAGTCAGGCTTCCCGTCGGGTTGACACAGGGATCTGTGCCTTCCCTCAAGGCTTTCCCACAGGGCTGTCACAGGGGCCACCATGGTGTGAGTCGATACTCTGGGTAACATTCAAGTCAGTGCAGGGAAATCAGCTTGAAATGGAGTGGAATGAGTCATATGTTGGTCTTTCGCAATGGTTGCATGACCCCTGGATTTCCTCTCAACTTTCCTGTAGAGAAGGCCTCCACTTGAGATGCGAAGGGAAAGCCAGGCATCATGTCTCATCGAATCATGGAAAGAAAATGCCATTTTGCATTGAAGAGAAAGAAACCCGGCTCCTCTTGAGTTGTGGAGGGACCCTCGCTTTTTCGCTCGAGTGGAGACGGCTATGTCGGAGAACTTCTTGACTTGGAGCAAGTGTGTGAAGGACGCTTTCAAGGTTCAAGAGGGAAGGTGTGATTTCCATCGAGACACTGCCACAGAAAAGGAACTCCTCTGGCCTGATGGGCAGATCCTCCTGGTTTTTCTCGAGTTGCAGCAGGTTCCTCTCGAGTTACGAAGGAGACCTTTGGGACCCACTCATGAGGCCTCAGGAAAGGCCAGTGTCTCTACGAGTTGTGAGGGGACTAGTGGGATTCCTCTCCATTCAGTGCTGCTTCCTAAGTGTTTGTCAGGAGCGAAGGCCGGAACCTGACGTTTCCTCTCCAGTGCTGTTATGGTTCTTGAGTTTCCTCTAGAGTCTCAACAGGGGAATCAGGCCTTGTCTCGTAGGGAGACATGCTAGTCTGCTTTCCTCGCGTACGGTAGTATCCTTGTGTGGCTTCCCATCGAGTTGACACAGGAATCTGAGGCTTTCTCACGAGGCTTTCCCACAGGGCTGTCACACGTGCCACTGTGGTGTCAGTCGATACACGGGGTGACCTTAGAGGAACTGCAGGGTAATCATGTTCATCTGGATTCGACTGAGACATTTGCACCTCTTTTGGTTTAGTGGCCCGACTCCTAGAGGTCCTCTCGGGTTTCATGTGGAGAGCCCCTCCTCTTGAGATGCGACGGGAATACAGGAATCATTTCTCGACAAATCAGGGAAAGGAACCCTCGTGTCACACTGAAGAGGGGAGAATGGGGATTCTCTTGAGTTCTGCAAGGACCTTCGTTGTTCTACTCGAATGGAGACAGATATGTCAGGGAAATTTTTGACTAGCCTCAAGTGTTTGAACGATGCTTCCCAGGTTCAAGAGGGAAGGTGTGATTTCCCTTGAGACCCTGCAGCAGAAAAGGGCATCATCTCGAGGGAGGGGGGAAACCTCCTGGTTTTTCTCCAATTGCGGCAGGTTCCTCTCGAGTTACAACAGGTACCTCAGGGACCCGCTCAGGAGGCCTCAGGAAAGGACAGTGTTCATGAGAGTTGCCAGGGGCTTCTCAAAGTTCCTTTCCAGTTGGTGCCGCATCTAAAGTCCTTGTCTGGAGCATAGGCCATCACCTGAAGTTTCCTCTCCACTGCAGACAGGGTTCTTGGCATTCCTCTGGAGTCTCCACAGGGCAGTCAGGCCTCGTCTCGAGTGGAGACATGCACGACCGCTTTCCTCCCCAGCCTTAGCAGCAGAGTCAAGCTTCCCATCGAGTTGTCACAGGGATCTGTGCCTTCCCTCCACGCTTTACCACAGGGCAGTCACAGGGGGCACCATGGTGTGAGTCAATACTCATAGTAACATTCGAGGCAGTGCACAGAAAGCAGCTTTGGCTGGAGTAAAATGCGTCATTTCGTGGTCTTTTGGAATGATTGCATGACCCCTGGAGTTCCTCTCGACTTTCCTGTAGAGTAGCCCTCCACTTGAGATGCGAAGGGAAAGCCAGGAATCATGTCTCGCCAAACAGAGAAAGAAACTGTCATCTCGCATTGAGGAGAGGGAAACGGGGCTCCTCTTGAGTTTTGTTGGGACCCTCTTGTTTCACTCGAGTGGAGACAGATATGTCGGAGATCTTCTTGACTTGCAGCAAGAGTGTGAAAGATGTTTTCGTGTTTCAAGAGGGAAGCTGTGATTTCCATCCAGACACCGCAGCGGAAAATGTCCTCATCTTGCCTGGAGGGGAGAACCTCCTGGTTTTTCTCGAGTTGCGGCAGGTTCCTCTCGAGTTACGATGGAGATCTCAGGGACTCATGAGACTTCAGGAAAGGCCAGTGTGTCTCCGAGTTGCGAGGGGATTCATGGGATACCTCTCCATTCGTTGCTGCATCCTAAGTCTTTGTCAGGAGCGGAGGGTTCAACCTGAGATTTCTTCTCCAGTGCTGACGTGGTACTCGTGGTTCCTCTGGAGACTCCACAGGGGCGCCAGGCCTTATCTCTTGTGGAGACATGCTAGTCCGTTTTCTTCCCGAGCTCTAGTAGCAGTGTGAGGCTTCCTAGATAGTTGAGTCAGGGATCTGAGGCTTCCCCACGATGCTTTCCCACAGAGCTGTCACACGTGTCACCGTCGTGTGAGTCGATACACGGGGTGACATTCGAGGCACTGCAGGGTAATCACGTTCATCTGGATTCGACTGAGACTTTTGTGCCTCTTTTGGTTTGGTGGCCCGACCCCTGGATTTCCTCTCGAGTTTCATGTGAAGAGTGCCTCCTCTTGAGATGCGACGGGAAGGCAGGAATCATTTCTCGACGAATCAGGGAAAGGAATCCTGGTGTAACACTCAAGATGGGAGAATGGGGATCCTCTTGAGTTGTGCAGGGACCTTCGTTGTTCTACTCGAGTTTAGAAAGATATGTCGGGGAACTTTTAGATTAGCCTCAAGTGTTTGAATGACACTTCCAATGTTCAAGAAGAAAGGTGTGATTTCCCTTGAGACCCTGCAGCGGAAAAGGGCCTCATCTCGCCTGGAGGGAGAACCTCATAGTTTTTCCAAGTTGTGGCAGGTTCCTCTCGAGTTACGACGGGAACCTCAGGGACCTGCTATGGAGGCCTCAGGAAAGGCCAGTGTCCATGCAAGTTGAGACGGTCTTCTCGGGATTCCTCTTCATTCGGTGCCACATTTTAAGTCCTTGTCTGGAAAGTAGGCCGCAACCTGAAGTTTCCTCTCCACTGTAGACAGGGTTCTTGGGTTTCCTCTGGAATGTCCACAGGAGAGTCAGGCCTCATCTAGAGTGGAGACATGCACGTCTGCTTTCCTCCTCAGCTTTAGA
>SJYX01003674.1:270315-292000 GCA_006410675.1 Oreotragus oreotragus | reverse complement strand
AGTTTCTCAAGAGGCAGGTTAGGTGGTCTGGTATTCCCATCTCTTTCAGAATTTTCCACAGTTGACTGTGATCCACACAGTCAAAGGCTTTGGCATAGTCAATAAAGCAGAAATAGATGTTTTTCTGGAACTCTCTTGTTTTTTCCATGATCCAGTGGACGTTTAAGCTGCAACTGGGACTCTGTGCTGTTTTCTCAAGAGTTTCTGATTGTGCCAGAGTCTCCCTCACCCCTTCTGGGGAGGGGTATAGTGAGCAAAGTCTAGGACTTTGTTTTCATGAATATGGAGCCTGCTCTTTCTCTCTCATTAACTGAACAAAATGTAAATCTTAAAGTGTGGGCTGATCGAAAAACTGTGGGTTGAGCACAAAATGCTGTTCCTGTCTTTATCAAGCTCAAAGACCCTCACCTATTTTCACATCAAAAGCAATATCCATTAAAGCTCGAGGTGTTAAGGAAGGGTTAAAACCCATTATTGAGAATTTAAAGGAGCAGGGGCTTTTAATTCCCTGTAACAGTCCATACAACACTCCTATTTTGGGTGTAAAAAAATCAAATGATAAATGGAGACTTGTTCAAGATATATGAATAATAAGTGTCTAATCTTTATACTTTATTGTCTGAAATTCATAAACGAGCCAAATATGACTTTAAGGCAATTGACAGAATTCTTGGGCATTACAGGCTGTTGCTGCATTTGGATTCCAGGTTATGGGGAACTTGCCCAGCCTTTAGATAAACTTATAACTGAGCCTCAGTAGGCCCAAACTGACAAACTGATTTGGTCTTCAGAGACTTAAAAGACTTTTAAGGCTTTTAACCTACTCTCTTACAGGCTCCAGCTTTGAGTTTGCCCACAGGATCAGGATTTAGTTTGTTACTGAAAAAAGGATATGGCCACATTGCTTAAGGGTAATTGTTACTATTGTGTTGCTAATGCCTAAATCTCATAAGTTTACTAATGGGTGAAATTTTACTGTACTTTCTCATGATGTAAGTGGGATCTTACACTCTAAAGTTCAGAGTGACAATGGCTCTTTAAAGCTGCTGTAACTCAAGGGGTGTCAAAAGCTCTAGGATTAGAATATCACATCATTTCTAGGGACCTCAATCTTCAGAAAAAGTTAAAAAGGCTAATGATGTTATTAAAAGACATCCATGTAACCTAACTCAGGATACATGAGACAGTTGGTTTACAGTTCTACCCATAGCTTTAATGCTGGCTTGAATTGCTCCCCACTCCCCCACAAAGAGGGGACTGTCTCTATGACAGACTGTTTTGGTGCACAGATATTGTCATAGATCCTGAAGGCTTAAAATTAACTATGTGACTCAGCTTCCAGCTTTTCAACAGACATTATTGAGAGGTTAACTCCTGACCCAGCCTTTGAGTCAAACAAGCTGCTGTTTGAGCCAGAAATGGAGATGGGCCTGAGAATCTATGTGGGCTTGCTTCTATGACAGACTGTTTTGGTGCACAGATATTGTCATAGATCCTGAAGGCTTAAAATTAACTATGTGACTCAGCTTCCAGCTTTTCAACAGACATTATTGAGAGGTTAACTCCTGACCCAGCCTTTGAGTCAAACAAGCTGCTGTTTGAGCCAGAAATGGAGATGGGCCTGAGAATCTATGTGGGCTTGCTTCTGCTGACTCCAAAAGTCCCGATCTGCTGTTGAACCCTCAAGACAACGCCTTCCTGTCCTGGTCTCCTTCCTAGGCCATGTTTCACCATCGACATAATTGCTGGGTCTGCAGAGCACTCATCAGTTGAAGACTTCCCAAGGTGGGTTTCTCTGCTTCAAGGAAAGGGCTTTCCTCACCTCTGTGATGACATCTGACAATGCTAAGATGGACTGATATAACTATGGACATAGTGTAATTTTAATTTTGATTAGGTTTTAACTTGGCTTAATGACTATTTTGCCTTACATCTATCTGTAACTGTAAAATGGGGTTTGTTTCTAACTGTTTGAAAGCTTTTAAGTTACAAATGGTTGTCCAGGCCCCTATGAGTGCCACAGACTCCTCCAACTATTACTTGGGGCCCCTGGGTCAGAGATCCTCAATATAAGGGTCAGGAGAATATGTTACCTCAACAATTAGGGATGATGCCCCTCAACAGCAGAAAGTAGTTTTGGAACGAAAACGACGCCCCTGCCCCTTGGCAACATAATTCTCCTAAAAGAAAAGGGGGTAATGAGAGAGTCAATTCCTAGGTAGGTTGATAAGAAGTCCAGGGTTCCTGAGAAAGAGAAAAGGGTCTGGAGCTCTCAAGGAGGACAAATGTTCTTTTCTACACTGCTTTGTCTTAGTCAGTGTAACAGTGTATCTTGCTTGAGGATATGTTTCTCCTTAACAGAGCCTTCTGACTAATCCTGTCATCTTAAAATGTATTATTATGGGAGTGGGTCTGGTAAAATCTTTCTATTGTTCATCCTAATCTTGTTAATTTAAGATGTTCTGGTAAATTTAAGATGTATGTTGTAGGAGTGGGTCTGAGAAAGTATAGAAGGCCTTGATAAGACTACCTAGGAGGCACACTCTGCTCCCTTTCTGGTGTCTGTGTCAGAAGTTTTCTCAGTCCTGTCTCTTACTTTAATAAAACTCTGTTACACAAAAGCTCTTGAGTGATCAAGGCTGGTCCCTGGTCCTGAAGCTAAATCTTCTTCTTTGGAGATCGTGAATCCAACATTGTTCACTGTAAGCTATCGGTCCCATGTGAAGTGGCATTATACATTTCTTTTATTTATTATTTTGTTTTCTGTTGGAGTATAGCTGCTTTACAATAGAGTCTTAGTTTCTGTTATACAACAAAGTGAATCAGCTATATGTACACATATACTGCCTCTTTTTTAAAATTTCCTTCCCATTTAGGTCACCACAGAGCAGAGTTCCCGATGGTATAGTCATTTCTCATTGTTATTTATTTTATAGATAGTAGTGTACATATATCAAACTCAGTCTGTCAGCCCATGAGATAAATTAGGAGTTTGGGATTAACAATAAAACTACATCTATAAAAGAGATAAACAACAAGGCCCTACTGTATAGCACAGGAAACTATATTCAATATCCTGTAATAAACCATAGTGGGAAAGAATATGAAAAATATATCTATTATGTATAACTGAATCACTGTGCTGTACACCAGAAATTAACACAGCACTGTAAGTCAATTACATTTCAGTAAAAGAATAGTACCTACGTTACACAGTCAAGTTTAGCTGAGTTAATGCACATAGTGGGAAGGCTATCTGGCACTTAGAAGAATGTAATAAACAGTTATAATAACTTGGATCTTGTATCACCACAGTCAGTTATTTTTACTTTCACCACAGACTTCAGTTATTTTTATTTTTATGTTGATACGATCACTTGAGGATGAGGAAAGGATAATTTGGGATTTGGTTATTTTCCAAAACTAAGGCAGTAGAATCCTCCCACTCCCATTTATTTTCCAAGTACAAATGGCTTTTTCTGAATAGTGACTCAGAGGAATAGTCTGCTTTTGTTAATTATTAATACAAAGTAGGGAAAGCAGATGAATTACTGTGCATATCCTAGTTGGACTCTCCTAGAAGACTGTACAATGATTCACTCTTTAATGTTAGGACTTGAGAACATGTCACAGGTCGCAATGTATGTCCCAGTATCGTCCCATCCTTTTTGTATGAAAATTTGGTTAAAAATGTTATATTAAAGCCACCCAAAGAAATACTGTACTGGGTAACAGTTTTTATTAATGTTAAAAGGGACACAAATATTCCAAATAAAATGAAGCATTGATGCGAGTGTGTGGTTATAACTACATCTTTCCCAAGGAATGCGGTCCGTGAGAGGCAGTCTGGTCAGCAACAAGGCCCAGGGCTGCTGCTGTGTCTTAGGGATCACAGATACCCCAGCTGCTACCTGAGAAAGGTAATTCACTGTGATTTCTGTACACAGTGTTTTTTTGGGTTGTTTGTTTGTTTGTTTCCTTGGGGTACAGTTGCTTGACAATATTGCATTAGTTTCTGCTGTACAGTGAAGTGAACCAGCAATATGTGTACATAGACCCACTAATTCCTGAGCCTCGCTGCCAAACCCCATCCCTCTGGGTCAGCAGAGAGTGCTGAGTTCAGCTCCCTGTGCTGTACAGCAGCTTCTCACTAGATATCTAATTCAGCATTTGCTTTTCTAAAAAACAAACAGACAAACAAAAAACATGTTTTGAAGCCAATTGATACCATAGGCCTTTACCCAGAGAGCTCCCATCACTTTACAGTGTTCACAGTAGTACTTGAAACAATCTAGTTGAGTAGAAACAGAGGTGTTATAATAGGGCTAATTCTACTTATAACCAAAATCCCATTATTGCTGAAATATAAGCTTAAAGCTTGAGTAGAAGGTGCATTTGCTTAAAACTACAGCTGTAAAAGAATATTATATGGGTATACTTGTCATGTTCACTTGCAATGGGAGCAATAAGTTACCAAGAGTTGTAGCCAGCTCAGTATTGTTGCAGAGAGCTGTCAGCTCCAGATGAGAAATTGTCTAAATGAAAAGACACTACTGCAATCAGAGGTCACAGGATCAGAAGATGTTGTGAAGAGTTAGGGAAGCAGGGGGCCTGGGGTGGTGGGTGGGGAGAGGAGCACATGGGGTCAGACAGGTGGGGAGGCTGGAAGTCCCCTGCTCAGAGAGGCCCTGGAGCAAGGGGTCAGACATGTGGATTAGCCCCAGTCAGGGAAACTTACCTGTCTGACTTGCAATAAACTACCACCTAAGTCCTAGATTCCTGTTTAGTATAGTTGGGATGCTGAAACTATCCCTTGTATAGGATTGCTGTTAGAATTATGAGATAATAAGCATAGCATGTTGAAAAGCAGAGACATTACTTTGCCAACAAAGTCCATCTAGTCAAGGCTATGGTTTTTCCAGTGGTCATGTATGGATGTGAGAGTTGGACTGTAAAGAAGGCTGAGCACCAAAGAATTGATGCTTTTGAACTGTGGTGTTGGAGAAAACTCTTGAGAGTCCCTTGGACTGCAAGGAGATCCAACCAGTGCATTCTGAAGGAGATCAGCCCTGGGATTTCTTTGGAAGTAATGATGCTAAAGCTGAAACTCCAGCACTTTGGCCACCTCATGCGAAGAGCTGACTCACTGGAAAAGACTCTGATGCTGGGAGGGATTGGGGGCAGGAGAAGGGGATGACAGAGGATGAGATGGCTGGGTGGCATCACTGACTCGATGGATGTGAGTCTGAGTGAACTTCGTGAGTTGGTAATGGACAAGGAGGCCTGGCATGCTGCGATTCATGGGGTTGCAAAGAGTTGGACACGACTGAGCGACTAAACTGAACTGAACTGAAGCATACACAGTCAGCAGTTTGTTAAGTCCTCAAGTAAATCAGGGATGCTTAGCTGGTTCATGAAACAAAATTTCTTCCAGTTCACAGATGTCTAATTAGGCCTACAGTGGGCTTTATAGAATTATAATGATTTATAAATTCCTTGAAATGTAATGAACTCACCTTCCACTGTCTTTGTTTTCTACTCTGCCCACTCCACTCATTTATGTCACTGCTTGGTGCCTGTGGGCTGCTGAATTTGTGACTCTTGAAATGGTAGCATCAGTAAGCAGAATTTTTCAGTGGGATAGAAGCTACAATGTGCAAAATACATCTAGAGATTTCAGGATCTTGAAAAGAGCTGTTGATCTCAGAAGCCAGCATGTGAGGCATCAGAAAGAAGATCCAGATCATAGTATTCTTTGGCCAGGAGGAGCTTATTAGGAAACTGGTGTGTGGGAATATTAACCTTCAGTTGTAAACAATCTAAAATTATTTTGGCAAGTAAATCCGAGGCTTCTAAAATATTTGTAAAAAACAGGTTAGTCATATTCAGCTGACTTGATCACAATAAAAATTTTCTCTCTATAAAATGTATGTATATTGCATATTAAACATATCTAAATACATATGAACCTCATGTTACGTGAAGCAATTTTTCTTATAAGCCTTTTTCTGATTTCCTATTGTTTCAAGAAGTTCTTGAGAGATGGAATTACTAAAAGTTTTGAGCAAGGCATTTGTAATACAGAAAACAATTTGCTGAATGAAATCATCCACTAGGGGGAGCAAGAATATCACACATGAAGGTGATTTGGGACAAACGTAAAGAAGAAAGGGAGGCATGCTTGTATGATAGGTCTCTTTAGAGGGGAGACACATTATGTGGTTCTAAGGTAGTGTGCGCTGGAACTGAGCCAGTTAACAGCTAAAAGGCAACTCCTAGACTGTCCGGGTCCATATCTGGGGGCAAGATCTAGGAATCTGCATTCTTAATAAGCACTTGAAGTGATCTTTATGATTGAAACTTTTCTGAGGAACAGCAACCTCCCCCGACCCCTGCCACACACACACACACACATACATACTTCCTATCTACATCTGGGTTGATTAACATGTCATGTATTGAAGACGTATACAAATTACTTAAGGAACTAATAGATGCGTTGCTTTACAAATTTATTTTAAAAATATTTAACCAATACTTGGTTGCATGTTTCTCTTGAAGATTATGGTGAAAATATATGGGGTGTTCTGGTAGTACTTTGAGTGTGTTCCCACTTCAGCCATGTTGAACCAGTGGGGAAATCTGGGGCTGTGTGTCCTGGGAATACTTAATTATGGGCTGAGACTTGAAAACAAGAGGGACTCCATCTCACAAGATGGCACGTTACCTCTTCCCCACAGATTCAAGCCCTTGCCGGGGACTCTGAAACTTGCCCTGCTGTTCACAGTGTTCCATGAGGGGCCTACATAGGCCAGGCACCAACTTGTGCCTAAATGATCATAGCCTTGCACTTGAGGAGAAATTGCCTGTGTGTTAAGCAGAACCAGAGACTAGGAAACTAAGACACTTAAAAAAAATTAGATGAGATGGTGTATTAAAAAAGTAAAGATATTGCTTTGCTGACAAAGGCCCATGCAGTCAGGGCCATGATCTTTTCAGTAGTCATGTGTGCATGTGAGAGTTGGACTATAGCAAGCTGAGCACCGAAGAATTGATGCTATTGAACTGTGGTGTTGGAGAAGACTCTTGAGAGTCCCTTGGACTGCAAGGAGATCCAACCAGTCCATCCTAAAGGAGATCAGTCCTGAATATTCATTGAAAGGACTGATGCTGAACCTGAAACTCCAATACTTTGGCCCCCTGAGCGAAGAGCCGGCTCACTGGAAAAGACCTTGATGCTGGGAAGATTGAAGGCAGGAGGAGAAGGGGATGACAGAGGATGAGATGGTTGGATGGCATCACTGATGCAATGGATATGTGATTGGGCAAACTCTGGGAGACGGTGAGGGACAGGGAGGGCTGGCGTGCTGCAGTCCATTGCGTCACAAAGAGTTGGACACGACTTGGTGACTGAACAGCAAAAACAACAGCAGAAACAACAAAAGACCTAATTTTGAATTTGAGATTATTATTATTATTATTTTATAAATAAAATAGATTAACAACAAGGTCCTACCATAGCGCAGAGAACCATACTCAATATCTTGTAAGAACCTATAAGGGAAAAGAATCTGAAAAAGAATATATATATTTACATATATACATATATATATACACACACACATATAATTGAATCATTTGCTGTACATTTGAAATACTGTAACTCAATTATATTTCAATAAAACATATATATGTGTATATATATTTATATATAGATAGATAATATAGCTTGTTGTTGTTTAGTTGCTAAGTCATTTAACTCTTTTTTGATCCTATGGACTATAGCGCACCAGGTTCCTCTTTCCATGGGATTTTCCTGGCAAGAATATTGGAGTGGGCCGCCATTTCCTTCTCCAAGGAATCTTCCCGACCTAGGGATTGAACCTGCATCTCCTGCACTGGCAGGTAGATTCTTTACCACTGAGCCACCTGGTCTGCCCAGAAATACCCTTCATTTCATAGATGAAGAAATGGGCCTGAAGAACTGAATTCATTTGCCCATGGAAAAGTATTAAATGCCTTATTGATTAGTAGATTTTTTTTTTTTTTCATTCAGGAGCGAATTATTGAACCATCACAAGGTGTCAGATATTTATTCTAGGTGCCAGGGAACAAGGTAGACAAGGCTACTGATTTTATGAAGGTTACATAAACGTCATAATTGTGGAATATTTTGTATTTTTTGGAACAGAGGGTTGTATAACTGCCCATTAGTCAGATATAATGCGTTTTGGTTTTGTAAGCACTTCTTTCCCAACTGTCTTTAACTGTGTATTTATGTGCAAGTGTGTGTTTTCTGTACTATTGCCCTAAAACATTTTTTTGGGTGGCATCAAAGAAAGAGAGAAGCTTCTCTCAGGAATTGCTGTTGTACAGGAGTGCCAGCCCAACTCTACTGACAGCCTATTGTCAGTGCTTGCTTTCATGTATGAATGTTGTATATAATGCGATTGGGTTGAGTTTTGCTGTCTTTGTTTTCACTGCTGTTGTTTTCAGTCTGAGATAGTCACATACCAATTTGAGATACATCAGATATATATGGCAGTCAAAGAAGTTTTAACCTCTCAGATTTTGGATATAGTAATACAAAAAAAGCAAATAGTGTTTTAAACAATATATTTTAAAATCAGCTTTATCAGTACTTTGACATCAAGCATAATTAATTGGCTCAATATATTACCTTTGAATTTGTTTTGGCATTTTAGAGACTCAGCTTTTGCTAAGAATTTTGTCCTAAAACTGAAGACTTATTAAACAGAAGCGCTCTTTGGCCTTTCCAGGCGTATAGACACATCTCAGAGGTATTGTAGATTTGGTTCCAAACCATCACAATTAAGTGAATATGCAATACAGAGCCACACAAGTTTTTCTGCTTCCTACTGCTTACCAAAGGTATGTTCATACTATATTGCAGTCTATTATGTGTGCAATAGCATTATATCTAAGAAGCAATGCACATACTTGAATTAGATAATATACTATTCCTAAGAGTGCTAATCATCATCTGAGCCTTCAGTGAGTTTTAATTTTTCCACAATAGTTACATCAGAGATCACTGATCATGACAGGAATATAATAATAATGAAAAATTGTGAAATGTTATGAGAATTTCTAAAATGTGACACAGTGACAGGAAGTGAGCAAATGCTGTTGGAAAAATGCATTTTTTTCCCCAACACAGGGTTGCTACAGTCTGCCAATTTGTAAAAAAGGCAATATCTTTAATGTACCATTAAATGAAACACAATAAAATGGTTTGCCTATGTGTAAATTCCTTAAGTTGCATGTGAGCTGTGTGTATTTCCTTTTTCTGGGAAGAAGTCAGTAATTTGCATTGGTTCTCAAAGAAGTCTGAGGCACTTTCTGGATTAAAACCCCTTGCTTTAAAACTGCTCCCTCTTGAATTGGTTTACTATTACTGGGCACATCCACTTCTTACAAAATAAGGAAGCCCTGGATGAGGGAAGGGTGAGGTATACGAAATCTCTACAGACTGGAACTGAAACTTGTGGTCTGGGGGTTTGACAAATTTGGGAAACAAAGAATAACTCTGCAACCACAACTGGCCAGATTTCCTCATCTGCAGAACCTAGAATGGGGAGCAATCCCAAATGCTGCTTCTTAGCCCCCTGGGAAGGGGCTGGGAAAGAACACGTGATGCTTGCTCCCATTGTCATGGAGATGTTCACATAAGATGTTCATATAAGAAAGGCAACTCTTCCCCTTTTAGCACCACATCTAGTTTTCCTTTTTTTACACAGAAATTGCTTTGACCAGGCAAAGATTTTGGGTAGATGAGCATCTCATTTCAGTTCCAAGGACACCAGAATGCTTTGTTCAGGTCCTTGCCAAGTTGTCGGGTTCCTGCATGATCCCTTAGGTCTGACTGCAGTCTGTGTGGAATTTCTTAGGATACATGTGAAAATTGTTCCCATTCTAGAACAGATTCCATTTTTCTTTCTGGAGCTAAAGAGTGAGAAGTGAATATGAAAAGAGCTCTTACTCAAAAGTTCTTATGTAATGTGGTGGTTTAGTTACTAAGTCGTGTCTGACTCTTTGCAACCCCATGGACAGTAGCCCACAAGCTTCCTCTGTCCATGGGATTTTCCAGACAAGAATACTAGAATGGGCTGCCATTTCCTTCGCCAGGGGGTCCTCCCCATTCAGGGATTGAACGTGGGTCTCGCGAAGAGTCAGACATGACTAAGCGACTTCCCTTTCACTTTTCACTTTCATGTACTGGAGAAGGAAATGGTAACCCATTCCAGTGTTCTTACCTGGAGAATCCCAGGGATGGGGGAGCCTGGTGGGCTGCCATCTATGGGGTCACACAGAGTCGGACACGACTGAAGTGACTTAGCAGCAGCAGCAGCTCCTGCATTACTGGTGGATTCTTTACCAACTGAGCTACCAGGAAGACGCTTATGTAATATGTAATAGTCATGTAATAGTATGTCATTATTTCCTTTTTTTGGAAATCAAATAAAAATGGATTGGTCCTGCTTCTTTTTCTATGTCTTTCATTCCCAGTTACTAAAATTCTGAAAATAAATACCTTTATGTGCAGCAGATTTGCTAGTCAATTTCTCTAACATCATTGAATCCCTGCAAAGGGATGTGAATTAAATGGTGAGACAATCTAATATAATTCTAATAATTTGTTCTTATAAAAATAATGAAGTGAAGCTCTGTTATCCACATTGAAAAGGAAGAAGGAAGGTTTAATAGTCTCATTTAAATATCTGTTCTATCAAGGATCATAAAAGCCTTTTGATGCTTGAATTGACTGTGATACAAGGGGAAAGAGGACAAGGTGAACTTGGGGTTATGTGACACTTTAGAAGGGTATGGGGTGGATTTGTCTGAGGAAACTGCAAAAACTTAGTGTGAGCATCAGGTGGGTGACTGAGTGAGACCAGGTGATGAGCAGCTTTGAGTATCAACCCAGAGTGAGAGGATACAGGGCATCAGACTGACACGGGCGGGCTCATGTGTTGGACTGACGCAGGTGGGCTAATAGGTCAGACTGACATGGGAGGGCTAATACGCAGGGAGAGGTAGAAAATATTCTAGGATTTCCTTCATGGAATTTGCTGGAAATACATTTCCTAACGGCTAGCTGGAATGAAAAACAAGATACATTGGACATCAGTCTGGACTGCTCTCTTTGAGAGAGATGGCAAAGGGTTGCCTGTCCGTCCGAGGAGATGCAGGGATGGAGAGAGTGGGGGAGTGGCCAGAATGATGGAATTCCTCTCCTGCTATGAACTCACCAAATGCCCAGTGTATCTGGGGACAAAAGTCGACAAAATGGCTGATTTTTGAGATCAGGTGTACATGAACTGAAGCGAAATAGCCAGTATGAACAGAGCAGACAGAAATAGAGAAAATGAGCTGCAGGTAACTGCAGAAAGCAGGAGGGAGATGAGGATTAAAACCACGGATTTGAAATTTGGGCCAAGTTTAAGCAAATTTCCAAAGGATAAGATGAGACAGGATTTTAGGGTTTGCAGTTAGCAGAGTTTTACAAAGTCCAATCTTGTGCTGTAAGAAGGATGAATTGAATGGAGGGTGATGACTTAGCAGCCCCTGCTACTCATTTTTTCCCCTCTGGATGGACTGATGGTGCCGATGGTTGGGTCTCATTAACTATGATTTCTACTTTGGAGAACACCAGTTCTCACATGGCGAGAAGTTTTTCCTTAGCTTCCTATCTTCAGACTAAAGGCATTTTTTAATAACTGCATCACACCCTTCTTACTTCCTTTCCTCTTATTTAAATGGACAAAATGTCCCTTCAGACATTCCAAGACCCTTCACCCTTTGATTATACTGTTTCCTTTATTTTTAACTTCTTTCTTTGTATATCTTTTCCATTCAATATGAAAACCTGCTTTTATGTCTCAGATTTTATTTTACAGTAGTTTATTATTTATATTAACTGCTTGTTCATTATAGAAAATGTATAAAATTCAGGAAAGTAAATCAGAAATAGAATCTTTCATAATCTCATCTGCCATGTGTATCTCAATATTGTGAAGAGGTCAGTTCTCTTCCAGTTTCTTTTCTTTTCCTTTAAAAAATTTTTTTATTAGAATATAGCTTACTTACAATGTTATATTAGTTTCAGGTGTACAGCAAGGTGAATCACATATATATATATACACACATACATACACCTGTTTCCTGAGAAACCTGTAAATGGGTCAAGAAGCAACAGCTAAAACTGGACATGGAACAACTGAGTCATTCCCAATAGGGAAAGGAGTATTTCAAGGCTGTATATTGTCACACTGCTTATTTAATTTATATGCAGAGTACATCATGAGAAACGCTGGGCTGGATGAACCACAAGCTGGAATCAAGATTACCAGGAGGAGATATCAATAACCTCAGATATGAAGATGACACCACCCTTATGGAAGAAAGAGAAAAAGAACTAAAGACCCTCTTGATGAAGTTGAAAGAGGAGAGTGACAAAGTTGGCTTAAAGCTCAACATTCAGAAAACGAAGATCATGGCATCTGGTTCCATCACTTCATGGCAAATATGTAGGCAAACATCTTAAACAGTAACAGATTTTATTTTCTTGGGCTGGATGAAGCATAACCTGGAATCAAGATTGCCAGGAGAAATATCAACAATCTGAGATATGTAGATGGTACCACTCTAATGGCAGAAAGTGAAGAGGAACTGAAGAAGCTCTCAATGAGAGTGAAAGAGGAGAGTGAAAAAGCTTACTTAAAACTCAAAACTCAGAAACCCCCCAAAACTCAGCATTTAAAAAACTAAGATCATGGCATCCAGTCTCATCACTTCAGCACAGATAGATGGAGGAAAAGTGGAAACAGTGACAGATTTTATTGTCTTGGGCTCCAAAATCACATGGATAGTGACTGCAGCCACGAAATTAAAAGATACTTGCTCCTTGGAAGAAAAGTATGATGAACCTTGACAATGTATTAAAAAGCAGAGATTCACTTTGCTGAAAAAGGTCTATATAATCAAAGCTATGGTTTTTCCAGTAGTCATGTATGGATGTGAGAGTGGGACCATAAAGAAGGCTGAGAACCAAAGAACCAGTGCTTTCAAACTGTGGTGCTGAAGGAGACCCTTGAGAGTCCCTTGGACAGCAAGATCAAACCAGTCAATCCTAAAGGAAATCAATCCTGAATATTCATTGTAAAGACTGATGCTAAAGCTGAGGCTCCCATACGTTGGCCACCTAATGTGAAGAGCTGACTTATTCGAAAAGACTCTGATGCTGGGAAAGATTGAGGGCAGGAGAAGGGGGTGGCACAAAGTGAAATGGCTAGATAGCTTCACTGACTCAATGGACATGAATTTGAGCAAACTCTGGGAGATAGCAGAGATCAGAGAAGCCTGATGTGCTACAGTCCACAGGGTCACAATAAATTGGACATGACTTAGCAACTGAAGAACAACAACCACTTTTCACATTCTTTCCCCATATAGGTTACTACAGAATATTGAGAAGAGCTCCCTGTAGTATATGGTAGGTCCTTGCTGCTGCTGCTGCTAAGTCACTTCAGTCGTGTCTGACTCTGTGTGACCCCATAGACGGCAGCCTACCAGGCTCCCCCATCCCTGGGATTCTCCAGGCAAGAATACTGGAGTGGGTTGCCATTTCCTTCCCCAATGCATGAAAGAGAAAAGTGAAAGTGAAGTCGCTCAGTCTGTCCAACTGTTAGCGACCCCATGGACTACAGCCCACCAGGCTCCTCCATCCATTGGATTTTCCAGGCAAGAGTACTGGGGTGGGGTGCCATTGCCTTCCCCGATGGTAGGTCCTTAGTAGTGAACTATTTTATTTTTTAATTGGAGGATAACTGCTTTACAATATTGTTTTAGATTCTGCTGTACAACAATGTGAATCATTTATACTGTACATATATCACCTGCCTCTGGAGCACCCCACCCATTTAGGTCATCACAGAGCACCAGGTTTAGCTCCCTGTATTACACAGCTGCTTCCCACTAGCTACCTATCTTACACAAGGTAGTGTGTATATTATGTCAGTCCTACTCTCTCAGTTGGCCCCCCTCTTTCCCCTCCTTCTGTGTTCACAAGTCCATTCTACAAGTCTGTAGTTTCCTTTAAAACTCTTGTTTTAAAAAAAAAAAAAAAAAAACTTTTGTTTTGAAGTCTGATGCCTCTCCCCTGGTCTTGTGCCTCCTTCTGGCTGCTGCTGTTTGTTTCTCTGCTGGCTCCTTGTCTCCACCTCCTCCTTCCTCTTGGTCCCCAGGGCCCCACCTTCATCCATATTCTTGTCATACTCTTTCCCTCTTCACTGATCTGGATCTCCCTCATCTGGGTCTAAGGCTTCCACTGCCAGTGAAGTCATGATGACTGCTTCCTACACCTTTCTGCATCCAGACTCAAACTCTCTCCAAATTACCTCTTACTCTTCACTAAGCACAGGCATCTCAAACTCATGTGTCCTGCCTGGAGCTCTTATGTTATGTCCCCAGATTTGTTTACCTGCATGTATATTCTTCTCCAGTGAATAACCAGTCACCCAAGGCAGAAAGCTGACAGCCATTTCCTACACCTCATCCTTCATCTTCAGCCCTTGCAGTAGTTCAGGAACCACACCCTACCATATGACTTCCTCTCTGTGCTCTCAGCTAGTGCTGTTCTGAATCATTTTGTTTCCTAGCCTGAATGTTTTGTCGTGCTTACTCACTCACATGAGCAATTCATCTTCCACATATTGCTGCAGCACAATCTTGCAAAATTGCAAGTATATTAATTCCTTATTTAATATCCTAAAATGTCTTTTCATTTCCTTCTGGATAAAGTTGAAATCCTTTAGCAAAGCATCCTATATTACCTGGCACTTGCTTTCTGTTTAACCTCATCTATTATCTGTCTTAACAAGAATATTAATATTAATAGCTCTATATTGTTAATTCTCACAACTGTTCTCTGATGGATAGCTTATTATTACTTTCATTGTAGGTGGGGATGGGAGATCAAGAAACTTGCCTATGGTCATCCTTCTCTCTGGAAAAGCCAGCTGCTTTCAACTTGTGAATTATTCATATTCTGTGCATTTTATGCACCATTTTCTTACCTAGAATGTCCTCACCTCTCTAGATCTCACTGAAGATGTCTAGTCATCATTCATCACCAGTTTTAGTTGCCTCTTCTCATTGGAAGCATTTCATAACCATCCAGCAAACACAATCACTCCTTCTCTGAATGGCAGAGGTAGTGTGGGCTACCTAAAATCATACAAGTGGGCATAACATTGATTTAAGTCTGAATCCCAAGTCCACCATGTAAAAACTGAGACTTTAAACAGTTATTTAACCTCCATTGGCCTCAGTTTGTGAGGTCACTTGTGACTCTATTTTAAGAACACATATTTCATGATTCTTGGGAGGGTTACTGGAGGTTAGGTGTATAACAAAGCATGCCCACAGTCAGCAACCAGCAAACTCTGACTGATTATAGAGGCCACTAACTTAATGCATCTTAATGTATCATTACTGTAGATGATCTAGACTCTACCAGATTAACTTAACAGTAATCCAGGAGGACAGTTTCCCTCAGACCTCAGTGACCTAGTAATCTGTACTGGCTGAAATATTTCTATGTGTATACTATGACTTATTTAATTGACCACATTTCTTTCTTTGCTTTGGCTGCTATAATGTTGGAAGCACACAGCTCTCCCTGTATAAGCAGCATACAGACTGTGGTATGAATTTTCCTTATGTTTGCTTTAGTATTATATTTCATTCACTTTCTTTTCTTACAACTTCCTTAACCTTTCATCTTATGTTTTGGAATGTGTTTCTAAAAGCAGGCTCAAATTCTTTATGCATTGTGATGGAGTGCTAATAATCATGGAAGGCTACAAGAGGACTGAGCTGAGAGTCCTGAAAGGCTCTGTAGATTGAGTGACCTGATCTGTCACATCAAAATAACGGGAAGGAAATAATGCATCCACAAATGCTGCAATTGTGGATATGATAATTTGTACTATTTTATGTAGATAAAGCTTGATTGAAATAAGAATAACAGTTCAAAGGTGCTGAAGTGTGCTTTATCTCATAACTGTGCAACATGAAACTGCTCTGAGCCAGTAAGGCCCATGCAGAAACTTCATTTCAGCCTTATTTATATCTCAAAGCTTTGGAAATTGTGAAAAGAAATATGGCTCCCTTTGATGTGCTGAACTTTTGAGTAAAAATATAAGGGATGGAAAATCTTATGAATATTTGAAAAACTAACTGGAAACCCATACCAGCAGTATTTGATAAGTGACTAAGAATTACTTCCAATTGTTTACATAATTAAAGGTAGCCTGTGAGTTGTATTGCCAAGATTAGGTTAAAAACAAAGTCTTCAAATGCAGTACATATATGCAATGGACTACTACTCAGCCATAAAAAGAATGAAATAATGCCATTTGCAGCAACATGGATGGACCTGGAGATTATTATACTAAGTGAAGTAAGTCAGAAAGAGAAAGACAAAGACTCTATGATATTATTTATATGTGAAATCTAAAATATGAAATAAATGAACTTATTTACAAAGCAGAAACAGACTCAGACATAGAGAACAATCTTGTGGTTGCCAAAAGGGAGGGAAATGGGGAAAGACTGGATTGGAAGTTTGCAGTTAGCAGATGCAAACTATTATTCAGATTTGATAAACAACAATGTCCTACTGTATAGTATGCTGCTAAGTTGCTTCAGTCGTGTCCGACTCTGTGCGACCCCAGAGACAGCAGTACACCAGGCTCTGCCATCCCTGGGATTCTCCAGGCAAGAACACTGGAGTGGGTTGCCATTTCCTTCTCCAATGCATGAAAGTGAAAAGTGAAAGTGAAAGTCACTGAGTCGCATCCAACTCTCAGCGACCCCATGGACTGCAGCCTACCAGGCTCCTCCATCCATGGGATTTTCCAGGCAAGAGTACTGGAGTGGGGTGTAGGAAACTGGAGGAAGGCATGGCAACCCACTGCAGTATTTTTGCCTGGAGAATTTCCATGGACAGAGGAGCTTGGTGGGCAACAGCCCATGGGGACACAAACAGTCAGATATGACTGAACAACTAACTACATTCAGTAACTTATGATAAACTATAATGGAAAAGGATGTGAAAAAGAATGTATATCCATGAATAACTGCATCAGTTTGCTGACACCCGAAACTAATATATCATTTTAAAATCAACTGTATTTCAATAAAATAAATTTTAAAATTAAGTCTTCATATCTTTAAATTTCAGTAAGACTCTTATCTCAGTTTTCTTGTTAATAAGGAGCTGGTAGAAAGAGTAAAATGACCTCTGCTCTTCTTTCAATGGGATTTTTCTTTCGACCAAACACTCAGGAATCCAAATCTCTGGAAAGACACTTTCCCACTGGAAGTCAGTATCTGAAATCAAGCACGATGCTGTCATTGCTTCTCAGGGAATCATGGAATTATCCCATTTACAAGGAAAGGAGTCTCAGAACTGAGCCTTGCCTCGTAAAAAGGAGGAAATATACAACAGGTGGGTCCCATTAGCCCCAGGAAATACTTTGTCTTTTACGTGATTTGATTTCACAAACCATGAAAAAGCTGTTGATTGGATTAATTTACATAGAAATTAGTCTAAATATTACCTGTTACCAAGGCTCCAAAAATGTAATTGCCTTTAGTAAACAACCTCGTGTCTCCTGAGAATTCAGACAGGACACAAATGCTATGAGATTAACATTAATGCTTTAATATACACATTTCCTCAAGTAAAATTCTTTCACTGTAACGATGAAATATTTTGTGAAAAAATAAATAGCTTTGTGCATTCAGGGATGTATTTGATCCTGTGTATTGCAAGAGATGATTGAGATTTCGGGTTTGCAACATTGGAAATGGTTTTCTAGAGGGAAGAAGGCAGTGAAGTGGGTTGCCTTGACAACATGGGTTAGTTGCATAAAGAAATCCATGGCAATGCAGAATGTCTGGTATGTCAAGACTGCAAACTATCTCGCAAATTAGGTTAAAAGAAAATGAATCCCACTACAAGGCAGTGTTACCTGACCTATGAAACACTGGTTCTCATGTTTTTAACGTGAACCTGGTCATAAAATAGATAAAAAAAATCTTGGTAAGTAAGATAGGAGAGGGGAAAGAAAGCAGAAAGTACAAGTGTTATATGAAAGAGTCTTTCCGACCCTCCTCACACCCCCACACCTCCAGCAGGGCTCCAGGAATCCTGTGTGCTCTCTGAAAGTTGATTCTCCTAAGAAAAGGTGTCTCACCCTGATTCTGTTCATTTCCCCTGCAATCCCCTACAATGCTTTTCTGTGGGGAATATCCCATGTCCTACGGCATTTTTGTAAATAATGAGCCTAATAAGGATTATCACAACAGAGCTGGTTATTAGTGGAAGAGAAAAGAAAACCTGTTAACATGAGAGCCCTCTAGCTCAATTACCCTGGCAGGGCTGAGGAGACATTTATCATAGAGCATCAAGCCTCAAAGACAGACCCTGTTATTGAAAACAAATTTACCACCCTCCCCCAGCAAGTCCCCTTTCTGCACTGTTCTAAATATACAGTTTTTGATACTCTGCTTCCAAAATCACCATCAAGTGATTTTGAATGAGGAGTTTGGATTCTTTCATAAATGTTTCCCCCTCCCCCCAAAACAAAGGTAATCTGAACTATACTTTTCCTTGGTTAAACTCAATTTGAGTTTTGCTTTCAAGATGGTCTCAACCTGTAAATCACTTGATATTATCGAAGCTGAGCCCTGAATGAAGAAAACATACACTGTGTTCAGGCTTTTGTAACTGGCATGGCTGGGCTGACTGTTCCTTCTAGATTTCCTGACTTTAGGGTCATAGAAGGGAATTGGGACCAGAGGGCCCATATTAGGAGCAGACAGACTGACTTGGTAGTAGCAAAGTTGAGAAGCACTATCCCAAACTTAAAGCTCAACATTCAGAAAACTAAGATCATGGCATCTGGTCCCATCACTTCATGGGAAAGAGATGGGGAAACAGTGAAAACAGTGTCAGACTTCATTATTTTGGGCTCCAAAATCACTGCAGATGGTGACTGCAGCCATGAAATTAAAAGACGCTTACTCCTTGGAAGGAAAGTTATGACCAACCTAAACAACATATTGAAAAGCAGAGACATTACTTTGCCAGCAAAGGTCTGTCTAGTCAAGGCTATGGTTTTCCCAGTGGTCATGTATGGATGTGAGAGTTGGACTGTGAAGAAATCAGAGCACCAAAGCATTGCTGCTTTTGAACTCTGGTGTTGGAGAAGACTCTTGAGAGTCCCTTGGACTGCAAGGAGATCCAACCAGTCCATTCTGAAGGAGATCAACCCTGGGATTTCTTTGGAAAGAATGATGCTAAAGCTGAAACTCCAGTACTTTGGCCACCTCATGCGAAGAGTTGACTCACTGGAGCTGGGAGGGATTGGGGGCAAGAGGAGAAAGGGACGATAAAAAATGAGATGGTTGGATGGCATCACCGACTCGATTCACATGAGTTTGGGTGAACTCCGGGAGTTGGTGATGGAGAGGGAGGCCTGGCATGCTGCGATTCATGGGGTTGCAGAGTCGGACATGACTGAGCAACTGAACTGAATTGAACTGAACTGATCCCAAACTCAGAGAGTACAGAAAGGCAGACATTGGCAGATCCCACAGTTGGGGCCTAGGTAACCAGCAGAGTGAGCCACTGAGCACGAAGGCTAAGAACTAACAGAGTTTTTCTCCCAAGTGTCATTTCTTTTCTCTCTCCTGCAAAATGGACAAGAAGCCCTGCATTGGGGTTTCCCTGGTGGCTCAGGTGGTAAAGAATTTGCTTGCAATGCAGGAGACCCAGGTTTGATCCCTGGGTCGGGAAGATCCCCCGGAGATGGGAATGTCAACCCACTCTAGTTATTCTTGCCTGGAGAATTCCATGGACAGAGGAGCCTGAGACTGGTGGGCTACAGTTCACGGGGTTGCAAAGAGCTGGACATTGGCACTTTCATCACCTGCTTACATGCCAGTGTTGTTCATGAACTTTATATCTCTTGGAGGTGAAGTCCATCGCTCCAAGCCTATGAATAATTTAAAGGGTGCCAAAGGGTGACGGGAAACACTCCTCTTTGAACGTATCTTTAAAAGTGACAGGTGAACAGCAACATCATCAACAGCAACTTCACTGGAGCAATACCAGGTAGAAAAATAAACATATTTTTTGGAAGTATGCCAAAGAAGGAGTCTTGAACAGCTTCTGATTCAAGCCAAAACGTTAGGGTTTCTCAATCAAGATAAGAATACAGGGAATCAAAGCAAATATTCAACCATTATTTGTTCACTTAGCTAAGTCCTTTAACCTAATTAATAAAAAATCTAACCAATACAGCTTCCATGGAAAGACTCTTATAAGACCACAGGAAACAGGAATTTCAACCAAGAAGACAGGGCTTCATCTTTATCCTGACTTCTTTCCTCAAGGTAAATGGCTCGCCTGTCCTGTGGGCTTCTTAGTGTGACCACACATGGGTCAGTCTCACATGAGAACTATTTGGGTAAAATTTGGAGTCTATCTTTGTAGTCACGGTAAAGAAAACCTCTCTAATTTAGAACAAAAAGTAAGTATACCTAAATAAAATCTATAGTTGGTAAACAGCAAACAGGAAACAGAAGGAAATCTCACCTTCTGATCCTTATTTTATGCAAATGTATAAGCCGCATTATATTCTTTGGATCGCACGTCTTTCTCTCCCGTAGAATATAATAAGTTAGATTTGGTTTCCAAGCTTTCTTCTTTAGAGGCCAAGAATTTTGCAGAATCCCAGGGGACAGAGGCCAGGAAGGATCTGTGTTTCCCTTCTTTAACTTTTCTCTTGAGTCTAAGCAGAATATTTCAGCTTTTATCCCTTGTTATTCACTCTTTTATTTAATATTTTGATACACTTAAAAAATATTTATTTGGATGCTCTTGGTTTTAGTTGCAGCATGTGGGATCTAGTTCCCTGACTAGGGATAGAACCTGGGCCCCCTGCACTGGGAGTGCAGGGTCATAGCTACTGGGCCACCAGGGAAGTCTCTTAAGGTAAACTTTCTAATTTTTCAATACTGTTAGGCTTATGGAAGTTTCTATGTGCCCCTCACCCAATTTCCCCTAATGTTAACATCTCGTGTTACTGGAATATATTTGTCAAAGAAAACAACACCAGTCTCCCCACTTATTTCTTTATAACTTTTAGCTAGATACTGTTCCTTGAAAAAAGCTTGGAAATAATTTTTCAGAGTTTAAACAGTATGGAATTATTCTAAGGGACAGTTTAGTACCTAAGTCAGCATTTCTATCTGCTGGCTTCAGGATATCTTAAAGATCTGAGTTAGGATCACCTTAGTTCAGTTCAGTTCAGTTGCTCAGTTGTGTCTGACTCTTTGCGACCCCATGAATCGCAGCACACCAGGCCTCCCTGTTCATCACCATCTCCCGGAGTTCACTCAGACTCACGTCCATCGAGTCCGTGATGCCATCCAGCCATCTCATCCTCAGTTGTCCCCTTCTCCTCCTGCCCACAATCCCTCCCAGCATCAGAGTCTTTTCCAATGAGTCAACTCTTCTCATGAGGTGGCCAAAGTACTGGAGTTTCAGCTTTAAGCATCATTCCTTCCAAAGAAATCCCAGGGTTGA
>SJYX01003674.1:238887-250161 GCA_006410675.1 Oreotragus oreotragus | reverse complement strand
TATTCTCCCAAATCATCCCACCCTCTCCCTCTCCCTTTCCCTCAGAGTCCAAAACTCCACTCTATAGTCATGCTTTTTACTGCCTTACTTTTTTGAATGTGGAGTGTGTCTTGTTTTTTTTTCCACCATGGTTTGGCTTTAAAGGGAAACAAGGTAGAGAAAGCACACACATTACTACTTTAGGACTTGTAACTTTTACTCTGTTACAAGTTAACAGGATGCTGTTACAGCATCTAGTCCTATGTAATCTGAACTACTGTGGGTGTGAAGGATTCTCACTATACATGTTTTTTGTTTCCTTCTGAACATTAAAAAAAATTCACTTGAATTAGAGGTCCCTTCTTTCCTTCCTTCCTTCTTTCTTTCATCCCTCTTTCCTTCCTTCCTTCCATTTTCTTTCTTTCTCTCTCTTTCCCTCTCTCTTTCAGATTCTTCACTTTTGCTTTTCATAAAATCACATAATTTTATGTTGGAAGAAACTTAAATGATAATCTTGTCCAGGCTTCTTGTTTTACAGATGAAGAAACTGAGGTAAAACTCGGAGGTATTAAGTTTCAGAACCAGAATTAAAACCTGATTTTCTGACTTGGTGCTCTTTCCTTTACTATTTGAATTATTTGCCTTTTAATTTTACCTCCTCTTCTTATATTTAAAGTAGCGATCATTCCTGGACTTTAGGATTCTCTGTGTTTTGGGAGTGGAGTCCCCTGGAGACAGGTCCTGTGACAGGAGCACCACGATCTTGTAAGGAAGCCTCTTCTGTTTGCTTCATGTTCTTGTGTGGTGGGAGCTCCCTGAGAGGAGAGCAGTTTGCCTCCCTCTGCCCAGCATTCACTTCTCCACCAGAAAGCATGGAGCAGAGAACATGGGATGGATAGCCCAACCTCTCTTTTCCTGACCCACTTCCCCCCCATTTAATAATGTGGGGCACAGTTTACAGGGGCAGGTTATACCATACCTGGGTAAATCAGCCTAATTTGGGGCAAAGTATTCATTTGCAAGGTGCTGACACTGGTATGATGAGGCTGTGGGTGGTGCATCTATGTGGGAAACAAGAAAACAGGAGCCAAGTGGTGGTACCAGTGAAAGAAGAGTAGAAATTGGAAGGAAGGTGACTTGTGAGGGAAAAGTCTCCTTTTGGAGTGAAATCTTCCAGCCATGGACATCAGGCAACATTGATAGTATCACACACACGTGGTGATCCAGGGCAAGCTGGGGCTAGATCCCATCCTCCCATACACCTCATATCAAGGGCTCCCTCACTGCTCCTCTTAATTGTCAGTCCAGAAGAAAACAAATTTGACTTGGTTTAAATTGTCTTTCAAAAAGCCACGCTCATTCCCAATGCCTTATGTTTCAAAAATTAAACGAAAAAATTAGGGAAACTTTTTTCATACATTTTATGCCAAGATTTGAGATACTGGGATAATGAATTAAGAAAAAATCAAACATAACACAGAAAATCTTTAGTTGGAGGAAAATTTAAATATTAAAGTCATTTAAAATCCAATCATTCTTCCATCCCAAGAAAAGTTCAGAAAATTAAGATCATGGCATCTGGTCCCATCACTTCATGGCAAATAGATGGGGAAATAGTGGAAACAGAGACAGACTTTATTATTATTATTATTATTTTGGCTCCAACATCACTGCAGATGGTGACTGAAGCCATGACATTAAAAGACGCTTGCTCCTTGGAAGAAAAGTTATGACCAACCTAGACAGCTTAATAAAAAGCAGAGACATTACTTTACCAACAAAGGTCCACCTAGCCAAAGATATGGTTTTTCCAGTAGTCATGTATGGATGTGAGTGTTGGACTATAAAGAAAGCTGAGTGCCAAAGAATTGATTCTTTTGAACTATGGTGTTGGAGAAGACTCTTGAGAGTCTCTTGGACAGCATGGAGATTCAACCAGTCCATCCTAAAAGAAATCATTCCTAAATATTCATTGAAAAGACTGATGCTGAAGCTGAAACTCCAATACTTTGGCCACTTGATGTGAAGAACTGACTCATTTGAAAAGACCCTGATGCTGGGCAAAATTAAAGGCAGGAGGAGAAGGGGATGACAGAGGATGAGATGGTTGGATGGCATCACTGACTCAATGGACATGAGTTTGAGCAAGCTCCGGGAGTTGGTGATGGACAGGGAGGCCTGGTGTGCTGCAGTCCATGAGGTTGCAAAGAGTCAGACATGACTGAGTGACTGAACTAATTGAAATAAAAAATGAAAATGAAAGATGAATATAAATATACTTATTTCCCATAAAAAATTCTCAATCATAAGATAATGCTTTGGGGAAAGCTATTTGTAAATGTGTGTGTGTGTATGTGTGTGCACAGATAGATACACATTTGCTTCTGCAGATTCTTATTTGATGCTTTTATGTTTCCATATGGATCACTGTAACACTGATTCCATCACCTTAACCATAGTTTATGTATCCAATATAAAAAATCATGGCATATAAAGAAGCTCCATTCTGTGTGTCCCTTCCCAAGGCAGAGGGTGGAGGGACTGTCCAGTTAAAAGCTTCAACAGGAAATGTGTTGTAAGTTAAGTATTTCTTTTCATATCTGAAATACTAACACCAGGTGATGTTCTAACCAACCCAATGAGACTATTTTCAAGGGATAAGGTTCACAAAGAGAAAACTGAACTACATTAGTATACAGTTGGGACTTCTAATAAGGAAGTATAGAAGAGAAATGTTCCAAATGACAATGATCAATCAGGGACTATTTACTTAAATATTTTTGGGAGACAGCAAATCTCTGCTGTGTTTTCCCAGATGTCCAACTGATGAATACCTTCTTGATTAGTCCAGGTAATGATAAGCATGGAGAACAAAAGAAAAGAGAAAAATCACTTTGCTATGTGTCTACAGTTATAGCAAAGAAAAAAAAAACAAAACCTACCTCTTCATATGATGGTCTCACAATAAAGAACAAATATATGATGGCTTGCTTTCTCTGAATGGCCTTTCCCACCCCAACAGGAAATTCCTGATCCCCACACCACCACCCACCAAATACCAGGCCTTTTAAACTTTCTTGTTGTTTGGTCACTAAGTTCTGTCCAACTCTTTTGCGACACCAAGGACTGTAGCCTGCCAGACTCCTCTGTCCGTGGGCTTGCCCAGGCAAGAATACTGGAGTGAGCTGCCATCTCCTTTTCCAGAGGTTCTTACTGGCCCAGGGATCCACATGGGCAAGCAGATTCTATTCTAAGTTATTCACCCTTTTCCATCCTTCTTTCAGGGGACTCTATGCTCTCTGAGAGCAGGGGTTTTCTACCTAGTTCTCTACTGAGCACCACTGACACATGGTGAGTACTACAGGGAGTCGAGTAGATGAGTGAATTGCATCTACTGGTGTTCTTTCTGAGCAACCATTTAGAACACAATTGGCTGCTGGTGTGGGTTCTAGTGTACCTAGGGGGAAGAGTGTGTTTATGGATAGAAGTGTCACAAAAGAGGATCTGCTGCCAAGAGAAGCATATTTCTGTTTTGAACTAATTATTCTATAATACTGATTTCAGTTGACAACATGGTTATTTTTTTGTTTCTGAAATTTTAAAGACTAATAGACCCATGAGTGTTTCATCAAAAGACAAAAGGATGAGGCCATGTGATAATTCCCAGGTACTTATCAAAAAAATTCATGAGATGCTTGTATTTTCCATATCTGACACAGACATGCTGGCATTGTTATCTACTCAGTCTGGAGTATTATTTTAATTGAAACATCAATTGCAGTTCAGTTGAGAGCATGAATGTAAGGCAATAAAACAAATAAACATCAACAACAAGAAACAAAACAAGAAAAACATTTCAGTGGGGAAGACGGTGCTCCAATTGAAATACTTTTATTTTAATAGGGAACTTCCCTCATGGCTTAGATGGTAAAGAATCTGCCTGCAAGGCAGGAGATCTACCTTCTTTATGTTATTTTGTGGTTTACTTATACCCTCCCACCCCACAGTAATCAGCTAAATCCTGCTGGCCCCTCCTTCTCACTGAATGAAGCCCTTCATTCAGAGAAGGTAAGGGAAGTGTTGAGGTGGGGGAATGCTACCACTGAACATGAGAAATCTGTGTGAAAGACTTACTGGATCATTTAGAGACTGTGAGCGTGAAAACAGAATCACTTCCTAAGAGTCACTGAGGGCTCATATGCTAATAGAACCAAAACTCAGCAAGAATATGGGAGAACAAGTATGCATTGCATATTATGAATATGGATATGCTGCAAGAAGTACTAGAAAGTCTTGTCTAGCCCTATATTAGGGCAGATATTTTCATTGCTTCCAATCTTCTATGCTTACCAAAAAATAAAACAGCAAAACTACACCCTAGACCTGGGCTCTGATTATCAGAGGACAGCCTGGAGACATCAAAACTTCATTTGTTGAGGGCTTGAACATGTAATCCCAAGTAATTTGTAAATTGAGAATTAAAAAGCATGCTATGGAGAACTCCAGGAACCTAGAATGATGCCGGCATGACACACCTGCTAAAACCCTTGCCAGAGATCAAAGAGAATTGTGCAGAAGTTCATCCAGAAGTGACTTCAGCCTTTTATAGACCCAATTCTATAACTTTTGACTTTGTTGTTTTTGTTGTTTAAAGCAAAAAAGTGGTAGCTATGTGATATGTGGGATAATGGCTACTGGAGAGGCAGACAAGTGAAGCAGGTGTACTGAGAGCAGGGAAGAAAAAGAAACAGTAAAAAGCAAATAGAAAGGGTTCCAAAGCACAACAGGCTGTCAAAGCAGAGAGAAGAAAACAGCCTTAGATGTGTTTCAAATTACTGAGGCTGTTATGTTTTCAGTCTGCAAAATAATTGATGTTTATAAAATGATGTAATCAAGTATTAGGAAAATATATTGGATAAAAAAAAAGCATATTTATAAAGAAAGATTTTGCAACTATGGTTACCAAAGGGGGAAAGGGGAATTGGGATAAATTAGGAGTTTGGGATTACGTACACAACATATACAACATACATAAATGTTGTTGTTTAGTTGCTAAGTTGTGTCTGACTCTTTTGCAACCCCATGGACTGTAGCCCGCCAGGCTCCTCTGTCCTTGAGATTTCCCAGGCAAGAATACTAAAGTGGGTTGACATTCTTTTTTCCAGGAGATCTTCCTGACTCAAGGATCGAACTTGCCTCTCTTGTGTCTTCTGCATTGGCAGGCAAATTCTTTACCACTGAGCCACCAGGGTATATACATTACTGTATATGAAATAGATAATCAGCAAGGACCTACTGTATAGCACAGGGAACTACAGTCAATATCTTGTAATAACCTATAAGGGGAAATAATCTGAAAAGTTTATATATACACACACACACGTAAAAAATTGAAAACTGAATCATTTTATTGTATACCTGAAACTAACACAACCTTGTACATCAACTGTACTTCAACAAAAACTAAAATTAATAAAAGATTTTAGAAATAATTTTATTTTAGAAAGTTTTAATTTTAAAGATTTCCACTAAATAGTTTAAATAAAAAAAGTTTTGAGGCTTAAAGGGTGAGGTTCCCAGTGCAGCAAGATGCCATGTAGAGAGCATGCACGATCCAGGGACCTCAGGGTGTGAGATCACTCATGGCTCATTTCCTCATCTGCAAAATGGGCTTCATGAGGCTGCATATAGTGGGGCTATAATGAGGATTAAATTAATTAAATGACAGATTCTAAATGCCTGGCACAGAATAGAAAATCCAGTCTGTGATGGCTGCATTAGTGAAATTGCAAATCACCCATAATGGTAAGTAAATTATGCACTTTGAATTTCTTTTGTGTATGATTTTGTATGATTATTCAGAAATTGCTAGCTAGGAAAGTGACCACATTCCTGCCCGGTCCAATTTTAGGGCTACAAGCTCCAGCTCAGCAGAGAATTTGCTGTGGTGACTTGCATTGGCTCTTGGCCGTTCAGAAGATTGATGCTATATCAAATTAAAAAAAGGGAAAAATTAACATAGTAGTTGTTAAATGCAATTTTTTATTTTTTAAAAATAGGTAATTCAATGAAAGCATTGTAAGTCATTATGGTAGAAATGTAGAAATATGAAAATGCTGTGTAGTATAGGAAACAATATTCAATATCCTGTGATAAACCACAATGGAAAAGAATATACATATATATCTGAATCAACTTGCTGTACAACAGAAATTATCATAGCATTGTAAATCACCTATACTCTGATAAATTTAAAAAGACATCAAAATTATTATTCCTTTTTATTTAGCATCATAAGTTCATACAGAACTTATGTTTAGGAATTTTCCAATTTTCAACTGTATTGATCTACAGAAATGACAAGGTAATTTGATCTCTGGTTCTTCTAGATTTCATAAATCCAGCTTGAAGATCTGGAAGTTCCAGGTTCACATACTGTTGAAGCCTTGCTTGGAGAATTTTGAACATTACTCTACTGATGTCTTAGATGAATGCAGTTGTGAAGAAGTTTGAATATTTTTTGGCATTGCCCTTCTTTGGGATTGGAACAAACACTGACCACAGGACAGGAAAAGGTCAGTTTTCAACGGAGTATTACTCAGTCATAAAAAGGAACACATCTGAGTCAGTTCTAAGGAGGTGGATGAATCTAGAGCCTATTACAAAGTAAAGTTATTCAGAAAACAAAAGATATTTATTGTATACTAATGCATTTATAAGGAATCTAAAAAGATTGTACCGAAGCACTTATTTGCAGGGCTGCAAGTGAGAAACAGACATAGAGAACAGAATAATGCACATAGGGAGAGGAGAGGAAGAGGGTGAGGTGTATGGAGATAGTAACATGGAAATTTACATTACCATATGTAAAACAGAAAACCAATAGGAATTCGCTGTATGTCTCAAGAAACTCAAACAGGGGCTCTGTACGAATCTAAGGGCTTGGGGTGGGCAGGGAGATGCGAGGGAGGTTCAAGAGGGAGGACATATATGTATACCTATGGCTGATTCATGCTGAAGTTTGAAAGAAAGCAACAAAATTCTGCACAGCCATTACATTAAAATGTATTCATGTTTTATTTAAAAGCCATTAAACTAACAAATATAAAATTATTAACTTAAAAAATTAAAAAATAAAAATGTTGAAATGATTCAAATGTCCATCACCTGGTGATAGAATAAATAAAACATGCAATGCAATATTATTTGGCCAGCAAATGAATGGAGTTCTAATATAAGCTGTAACATGCTAGAGCTCTGAAATGATTATGTTAATTAAAAGAAACCAGGCACAAAAGGTGATATATTGCATTATTCCATTCATGTAAATGAATATGTCCCAGATTAATTCTTTAAAGATAGAAAATAGAGTAGTGCATATCAGGGCCCAGATGAGGGGGAAATGCCAACTGGGGAGGTTTTCCTGCTGGAGTGATTAAAATATTCTAGAATGAGGCTGTGGTTATGCTTATGCATGGCAAATTCATGGTACATGAACAACATGTCCATAAGGTTTCTTGAAGAAACTATTAAACTTAACTTCTAAGTCCAGGAAAACCACCCTTCAATTATATAAGTTCATACAGAACTTATGTTTAGGAATTTTCCAATTTTCAACTGTATTGATCTACAGAAATGACAAGTGCATATGGTTCTACCTAATTGTCACTAAAGTAAAGATAATTTAATGAAATTGATTCACTGCCTCATTTAATTCATAGAAATGAGACAGGGGATAAAAGGATGCACAGACTTGAATATTTTGTGTCATGTATTTGCCAAATAGTTTGTAAATAGGAACCTATGTAGGGGACTCTTTTAGGGGAGAACACACAGGAGCTTTTGCTGTCTTCATGAGCTTAGCTTTTTGTCCAGCACTGGTTTCTCCTATTCAGGAGTGATTCAGACCTGAGTCCTGTGCACTTCTTCAGCTTCAGAACAGATTAGTTTACTTTTCTCAACCAAGATTGTCATGCCGTTCCAGACTGCACTGAGTCGTCACTGTGTTTTCTATATTTTTGACTTTCCTGGGCCCTGAGACTTATTTCTGATTCTTGGTAAATCAGTAGATTAATGAGACTTCTGTTGAGGGTTATAAGAGTAGCTGAGTTAAGGACTTAAGGTGATGAAAACTGCTTTTTCTCAAATAAGCCCTTGATTTTATTTAGACTTTAATGATTTGTTTCTGGAAACATTAGGATACCTTGATGAGTTCACTAACTGTAGATTTTCGTGTAGTAGTAGTAGCAATTAATGAAGTAAAGTTTCACTGATATCTTTAGAGGNGTTAAGGACTTAAGGTGATGAAAACTGCTTTTTCTCAAATAAGCCCTTGATTTTATTTAGACTTTAATGATTTGTTTCTGGAAACATTAGGATACCTTGATGAGTTCACTAACTGTAGATTTTCGTGTAGTAGTAGTAGCAATTAATGAAGTAAAGTTTCACTGATATCTTTAGAGGCTATCACGCCTCAAGGTTCATCAGAGCATGAAGATTTACACCTTTCTACTTTATTTTTTTATTTTTTTTAATTTTTAATTTTTTTTGTATTTATTTATTTTTTTACACGAACTCCCAAACATGAACCCCCCTCCCACCTCCCACCCCACATCTTCCCTCCAGATCATCCCCATACACCAGCCCCAAGCATCCTGCATCCTGCATTGAACATAGACTGGCAATTCATTTCTTACATGATAGTATACATATTTCAATGCTATTCTCCCAAATCATCCCTCCCTCTCCCTCTCCCTCTCCTTCTCCCTCAGAGTCCATAAGTCCGCTCTACNGATAGACATTCAAAATCATTAGCTAAGTTAGTTGTTTCATGCGGTTGGTCTTTCAGTTCAGTCTCTCAGTCGTGTCCAACTCTTTGTGACCCCATGGTCTTTAGAATGTAATAAAACTGTAATAGAATTACTGAGTTGAAAGCAGTTAATTGGATGTACTTTGACTATATTTTAATTAAATGCTATACCTGTCAATCTTAATGACCACTTAAAAACTACCAAAACTGTTGATGAATCTTAGTACCATGAAAATAAATCACCCAGAACCATTTAAATATGTCTCATGTCTGTTCACATAATTTCAAAATCTGAAGTCATTTCAGACACTGCCATTGAAGTATTATCCCAGGGCCACACAATTTTAAGGGAGAAAACGAAAATGTGGAGTCTTTTATTTTTCTAGGTTCTTAAAGGCCATGAATCATAAAAGCAGTAATAGCATGCTTGTTTCTCATGTCTCGGACTGTCTAACACAGTCCTACATTCTTAGAATGTAGGAACAGAAAAATTTCTGTTCCTACATTGAACAGAAAAAAACAGACCCTTATTGTCTTTCCCACCCCCATGTTTTTGAACTTAAAGGATTTCAGGTCCTCCTGGGCAGTATAACCTGTCTCCCCTCCTACCCCATGGGGAGAAGGTATTTACTTTACTCTTCCCCCACTCAGTTTATGTGCCTCATCCAATCCGCAAAGGACTCACAAGACCCTTATCCCAGTCCTTGCACCCTGGGTAAAAAATCGGACTAAGGACCCCTGTTCAGCGTCCGTTCTCCCTTGAGCTGGCCCCCTGTTCTAACAGCGTCTCCCATTCTAATAAACTTTATTTCCCTCTCATTGTCATGTCTGGAGATTCTTTTCCAACCTGTGCCTGGACCACGACATTTTTGGTGGCCCATACTGGGAGCTTGGAGTCTCTTTCCTACTTACTCGCTTCTCCTTTTCCACAGGGACCCTCTGCAAACAAAATGCAGTGGAAGTGACTGAGGAACTCTGGGCAGGTCACCCTCTGGTGTGTTCCAAAGGCCCCACCGCTCACCGTGCCCCAGTAGCTTCTACCTGAACAGGTGAGGGTCTCTCTTTTGCCTTCTTTCCAACTGAGGATCAAGCCAGCCATTATTGTGCGGACATAGATCGGGCATATAGTGGTTGAAGCAAAACAGAGACCTTTGTCCCCTGGCCACCGCCTCACATGGTAGGATGATAAGGCGGAGTCCTCAGCCTTCTTGTCACTTTCACTTCTTTCCTTTTGGTCTGGATTGATTTACAGGAGCCTAGGTGTTGCCTCTGGGCCAACCCAAGAGTGCCTTCCACGTTTCAGGGAATCGCTGAATGGTGAGTCAGCCGGTTGCTCCACGCAGTCGCTCTGTCACTTCCCGGGTCACACGATTCTCATGTGACCACGGCCTCGTGGTTCTCAGGGGTCACCTCTCTCTGTCGGACGTGACCGTTAGGACTGTCGGCCATGTTGTGCCATTAGTTGCATGGGGAGATCACTGGGACAGAAGGGACGCCTTTCTGTCAGCCGGTGACTCTCAGTACCCCATTCTATGGCAGGTAGGCCAAGAATGGGTTCTGGTAAATCCTGAGAGCCTCTCTCAGACTCACCCCTTGGCTACATTCTCAGAAACTGGAAAATTTTGGCCCTGCAAAGGCCTGGCCCCAATGCAAACTGGGGATCCCAAAAAATGGCCTCTGAGTGGCGCACTAGCTTTTGCCAAAAGCAGGGAAAGGACTCAGAATTTCCTTACGCTCTGTTGCCTCCCTATGTCCTGTACCCCTCTGTCTAGCTCCATCAGATTTCCTAGATGACCCCTACTTGAACTTTCATATCCACATGATCTCTAGGAAAGGATTCTGAGGTTACCTTTGGTCCACGTCTTTCTGCTATATTCAAAAGCCTAAAGGATCAAAAACTCTCTTAACATGCTAAAGAATCCCCTTCTAACTACGGTTATCTCTCAGGTGGGGAGGGAACCAAGCATCCCCAGCTCCTGAACATCCTAAAGAATTCCTTTCTAACTACTCTTGTTTCTCAGGATGGGGAAGGACCAGGCTTCCCCCACTCCTGTAAGTTCCCTTAACTCTTCAGATTCTTCTGATGGGAAAAAGATCTCACTTTCCCCCAGAGGGACAATCCAAGATTTTAATCAGCTGAACTGCCCCTGATAGCAGAGTCAATTTGAGCACTATTTGGTCTATATTTTAGCTATAAAACTATGACTGCAGAAAGGAAAGATGGCTTTTCAATACAAGATGGCCATGATATTCTTTAGACTCTGGAGAAAACTGGTTAAAATTAATTTTTTTTTTCTTGGAAACTGCAAAACCGGTTCTTTTTGCATATGCAATTAAAAACAGCTAGCTTATTAAAAGACTTGCCTAAGGGAAGCTTGAAGTTAACTCTTCCCATGTCCTTGAAATACACTGCCCACTTTGCCTGAGACCTCAGCCTTGGGCAATTAGAACTTCAAGCCAAAAAAAAAAAAAAAAAAAAAAGGGGG
>SJYX01003674.1:211523-238725 GCA_006410675.1 Oreotragus oreotragus | reverse complement strand
GGGGCTCAAAGAAATGTTTTAAATCTCAGGCAGAAAACGATGAGATCTCTGTCTGTCTGGATTTATGTACATCTTAGTGTGTGCCTTTTGTTTTGTTTTTAAAATATTGCTGAAGTTGTAAATTTGCAACCCCATGGACTGTAGCCCACCAGGTTCCTCCATCCATGGGATTCTCCAGGCAAGAATACTGGAGTGGGCTGCCATTTCCTTCTCCAGGTAAAGAAAAGTAAGCACTTACAAATCAGACAATTTTAAATACAAGAGAAATTAACCTAAATGAATTTCAGATTCACGTGAACTGGGAAATATTCAATATTAAATATCTAGTATTAATGTTTGTTTGCTAATCTAATATAGATATGTATAAAAGTCATTAACATAGGATTTTCATTGTGCCTAGGTTTATTATAAACTAAATATGGTTATATTGTTATATCTGTTACAAGTTTGTCAACAAAGAAATTACCTCAAAAAAAAAAAAAAAAGAACCAAACTTCTAAAAAATGTAAATGAGATATGAGTTTTTAGATAAACTATTAAGAATAATTATACTTTAGAAATATCTGTCTAAAACAGTCTCTCCAGATTTTGGTAACCTGAATTTCTAGGGTTGTGCTAAGCTAAGTGACAGTAGCTTATTGAACAGACAAATCATTTACAAATAAAACAAGATTCTGAAACATTCATTACTGAACACTAACTTCCTCCTATAGACAGAGAAAATAGAGATTTTGGACTATTAATGAATAATGTTTGATGCCATCCTGAGATGTTCTCCAGAATTTTTTTTAGAAATTATTACTGGCATTTATGTTCACCAATCTATAGAATGCTAATATAAAAGTCAGTTCTTGGTTGTTTAAGGAAAGTAGGTTGTGTGCTTTCAGTAAGGAAGGTATGAGGAATGAAATTACATTTTATAAAGGGAAAAGGAAGTAGGTCTTACTTACATACAGGTGGCTGTTTCAGGGTGGGAGAACAAAGTAATGGGTACAGAAAGTGATAAGGTTTTATGGAAAGTGGACCCCAAGACAAGAGTTTTGTGCATAAATACAAGTTTTCTTGAGATGCTGAACTGTCTTTATTAATGAATTTTAAGTTTCTTTACTTCTGAAGTGATCTCGTCTATGTTTACCTTTGAAAAATTTTTTTTTTGTTACTTTGGCTAAGTGAATATAACCTTTCACAGTAATTTATATGATTTTATCTGAGTGTGTTATAAACCTTTTTGATATTTATCACAAAATTTCCTAAATAACTTGACTTCTAGCTGACTTTGGGATGCTTCAGAGGGCCCCTGAGACGTCCCAAAGATCTATTAAACTACCAAGGTTCACTGGACATGTTAAATTACATGGGAAGTGCTGTTGACAGGGTGATAAATCTTCTCAGATTATACTGTAAGGTTGATGTTACTAATATAGATGTCTTAAAATTATGTGGAATTCATATAGATCTGATATGTCCCGATACAATGTGGTCAGTTATAATTCTATTTATCATGTTAAAGTGTTACAAGTCACAGTAATGACTAGGCTACAATGTCAATTACAATTTAATCAGATTTTAAACATGCCTCCTATGGTTTCACCCTGATACTTTTGCAAGAATACTGCTACTTCAAGATTTATGGAAAAGACTTCTAAGATTAACCAATAAGCAAATTTTGTTTTTTTGTTATCTGGTAAACTGGTAACAGACTGGAATTTAGTTTACTCTCTATGTTAAGGAAACAAAGTTTTCTTAGAATGCAGCTTTCAATATGAGATTATGAATTTCTTTGCCCTTAAGTGATTTACATTTGTTTTTAAAATATTTTGTTACTTTGGTAAAATAAAGAAGCATTATTTAAGGTTATAGACCCAGATAATCACGATGGTGTGATCACTCATCTAGAGCCAGATATCTTGGAATGTGACGTCAAGTGGAACTTAGAAAGCATCACTATGAACAAAGCTAGTGGAGGTGATGGAATTCTAGTTGAGCGATTTCAAATCCTAAAAGATGATGCTGTGAAAGTGCTGCGCTCAGTATGCCAGCAAATTTGGAAAACTCAGCAGTGGCCACAGGACTGGAAAAGGTCAGTTTTCATCCCAGTCCAAAAGAAAGGCAATGCCAAAGAATGTTCAAACTAACGCACGATTGCACTCATCTCACACGCTAGTAAAGTAACGCTCAAAATTCTCCAAGCCAGGCTTCAGCAATACATGAACCATGAACTTCCTNATCCCAGTCCAAAAGAAAGGCAATGCCAAAGAATGTTCAAACTAACGCACGATTGCACTCATCTCACACGCTAGTAAAGTAACGCTCAAAATTCTCCAAGCCAGGCTTCAGCAATACATGAACCATGAACTTCCTGATGTTCAAGCTGGTTTTAGAAAAGGCAGAGGTACCAGAGATCAAATTGCCAACATCCTCTGATCATCAAAAAAGCAAGAGAGTTCCAGAAAAACATCTATTTCTGCTTTATTGACTATGCCAAAGCCTTTGACTGTGTGGATCACAATAAACTGTGGAAAATTCTGAAAGAGATGGGAATAGCAGAGCACCTAACCTGCCTCTTGAGAAATCTGTATGCAGGTCAGGAAGCAACAGTTAGAACTGGACATGGAACAACAGACTGGTTTCAAATAGGAAAAGGAGTACAAGTCTGTCTATTGTCACCCTGCTTATTTAACTTTATGCAGAGATGAGAAACGCTGGACTGGAAGAAGCACAAGCTGGAATCAAGATTGCCAGGAGAAATATCAGTAACCTCAGATATGTAGATGACACCACCCTTATGGAAGAAAGTGAAGAGGTACTAAAAAGCCTCTTGATGAAAGTGAAAGTGGAGAGTGAAAAAGTTGGCTTAAAGCTCAACATTCAGAAAACGAAGATCATGGGATCTGGTCCCATCACTTCATGGAAAATAGATGGGGAAACAGTGGAAACAGTGTCAGACTTTATATTTTGGGGCTCCAAAATCACTGCAGATGGTGAGTGCAGCCATGAAATTAAAAGATGCTTACTCCTTGGAAGAAGTTATGACCAACCTAGATAGCATATTCAAAAGCAGAGACATTACTCTGTCGACTAAGGTCCGTCTAGTCAAGGCTATGGTTTTTCCAGTGGTCATGTATGGATGTGAGAGTTGGACTGTGAAGAAGGCTGAGTGCTGAAGAATTGATGCTTTTGAACTGTGGTGTTGGATAAGACTCTTGAGAGTCCCTTGGACTGCAAGGAGATCCAACCAGTCCATTCTGAAGGAGGTCAGCCCTGGGATTTCTTTGGAAGGAATGGTGCTAAAGCTGAAACTCCAGTACTTTGGCCATCTCACGTGAAGAGTTGACTCATTGGAAAAGACTCTGATGCTGGGAGGGATTGGGGGCAGGAGGAGAAGGGGACGACAGAGGATGAGATGGCTGGATGGCATCACTGACTCAATGGACATGAGTCTGAGTGAACTCCGGGAGTTGGTGGTGAACAGGGAGGCCTGGCGTGCTGCGATTCATGGGGTCACAAAGAGTTGGACACGACTGAGTGACTGAACTGAACTGAGACAAATCTCATTCTGCTCCTGCAAAAGTAAGCCTTCACGGTTAGACTTCTGCTATCCTGATGTCTTTAAAACATGACAACAGTCTGCTCCTAAATTGGGAAATTAAAAATGAGTGAACAATAGCTGTAAATCAAAGAGTGAGGGCTATGGGAAATCCAAGATGGCTGCTTGGATTTTCCCAGCTTCCTGACAAACCTCATTTTTATTTGATGAGTTAAAGCTTTCCCTGGCTACAGGTTTAATGCCTTCACAATGACAAATAAATTATATTTCACTGAATATTAAGTTCTAGTTTTTTAAATTATGGTCTTTGTTTACTACGACTCACTTCTGAGCTAGTTCCTTGTTGTTATGTTATATTGCTAAAAGGTTTAATTAAGTTATTAAAAAGGACACACTAAGTCTGTTTCTAAAGCTTATCTCAGTAACCAATCTTTGGATAAAGGTCAGATGCTCCATGATGTATGACCAGGAGATTCACACAGCCAGGAGAATGGCTATATTCATTTAAGTAAGTCAGATGACCTGGGGTATACTGGGCTACACCTAATGAAAGTTCTTGACTTAAATTCTAGCTTGTGACCTTACTGATAACTGGTAGCTGTATTATTTTCTATGTCACTTGTTTCAGAAGATTGTTTCTTATGTTACTCCATATGCCATCAATGATTGTAGTACTATAACTCTAGATAAGGGAAGAAGCAACAAGAGAGAATGTTTTCCTGGATCAAGAGGCTAGGGAGACAGGTATGGTGCAGAGACGTTTGCTACTCGCGAGGCCTGGTCCACTGATAGACACACAGAATAGCCTGTCAATGGAACCTTCCCTGGACCTGGAAATGAGCCTTCCCAGCACCGCAGGACACAGTGGACATGAAATGCCTCCCAGACATGGCCAAATATGTGGCTGTGAAGGGACCCTGCTGATTGGAAGTTGGCACTTGCCAGCTGCCTCTACAAAGATTACATCATTACCACTGCAAGCTGCTGACATGCCCTGAAAGTAGTTCAGGGTGGAGATCAGAAATAAGGCACTCTGTGCTCTGGGAAAAACCCGGAAGAATCAGCCTTCAGAGAGTCAGATGTTTTCAGGTAAAGATTTTATGAACCCAAGTTCTTGCATTTTCTCATACCTAGAGAAAGACAAACATCACGAACCAATGTCTACTCCTGGTTCTCCTGGCTAGCTCCCCAGCGGCTTTTCTACTTCTATTAATCTTTGGGTTGTATATCTTTAACTTTCTTGTTAAGTTTTTTTCTTCTAGAATACAACAAATCTTCAAGTGATAGTATGACAAGAATATTCCCTGGCCAACACCCAGACAATGCTGAACCAAACCACCTTATTATTCCATGGACTCTCCTCTCTCAGTAAATGTATCCTGACAGAGAGCAGGTAAAGGGAACCCAGAACCCCACGATGCCCCTGTACAGCCTGAAGTGGTCATCACCCTTTCCCCCCTGAGACTGGGTTCCCAAATGCCTGAGAAGGGAAATAAGTAGATAGTTAAACGTGAGCAGAGTATCAAAAGGGGCCAAAGAATTGGCCCTAAAAATAAAGAGAGGGAGGGATGTAGTGATTCAAGGATAAAAACAGCAGATAAAACCAAGGAGGGTCTTGGAATGCAGGAACAGAAAAACCAAACACTTATCATCTTTCCTCCCCCCATGTTTTAACTGTTAATGGATTTCAGGTCCTCCTGCGCAGTATAACCTATCTCCCCTCCTATCCCATAAGGAGAAGGTGTTTGCCTAACTCTTCCCCCACTCTGTATACGTGCCTCATCCAATCAGCAAACGACTGGCAAGACCCCATCCCAGTCCTTGTACCCTGTGTATGAAGCGGATTAATATCCCCTTCTTCAGCGACAGTTCTCCATTGAACAGGCATGCTGTCCTAACCGTGTCTCCCATGCTAATCATCTTTATTTCCCTTTCATTTTGTCTCATGTCTGGAGTTTCTTTTGCAACCCACGCCCAGACCATGACAGTAGACGCTATGAAGAAGAGGAAATTTGAATATATTATTCTAGATTGTTCTCAAATTGAAATATTATTTTTTACAGAGTTGAAATGAAAATTTTATACTGATGTATGTTGAAAAAAAATGGAGAACTATACAGATATCATGAAACAATTGGTATTTCCCTGAGGGGTAAGAAGGAAAATTTACAGAATCACAGAGCATGATGTGTCATTTAGCAGCTCCAGACAGCACACAACATCTTTCAGCAGACAGAGCAAAGGGCAAGGAGGAAGGGTCCATTTCTATTTCTGGCATAGATTGCTTTGGGACCTGGAGGAAGAGAGTCTCACCTTTTTGCACTCAGGTCACCCCATATGTTAAGAAAATCCATAACTCAAAGATATTTTGTGTACCAATTTTGACATCTACAACCACAGGCAGATTTTAAAAATCAAGGCTACCGCAAAGCAGTGACTATTTATTCTGTCTCTCCATAATTTACAGAATTAATGAAGAATTGCAATAGCCAGCCACCAATTGATGCCTATTGGAAAATTCTTGTTTGTTTTACACTCTGCTTGCCCTGGAACCCATCACTCGTATCCACCTTTTCTTTTCATGAAATTTAAATGAAAATGCAACTCTAGCCAGATTTGCTATTTAAATTGCAGTCTCCATACTCTCCTTTGAAAATTGAAGTACCCACATAGGTAATGCTGGAGTTAGGCAAAAAAGATAAGCTGGGGCTCAAACCCGTGTCTGTTACATCTCTTGCATTGGCAGGCATGTTCTTTACCACGAGCGCCACCTACCACCTGGGAGCCCAAAATTCAGTGTCACAGTATCGCAGCTGATGTGAAGAGCCGATTCATTGGAAAAGACCCTGATTCCTGGGCAAGATTGAATGCAAAAGCAGAAGAGGGTTGCACAGGATGAAATAGGTAGCATCACCTGCTCAATGGACATGAATTTGAGCAAACTCCACGAGATAGTGAGGAGCAGAGGAGCCTGGTGTGCTGCAGTCCATGGAGGTCACAGAGAGTCAGACACAACTTAGCAACTGAACAACAATGACAAAGCTATCACACATGAATTAGGTAAAGTTCATCGTCTCCATTTGCTCCTTTACAATCTATCCCTTTCCAGCATTAAGTTAGATGCTAACTTTATACTTAGCTCAATTATTATCTTCATTATTTAGAAAAATATAACACAAAGGAGACATTTGAAGATTGTTTATAGCTAAAAATACTACCTCTCTCTTACATCTTGAAGCACAGTATGGAAAATGTTTTCTTACATGAACCATCAAACTGCTGGGTGGTTAGAATAGGAAAAAGGAGTCCAGAATGGCGGTGGCTAAAGACAAGGAAGGGAAAAGCCCGTGAAAACAGAACAAAGGAAGGTCCGAGGACCAGAGTGAGGACCTCAGGTAGAACAAACAGCACTTTAGGCCCAGGGGGAGCAAAAGACGTGTAAAAAGGGGAGCCAGAGGGCTGGGGGCCTCTCTCTCCCCTCTCTTCACGTCTTTTGAGTTGGCATGCCCTCACGCCTCAAGGATGCATTTTCCTTTGTTTTCTAAATAAAACTGAACTGTAACAGCAATCTGTCTGAGAGCTGTGACACGGTCTGTCCAGGGGCTTTCACATCTGTTGCTTCAAATTTTTGTTGTGATGAGACAGAACTGAGGAAATCACACACTCCCATGACAAAACCATCCCCAGATAAGGGCAAACACAAGAAAGACTCCACATCTTGTAGAAGAGATCATTCTCTTTCTTACCAAATGCTTGGTTTTCAAAACATTATGTGACTTCATATAGTTTAATCTTTGTGGTTATCTAACCTTCTTAGAAATTGACTTCAGTAAGTACAATGTTCTCACAGTCCCCTTCCATCAATTCAGTTACATTGATCCATAGGTATATCTGGGTACACTCACAAACACATACACACATGCATACACATGTGCACACATACATACACATGCACATGGTTTTTTGACTTTGGAGAGTAACACTGAAATCAGAGGTCCCAGAACCTAAGACAGAAGTATGGAGAATTATCTGGGAAAACCTGGCTGCATTTTCCATACTGAGCCCAACACGTGATACGTAGTCTTAGTGGATATTAGCATGTTAGCAAAATCTTATTGTGGAAATGTGTTTTTAATATGTATGTATAATTGAATCACCTTGGTGTACATCTGAAACACTGTACATTTTTTGCTGAATTCAACTATACTTCAATTAAAAAAAGAGAAGCCTGTATTGCCAGATCTCTTAAACTGGTCCAGGCAACATGGTACCTTCCGCAGGGGCTTGAGCTTGGTCTCCATGATGAAGTCATACTTGCACAGCTCACAGCAGCGTGTGTCAGAGCTCTTGATCCACTGGTGCAGACAGGCCTGGTGCACGAAGCGTAGGGTGCCTGTGCAGCGGCAGGGCGTGATGAGCGGGCTCTCCTCGTCCCCTTCGCAGTGACAGATCCTGGAGAGGACACAGCAGGTGGGTGAGATCTCCCAGGGAGCACACCATATCCTGCTCCTTGAGCATCCTAGGCTTATTGGAATCTACAACCTTACATTTGGAACCACGAATATTTCACTTCCACTTAATGCTGGAGCTAAATACATGGTCAGTATTAACTTGTTTTCACCTGCATTAGTCATTGTTGGACTCTTAGGTCATATCCTACGGCTTCACACCTATACATCAAAAATGCACAATCATTCCTCCAGGGAAATCAATTTTAACAGACTAATTGAGCTGTGTCCCCACTTTTTCTTATCAAAAGTCAGTGTCCCAACAGAAAGAGACTCATAGACTTAGAAAGCAAACTTACGCTGCAAGGGGTAGAAGGATGGATAGTTATGGAGTTTGGGAAGGTTATATACACACTGCTTTATTTAAAATGGATAACCAACAAGAACCTATCATACAGCACATGGAACTCTGTTCAGTGTTTTGTGGCAGCCTGGATAGGAGGGGTGTTTGAGGGAGAATGGATACATGTAAATGTATGGCTAAGTCCCTTCACTGTTCACCTGAAACTATCAGCTATACTCCAATACAAAATAAAAAGTTCAAAAAAAGAAAAAAAAAGTAAGTGTACCATTGTAATGGAATTATGCTAAAAATAAATAAATAAATAAATAAGTGTCCATAGGTACAAGCTTTCTTTCACATATTAAAGTTACAGTTTAGTATTCTAAGGAATGTTGGACTCTGGTAATCTCATTGTTTTATTTTGGCAATAGTTTTAGAGGGTGTATAATTTAGTATATATGATATTCTACCAATGTGAAAGAATTCTGAAAAATTTTAATGTGTTACTATGAAATAAAGTGAATATAGACAGATCAACTTGGAAATATTACAAAGATTTTCCTAGGAAGATGTACACATTTGTTCACAACAAATGAGCTAAACTTTAATAATCATCATTGTCATGAAAGTCTTTGGTTACAGAAAGTTCAGCTACAGTAAACAGTAAAGTTCAGCTACTGTTTTAAAATGTTAATTACTATATCTTCCTAGAAATTCTTATTTCAAGTAGTTTAATGATTACTGAATCATTTACTATGATTTCTAATGTCATAGATTCAGTCTATGAAGTTTCCATTATTCTCATCTTCAAATTTTAAAAACTAACTTGTTTTCCTCATTGGATGAGATAAGCTTTTCAGAACATGAGGTCACAAATTCAAATCTTACAACGTCAATAATTCTTATTATCTAGAGGCTGTAGAAGTTGTCCCTAAATTTGACTAGAAATATTGCTTAAAATCTGTTAGAAATATGAATGGAATGTTCCCAGAACACTTGTATAGTTATTTTTTGGAGCTGAGTCATATTGACAGGCTGGAAGAATGTTTGAATTACTACTGTTGTTCTTTCCTTTCAGTCATCTTCACCAGAAGCAGTGCTTTTTAAAAAGTGGATTTTAAAATATATTTATCTAGCTCAACAGTCTCCCAGGGGGAAATGCAGTGGGTGGTTGGTCAGATTGTTACTTCAATGAGATAACAGGAATTGAAACTCAACCCTCCCCTAACTTCAAAATAAAGAAGTATGACACAGTAGCTAATATTTTTTGAATCTCTTTTTCTTAAGTAGAGACAAAGTAAGCAAAGAGCAACACTGAATTCAAAAGTTCTTTAGGTGGAGTGAAAAGATAGAAGACAGGAAAGTTCAAAATCAGTGTCTGCCTTCCCCTGGATGGAGTTACAAAGTAGCAATCAAAGGCTGGCCTAGAGGGGAAAAGCTAAAAATTGAGATTGACATATATAGACAATTGATTGGGCTTCCTCTGTGGCTCAGATAATAAAGAATCTGGCTGCAATGCAGGAGACCAGGGTTCCATCTCTGGGTTGGAATAATGCCCCGGAGAAAGGAATGGCTACCCACTCCAGTATTCTTGCTTGGAGAATCCTACGGACAGAGGATCCTGGCTGGCTATAGTCCATGGGGTCACAAAGAGTCAAACACAATTGTGTGACTAACACTTTTCCTTTATTTCATAAAATAGATAACCAATGAGAATCTACTGTGTAGCTCAGAAAACTCTACTCAGTGCTCTGTGGTGACCTAGATAGGAAGGAAATCCAAAAATGAGGAGACATATATGTATATGTTATAGCTGACTCACTTTGCTGTACAGGAGACAGTAACACAATTTTGTAAAGCAACTATACTCCAATAATAATTCATAAAAAGATAAAACAGAAAATTATCTCAGAGCCTATTTAACATGAAACGGAAATATGTCCTCTCTCCAAACCTGTAGATCCTAGGATCAAGGCTTAGTATAATTTATATTATACTTGTTGCTGATAGAGTATTGATCAGTAGAGGCTTGTTGAGTGAAGAAATTGTTCAATCAACAAACTATAACTTATTCTAAAAGGGACTAGGGAAAGCAAATCTGGGTTTCTAAAGCACATAACTTTTTTTAATCTGTACATTTCCAATTTAAAAAATATATTTATTTTTAATTAAAGGATAATTATAATATTGTGTTGGTTTCTGCCATATGTTAACATGGCAGCCATAGGTATAATATGTCCCCTCCTTCTTGAACCTTCCTTCCACTCCCCACCCCATCTAACTCATCTAAGTTGTCACAGAGCCCTGGTTTGAGTTCCCTGCATAATACAGCAAATTCACACTGGTCATCTCTTTTACATATGTTAATGTATGTTTCCATTAAAGTACATAATTTTGATGTAATATTTATTTTGGGAGCAACTGAACCCTAACAAATTATACATCATGAGTGGCTAAGATTTCTGAAGTCCTTTGAATGTCTTCTCTCACTGACTTCACACAGAGATTCTCCCTTAGATCAGGGGCCAGCACATTGTGGTGTGATACTTCCTTATGCATGTTTTAGCATATAACTTTTTTGTGTGTGTGACCACACTCACCCACATATGTTTATGTATTATTAAGAGCTGTGTTTATACTGTAACTGTAGGCCTGAAGATGATGCAGGTGGCCACAAAGACTGACACTTTGCAGGACGCATTTACTTTATGGTGATTCTGAGTTAAAGACAATTCTGACTTTTATCAACAACGATGAAAACAAAGTTTATAAAATAAATCACCCCATCTTCTGCAAGTAACAAAAATTGAATTAAAGGTTCTAAGGAGAAGCATATGATAAAACCAAAAGCACCTCCTGGCCTGTCACTGATGTCTTTTGACGCATAACAAGTCTGTAGGGACAGAGGGAAAAGTTATTTATTTGAAAAAGAAAAATGTGCAGTTAATCTCATCTGATAATTTATCACCAAAAAATGGATCAAATGCTGCACAGCTGCCAAGATGGTTCTGAGGCTCTGAATTTTTGCTAACTTGAGAAAGGAATTCATCATAAGCAGATGGAAACAGGGTCCTTGTTGATTCCAGACTGACCAGAACTGAACCTGATTGGTATCAAGGCTTCTTATGTCTTACACATTCTTTAAAAAAAATTTTCTCCTGAATATTACCTGAAGCATCACCAGCAATATTATTTTTTTTTCATAAAGTTAAGATTATTTCTTTGCTGACAAGGTCCATCTAGTCAAAGCTACGGTTTTTCCAGCAGTCAAGTATGGATGTGAGAGTTGGACTATAAAGAAAGCTGAGTGCTAAAGAACTGATGCTTTTGAATTATGGTGCTGGAGAAGACTCTTGAGTGTCCCTTGGGCCGCAAGGAGATCAAACCAGTCAATCCTAAAGGAAATCAGTCGCGAATATTCATTGGAAGGACTGATGCTGAAGCTGAAACTCCAATATTTTGGCCACCCGATGCAAAGAACTGACTCATTTGAAAAGATCCTGATTCTGGGAAAGATTGAAGATATGAGAAGAAGGGGATGACAGAAGATGGGATGGTTGGATGGCATCACCGACTCAATGGACATGAGTTTGAGCAAATCTTGGAGATGGTGATGGACATGGAAGCCTGGCATTCTGCAGTCCATGGGGTTGCAAAGAGTTGGACATGACTGAGCGGCTGAACTGAACTGAAGATTATTTCCCATCAGAAAAATCAAAAGTTTGGTTCCTTTTCGTTTCTGTTGCACAAGATTTCTTTTTACATGATGTTAGCATTTTGAAAAATTTCTAAATTATCCAACACATGTTGGTTCCCAAGAGTCTTTCAAACCATGTTGAGACGGTTCTAAATGGATTTGAAAGCTAAATATCAATTTCAAATATCTACTAGAAATGAAAAATAAAGTGATAATCTCATTACAGAAAGAATTAAACAATTCTTAAACTGACACTTCACACAAACCATAATTGCTAAATTTTAAATGAAAACATAGTAATAAAAATAAAAACATGCTTTTTCCTATATAATAACCATATAGAGAAAATGAGTTCAATAATAAAAATGCATTGTAAAATAATCATAATTTTGATGCATTTTCACTTTATGGGAAACTGAGACTTGGGAATTAAGTGATTTTTAAAATCATTGGTGATCTACATTGGTGTCTGTCACCTGGTGGAAGGAATAGGTTGAATTCAAAGATTTTATTGGCATTTTAGTATTTTAACTGGCTGTTTAACATCTACTTCCATATAATTTCTCGCTTTCTGTAAAGAGTGGACCACAAAATACTATTTAGCAAATTAAATTTTAGAAAGTATGTGTGTGTTTGGAGCTTCAAGCCCCCTTTAATGTTTAAGTTTTAAGAAAAGTAGGCTTTTATTTTTTCAGTTTTACATACCTTAAAATGACTTCCATTTCCTGTTCCCTATCCATTTGTCAAGACATCTTGGTTCAGGTAAAATAATACTTTTTATGCAAGAGGTTTTTTTTTTTTAATCTTTGTGAGGAACATAGTGACTAGGCAACTTTAGAATTCTTTTCATTCACTCATTGATTATTTCATTCAGTCACATTTTCTTAGTTCTTGCTACATGGAAAGAAAATCAGATACTAGCATCAACATGTGGGGTGACTGGAGAGAGAGAGAGAAAAGAGCCTGGAGGCAGGGACCTCATTTGGGCAATGATTATAAACATTTAGGTATTAAGAATCTACAAGAGGAATCACTTCACACTGGCCAGAATGGTCATCATCAAAAAAAATCTATAAACACTAAATGCTGGGGAGTGTGTGGAAAAAAAGGAAGCCTTCTTACACTGTTTGTGAGAATGCAAGTTGGTACAGCCACTATGGAGAACAGTACAGAAGTTATTTAAGAAAACTAAAAAAAGTTACCATATGACCTAGCAATCCCACTCCTGGGCCTCTACCTGGAGAAAACCCTAATTTGAAAAGATATGTGTATTCCAGTGTTCATCACAGCACTGTTTACAATAGCCAGGACATGGATGCGATCTAAATGTCTATCAACAGAGGAGTGGATAAAGAAGATATGGTACATATATACATTGTAATATTGTTGTTTAATGTCACTAGGTCGTGTCCAATTCTTTTGTGACCCTGTGGACTGTAACCTGCTAGGCTCCCCTCTCCATGGGATTTTCCAGGTGGAATACTGGAGTGGGTTGCCATTTCCTTCTCCAGGGGATCTTCCCAATCCAGGGGATTCAACCCCAGTCTCCTGCATTGGCAGGCAGATTCTTAACATTGAGCCATTCATCCATAAATAAAGAACAAAATAATCCCATTTTCAGCAAAGTGGATGGACCTGCTGCTGCTGCTAAGTCACTTCAGTCGTGGCCGACTCTGTGTGACCCCATAGACGGCAGCCCACCAGGCTCCCCCATCCCTGGGATTCTCCAGGCAAGAATACTGGAGTGGGTTGCCATTTCCTTCTCCAATGCATGAAAGAGAAAAGTGAAAGTGAAGTCGCTCAGTCTGTCCGACTGTTAGCGACCCCATGGACTGCAGCCCACCAGGCTCCTCCGTCCATTGGATTTTCCAGGCAAGAGTACTGGGGTGGGGTGCCATTGCCTTCCCCAGTGGATGGACCTAGAGATTGCTATACTGAGTGAAGTAAGTTAGACAGAGAAAGAGAAATATCATAGTATAGCACTTATATGTGGAATCAAAAAAAGGGTACAGATGAACTGATGTATGAAACATAAATCTAATAAGGACCTACTGTATAGCATAGTGAACTCTACTTAAAATTCTGTGATGGAAAAAATATCTAAAAAAAGAGTGGAGATATATATATCATATATATATATATATATATATTCTAAAGGAGATGAGTCCTGGGTGTTCATTGGAAGGACTGATGCTATAGCTGAAACTCCAATCATGCGAAGAGTTAACTCATTGGAAAAGACCCTGATGCTGGGAGGGATTGGGGGCAGGAGGAGAAGGGGATGACAGAGGATGAGATGGCTGGATGGCATCACTGACTCGGTGGACGTGAGTTTGAGTAAACTCTGGGAGTTGGTGATGGACAGGGAGGCCTGGCGTGCTGCAATTCATTGGGTCACAAAGAGTCAGACATGACTGAGCGACTGAACTGAACTGAAGTGATATACATATATAAAACTGATTCACTTTGCTGTACACCTGAAATTGAACACAACATTGTAAATCAAGTATACTGTAATAAAAATGGAAAAATAAAAGAATCTGAAGCAATATGGTGACACTGGGGAAGAGATGGGAGACAGCCTACAGAATGTGCCAAGGTCTCCAAGGACCCCAGCTTGGTTTCCATGACTACGAGCCTTGGAGACAAAGCATTTCTAGAACATAGAACTCTTAAAGGCAATCATCCCCATAACCTTCAAACAGCATCTCAACCCTTTTCCCGTATTCCATGTCATCTTCCCATTTGCTATCTTCTCATTTCCCTATTTATATTTTCCCCCATACTTCATCTCCAAGCTTTGAACACAGTATTTATGGACACTGCTGGGTTTGTAATGATTAATTTGGATGTTATCTCTACTCAAAGCTAGTCATTATGTTTCAGAGTTTGGCACCTATTTGGCACCCATTTTTAGCCTTTCAAAGGACTGACTCTTGGTTTTATTTTTTTAATTGCTTTTTAATATCTATTTCCTCTCTGATCTTTATTATTTCCTTCCTTCTGCTGACTTGAGGTTTTGTTTGTTCTGTTTTCAGTTCTTTTAGGTGGTAGGTTAGGTTGTTTATTTGATATTTTTCTTACTTTTTGAGGGTGGTCTCTATTGTTATTAGCTTCCCTCTAAGAGCTGCTTTAGAGGGGCCTAGTGCTCTCCAGTCCATGGGTTGCAAGAATTGGTCACAACTTAGTAACTAAAGCACATAGATTTGGCGTGGTTGCATTTTGGGGCACCCGTTCTTAGAATTCACTTTTCTAAGCTAAAAATGATTAGAATGCATGGTGGGCAGAAGCCATGTTGAAAAGTAGTAAGCAGCATATGAGAAATTAGTGCTCAAATAAATGAGTAAGGAGATATGATCTCTCTTTTGAGAAATATAGCAGGATAGTGAAAGGATAGCAGACTAGAGAAAATTTTAGTTTTCATTTGCATTTCATTTTATTTTCACAGTAAAAGTGAATGGGTTCATAAGCAGAAGTGAAGGTGTCACAGATAGGGAGACATTTAAAGAAATAATCAAGCAAGAGAATGACCCATGGTTAGATGAAGTTTCTTGAGGAAGTCTGGAGAGTGTGGGTAAAGAAAAGATGGCAGAGGAATATCTCTGGACAAGTGCAAGAATATCCAGGAGGGAAGCCAGTAGTTTCTCATGAGCAAAAGACAGAGGAGGAATGTTGGTGAAGATAGAGAGGAGGTGGGGGCAGGGGGAGGTGCAGCAATTGGGCCTGAAGGATGGTCTTACTATCTTCCCTGACACAACAGACAACAGGTAGTGAAAGGGAGGGTAGGGAGGCATGGCGCTTAAGGTCTCACAGAGGCTCTAAATGATTAAAGAAAGCCACTGGGAGAATGTGAGGGGAAATTAAGCAAGCATGACTATCAGAATCGTGGAACAGCCGTGAGGTCCCAGGTCAGATGAGTTATATGGGTTTACAGTGGACATTCTCTGCCTCTCTATGCTTGTTAGTCAGCATGATCCTACAGTGGGGAACACAACCTCACTGTCTCAAGATCACCAGGTCAGGATAAGGAAGGTGAGAAGTGAAGGATTCTGGCACATCAGAGAAGATGGTATGAAAACAGCTGTCACAGAGTCTAGATGAACTGAGCAGGGAAGCCAGTGAAACCACCCCATGGACCCTGTGCTATCAGAGGCCAAAAGATACAATGATGCCGAAGAACTGATATTGACAATGGGAGGAGATAGGACAAAGATTGTCTCTATGTAGAGGATGCATGCATCTCTCTTAAGGATTAGTTCACCTCCCTTTTGTTGTATTTTTCCATTGTCACAGAAAAAATAAAGTTTATAGAATTATTTGGTATTTGAAGTTCACAAACAAATCTTATCCTGACTCACATCTTTGTTCTCTGCTCCAGTAAACTGGAGAAAATTGTCTCTATGTAGAGGATGCATGCATCTCTCTTAAGGATTAGTTCACCTCCCTTTTGTTGTATTTTTCCATTGTCACAGAAAAAATAAAGTTTATAGAATTATTTGGTATTTGAAGTTCACAAACAAATCTTATCCTGACTCACATCTTTGTTCTCTGCTCCAGTAAACTGGAGAAGATCTTCATTTAGTCATGTGTAGAATTAAGTTAAAAATAACTCTTAGGGTGTCAGGAAGATTAAGTAAAAGAGTATATACCTGGCATATAGTAGGCAACCAAATATTTGTCCATTTTATTATGGCTAAATTTGTTAATTTTAGCATGAGATCATGAGATTAATTCTACTGCTACTATTAATTTGGTTTATCAATGTTGTTGCTTCCAGTGCACTGGACTAAGAGCTTTTTAGCAGCTAGTTTGCTAAATGGGTTAGAGCAAGCACTTGTAAGGTCAAGGTCATGAATTTGACTTTATTCAGGAAATTTGTTATGACACACTGGAATCCCCAGGTTAGTTGCATCACAGATACATCTCAAAGAAATCTTGGCACGGGAGTGTGTTTAGATATGTGTAGAGGAAAACTAGGATTGGATTTAGCTTCATGCTTCTGTATGTTGGTGACCTCAGACAAGTTTTCAGACATTTGATTTTTTTTTCATCTGTAAAATTTTACATGGCTATCACAGGTTCCAATAAGATATATGAGAAAATACTGCAAAATATAAATATTGTCCCAAAGCAAGTCACTACTGCCAACAGATAGTTAGTCAATAAAATAAATAAAAGTGCTTCTAGGTAGTGAATGCTTTTTATAAAAGCAACTCATTTTTTTAATGTCTGTGTTTTACTTCATGGGACTGTCATTTTTCACCTCTAGGACCATGATGTAAGTAAGGCAGATATTTCCAAATCTACTGTACAAGTGAAATTATTTTTCTCCTAAGCTACCAGCACCCTCCTCACAGTCAAGTCTAAGGACCTTCTCTAGTTCTTCATCTTTCCCGATGGCCCTCTGAAGTATGGACTAACCCCTCCTTCTTAAAGCTTCTTCCCTTTTTGACTTATGTGACACTATTTTTATATCACTACCCCAAAATCACTGCAGATGGTGACTGCAGCCATGAAATTAAAAGATGCTTACTCCTTGGAAGAAAAGTTATGACCAACCTAGATAGCATATTGAAAAGCAGAGACATTACTTTGCAACAAAGGTCCATCTAGTCAAGGCTATGGTTTTCCAGTAGTCATGTATGGATGTGAGAATTGGACTATAAAGAAAGCTGAGCACCGAAGAACTGATGCTTTTGAACTGTGGTGTTGGAGAAGACTCTTGAGAGTCCCTTGAACTGAAAGGAGATCCAACCAGTCCATCCTAAAGGAGATCAGTCCTGGGTGTTCATTGGTGGGACTGATGTTGAAGCTGAAACTCCAATGCTTTACCTGATGAAAAGAGCTGACTCATTTGAAAAGACCCTGATGTTGGGAAAGATTGAGGGCAGGAGGAGAAGGGGATGACAGAAGATGAGATGGTTGGATGACATCACCAACTCAATGGGCATGAGTTTGGGTAAACTCCGAGAGTTGGTGATGGACAGGGAGGCCTGGCGTGCTGCAGTTCATGGAGTTGCAAAGAGTCAGACATGACTGAGTGACTGAACTGAACTGAACTGAACCCTTAAGCTTGGGAAAAGTGGAATCAGAAGAGCATAGAAGGTGATTGTAGGGACTGAAAGAGTGACTACTTATGGAAGACAGACCCAAAATATTTGGGGCTTGGAAATTTGAGATATGATGTTTGAGATGATCCTGTGCTAAGATATGACAGGTGAGTTACTATGTCGGGAATAATATGTTGATACCTTTCAGCATATCTAATTTCTTGGCTAAGTCTTGTCTACCTAATATTGCGGGCTTCGCTGGTGGCTGAGACGGTAAAGAATTTGCCTGCAATACAGGAGACCCAGATTCAATCAGGTCACAAAAGCCACCTCTTAAAGTATGACTGTACTCATTTTGGTACAAGCAAAAAATACTGTTTTATGTTTAACATCTTGGAGAGGAAAAAAAGGTATGGAAGGAGACATTACACGGCAACTGTCTTTAGATAGGTGACAGGCTGTTGTGTGAAAGGCAGCTAGTTTATTCTGTCCCACAACTGGATCCAAGGAGTAGAAGTTAAAGAATATATCGATATATCTATACACAAAACTTTCCAAAGTTGGACTGGACTTGCCGAGGAGGTGTGGATTTCCCATCAAGGAAAGAACTCAAACATCAAACATAGTAGGATGATTCCTGACGGGAATTAGCGTAAAAGAACTCAAGCACGGATAATTAAACTACGTGACCTCAGATTTCTAGTGTTGCCAGTCCGTTTTTTTCCTTTCCCACAGGCCAAAGTCCTTGCTCCACCCCTGACATTTCTTTGTCAGCATTTCCCCTCTGCTTATCCTGTGAGTTTTATGCTTAACCCTTTGATTTTTCCTTTCTACACTGACTGCTCCAGGGAGACCATCGAGGCCCACCAAGTTCAAGTATTCCTCCTAGACTTGTGATTTTAAAACATTTGTCTCCAAACCAACCGCTGCCCTTCCAATAGCAAGAAGCCTCAGCCAGTTCTTACTGGTTCCTACATGTCACCATCTCCAAATTAGCTTCTCTTCCCAAAGATGCCATTCCATCAATATCTCATTCTCTTGGCTTACTTTTGTTTTTGAGCCTTTGGGTAATTTGAATTCTAAATTCAAATTGTTATCAAGATGACAATATTTTTATCCCTTAGTGGTTTTTCCTTTCTCTCAAAAAAATTATTTTCCTCCTTCTCATCCACACTGCCATTGCTCTGGTCGTTTTGAATTGTCAACAGATACACAAACTGTCTTTAAGACTTTGCTCCTTCCAAATCATTTTTTCTTAAAACTATTTTATTTATGTATTTATTTAGCTGCACCAGGTTGTATTTGCAACATGTGAGATCTGGTTCCCTTACCAGGGATTGAACACAGGCCCCCTCTATTGGGAGTGTGGGGTCTTAGCCGCTGGATCATCAGGGAAGTCCCCAAATCATTCTTTAAATGTGTAGTTATTCAGATGCTCTTAAAATAATGCCATTCTTCAAGAACCCTATCATCAACCAAATAAAATCCAAATTATCCAAATCACCTGGTTTTCAGCTAACCCTCTGGAATTTGGATTTTCCTTACCCATTCTACTATATCTCCTTTTAATCCCTAACACACAGGCATAGCAGCATGCTATAGAATTTACCTGTAGGATAGCTGAGAAGCTTTGAGTTTTGATACAAATTAGTTACCAGTGTGTCAAGATCTTGATTCCTCAGTCTAGAGGGCAATATCAGGGTCCTGGGTATGTGGTCTATTAATCCCAGTTAATTTCCAAGTTTTGTGTTCTGCATGTGTCATGACCTGGAAGATGTTGGGGAAAATGATGTGGTTGTTAACAGTAGCATCAATTTTGCTGGTCATGTCTGTTAAATCACTTAATCTCTGGTGCTTTCAAGTTCTTCACCAATAAAATAGGAAAATAGCACTGTCTACTTCCTAGGGTTGTTTATAAGAATAAGTTAATTAAGTGTTGATAAAGATAAAATAATTTTTTCTTTTCAATTCATGCTTAGGTGTTTATTTCCTCAGCCTATTGCCTTCTGAGACTGTTTTTCTCTGGGGATTTTCTCAAATGTGATCTCAGCCCTGTGAGACCCTCTTACTTCACCTAAATTTAAGCTGCCTTTAAGACTCATATCCTTCATGAAATAGACTCCAGATCTTCTTTGCTTACGAGTTTTGAGGTATCATTATTCTTAATACAGATTTGGTGTTTGCTGTTTGTTTTTTCATCTATGCAAGTTCTGGTATTATAAGCTGAATAAATTCCTGTATATTAATTTTGAAGAGCAGGATCTTCTTTATATGGAAAGAATAGCAGGATATTAATAGCAATTTAAATGATGAGAGTGTTAAAAAGTCAAGGTAAAGGTGGTCCACAAATGGATCAGGGATACTATACTTTAAACCATTGTTTAAACATGTACAGACCAAAAGAGACAGCCTAGTTTAGTGAGATGATTTAGTAATTCTCAGATGTCACCAACTACCAGTGTTCTGTTTATGTTTCGGGAAAGCTCGCTTATAATGAAAGTGAGAAATGTATGACCCTTACACATACCATGTGATCTTCATTTGCATTTGAGGAAGTAAGCTGAGATGTACCAATTTTACACACTCACTATCCGAGCATTGGAGGAAGTCAAGCAAATTGATCTTCTGTAGAAAGGAGAAGTAACTCTTATTCAAAAAGCAGAGAGGAAGATGGACAGTATTTAGTATTATTCTTACCAACAGCTGTTTCCAGCAACTCTAACTGATATGGAGCCAAAATATATTTTGGAGTTAAAAGAAAAAAGCCTTGCAAATCAGATTTCTAAGATTTCCCCACAGAGGTGAAGTATTATAAGCTACCATTCAGTCTGAGATTTAAAATATTTTGTAAATTTTAATTAAAAATATAGTTATGACATAAAAAATGTGTAATAGAGAGATGATACAATTTTTGTAATCATAAGGTTCGTCATTCTGAATCTTCAGACAATCTTTTTAACATCTACAGATGAGCGACAACTCTTCACACACAAATGACTTTTTAACATGTTTTTTGTTTTCTCAAGAGTATTTTCAACTTGAAAAATCTGGTACATACCATGACTTCCTGAGTTTAATTTCATGCCCTAATTTGTCACCACTGACTTGGTCCCAACCTCAAATCATCTGCACAGAGCTGCAGGGAAGAGCCAACCACAAAGGCAGGGAGATAGCAGCACCTCTGGCTCCTCACTGGATCCTGGAGCAAGTCCAGAGTCACAGTGAACCAGCTGCATCTCCTTCCCATCGGACAGCAGACGATGGAGAAAGAGAAGACAATGAACGATCACTTCTGTCAATAATGGAAGCAGAGGAAGCCAAGGCCTATTTGAATTTACAGGTATTTTAGATCAGTGAACTGCAATGGGTTGGTCAGATGATATTTGAATTGCTCCTCTTGCAGCCTTATTGCCTCCTGTCAACCTGTTGACCCCAGGAGTTTACATTCTGGTAGGGATCAGGGGTTGTCATAGGGAGTCCTCCATTGTTAGCTAGCCTAGTGATTTGGTCTCATAGTGGGCTACGCCCTCTTGGAGGGGTTCCTGAGAAGTCTGTGGGAGTGGAGTACGTGCAGTATCTTTCCCTTTGTGCTGGTGTGTGTGGTCTCAGGAGTGCCATTCCCAGGTGTGCTCAGCAGCAGGATAGATCTTGCTCATTAGTCTTATGTCAGCTCAACTATTCAAATCCTCCAAGAAGATATCAAAGGATGGAGTGTGCCCTTTGGGATAATCCATTTCTTGCAAACCGTCACTTTGCTACCCTATCCACACTCTGTTGGTGGCTCCAGGCAGAGCATGGTCCATTTCTGAGTAAAGGAATGGATTTTTCCCAATGTGTTTACCTTTCCAGATCCTACCTTATAATTTTGGTGATATTAAGATGAATTAATAGATAATAAACATTGAATAAATACCCTAATGTAATGATTTTTCTCTACACTCACACATCACAAACATTCATTTTATGTCAACTTTGAGATATTTTTGCATGCGTTTGCAAGATGAACAAAACTGAACTAGAGATATTTCTAAGGAGGAATTATTAAAAGTTATTAGGCTCAATTTTCACTTCATGGGAACTAGATGGGTAAACAGTGGAAACAGTGTCAGGCTTTATTGTTTTTGGCTCCAAAATCACTGCAGATAGTGATTGCAGCCATGAAATTAAAAAATGCTCACTCCTTGGAAGGAAAGTTATGGCCAACCTCGATAGTCTATTAAAAAGCAGAGACATTACTTTGCCAACAAAAGTCCATCTAGTCAAGGCTATAGGTTTTCCAGTGGTCATGTATGAATGTAAAAGTTGGACTATGAAGAAAGGTGAGTGCCAAAGAAATGATGCTTTTGAACTTTGGTGTTGGAGAAGACTCTTGAGAGTCCCTTGGACTGCAAGAAGATCCAGCCAGTCCATCCTAAAGGAGAAGAGTCCTGTGTGTTCATTGGAAGGACTGATGTTGAAGCTGAAACTCCAATACTCTGGCCACCTCATGAGAAGAGTTGACTCATTGGAAAACACCCTGATGCTGGGAGGGGTTGGGGGTAGGAGGAGAAGGGGACAACAGAGGATGAGAGGGCTGGATGGCATCACCGACTTGATGAACACGAATTTGGGTAAACTCTGGGAGTTACTGATAGATAGGGAGGCCTGGCGTGCTGCGATTCATGGGGACACAAATTCAGACACGACTGAGCGACTGAACTGAACTGAACTGAGGCTCAATTTTTATTAGCTGCTTGCATTGATGTGAAAAGGAAAAACAAAAGCACAAATAAAACACACTCATTTGCTTTTTGTGTAGATATGACAAAACAAACATATTTGATCAGATGCAGAATAGGGCTTTGGACGGCAGATCCTGATGGGCTGCCATCTATGGGGTCGCACAGAGTTGGACACGACTGAAGCGACTTAGCAGCAGCAGCAGCAGCATGTATATAATAACAGAGCTATCAGTAAACTTATCATTGTAATTATTTAGTCCTTTTATTTTCTGCATGTGGCAGAGATTCTTAATTCAAACTGATTTTATGATAGAACTTTTTTGTAATTGCTAAGTGTTTGAATCCTTATAACCTCATCCTCCACCTTTCATTTTGTCAATTCATTAACCTTATCTGGCTAAGCATTACTTCTAAGAAAGTCTCAAGTTGCCATGGATAATTGAGAAGGTGGTTACTTTATTTACAGGTAACCAAGAATGCACTGAATGAATTAGAAATATGCTTTTGCATATAAATTCTCCTACATTGCCAAGTGAGTGTCTTGGCAAAATATTAATGTTATACAGCAGCTCCAGCCACTTTGAGTGAACACTGATCTCTCTTCATTCACTTATTCATATATTCCTTCATTTGTCCATTTATTTACTTAATCATTCTCTCACCAGATAATGTTGTGTGTGTGCAAGGTTATATAAGGTGCTGTGATAAATGCAAAGGTGAGAAAGTTATAACCTTCAAGGAGGTTATACTTTGACACTTTATATGCTGGACAGTAGCACAACCAGCTGGAATTCAAGTTACCATGTGATGTGCGTGAAATTAAGTACTTTGCAAAGAAGAGAAAGATAATGTATTGATTAGGGGTGAGAAGGTGGTTAGAGCCAAATGGAAAATGTTTATAGAAATTGGAATTGGAACCTGGGGAGAATTTTTGCCAGGTGAAGGGGAAAGTTCATAGAGTACTCCAGACATAGAAGACCCTTTCAGTGAATGTCTAGCAGTAGGAATCACCAGGTAATCAGGTCAGGTAAGTGGCTGTTTGGAAGGAACATGAGGTTTGGGTAGGATTACACTGGGATGTCAAGTTGAAAAATTAAGATTGTGGAGAGCCTAAAAAAATTACCTTCATCTAGCACTGACATTTACACACACACATACAGGCACACACACACAACAAGCTTTAACTATATTCAGTTGGAGGGGGAACGCAATAAAGAATCTGAGTAAGAAAGTAGATTATTAGAAAGATTATTCTGTCTGTGTTACCTCAGAGATTCGAAAGAAAAAGAAGCTATTACAATCACCAAAGTCAACAGTAATGAGGACAAGCACTAGTGTAATAGTGTGACAATAAAAAAGATAATAGGAGATCTTGCGAAAGTAAAGTTGTAGAATGTAGACATGAATTTGATAAGAGGAGACCAGGAAGAAGGGCAATGAGGGGGAAGGACTGACTACATTGATTTTAGTGTGTTAATTAAAACTATTGTATATGGGGTGATGAACAACAGGGTCCTACTGTATAGCATAGGGAACTATAGTTAATATCTTATGATCAGCCACAATGGAAAAGAATACGAAAAAGAATATATATCTATGTATAACCAAATAACTTTTCTAGACAACTGAATCTGACACATCCTTGTACATCAACTGTGTGTGTGTGTGTTAAGTCACTTCAGTCGTGTCTGACTCTTTGCAATCCTTTGGCTCCTTTGTCCATAGGTTTCTCCAGGCAAGAATGCTGTAGTGGGTTACCATGCCCTCCTCCAGGGGATCTTCCTGACCCAGGGATAAATTTTAAGAAAAGCTTCTTGGGACCGAGGCTCAAAATTAACCTACTTATAAGGCCTCCAAGCATTTGCTTGCCACAAGAAGGACCATTTGGAAATGCCAATATTGATGATCTAATTTTTAACATAGTTATCGAGAGGATAACTGTATGGAGAGGATCATTTTGAAAAACAGAAGGAAATAGTTCCACACTTTCACTTAGATGCTATTTTCTTGTGTTTGACATATTTCAAAGAATAAACATATTTGAAAAGCATTGAAAGATATTTTCCCAAATGGCAACAGAAATACCTGTAACAAATAATTATTTCAAGCAGTAAGTCTATTAAATAGACTTTTCCAATTAGCAGTAGAATTACAGATGATGGTTTAGTCACTGAGTTGTGTCCGATTCTTGTGACACCATGGACTGTAGGCTACCAGGCTCTTCTGTCCGTGGGATTCTCCAGGCAAGAATACCGGAGTGGGTTACCATTTCCTTCTTCAGGGGATCTTCCTGACCCAGGAGTCAAATCTGGTTCTCCTATATTGCAGGCAGATCCTTTACTGACTGAGCTATAAGGAAAGCCCACAATTATAGATACCAGATTAATAATGTGGTTCTTTATTTCCTCTTTCTAATTCATATTTTCCCTAGTGTGTAGTCTACTTAGAAAGATTTTTTTTTCTTAATGTAGAGATGTCGATGGACCTAGAGACTGTCATATTAGAGTGAAGTAAGTTAGAAAGAGAAAAACAAATTGCATATTAACACATATATGTGGAGTCTAGAAAAATGGTATTGATGATATTACTTGCAAAACAGAAATAGAAACAGATGTAGAGAACAAATATGAATACCAAGGCGGGAAAGGGAATGACCTGGGAGATTGGAATTGACATATATACACTGCTGCTGCTACTGCTAAGTTCCTTCAGTCATGTCTGACTCTGTGTGACCCCATAGATGGCAGCCCACTAGGCTCCCTGGTCTCTGGGATTCTCCAGGCAAGAACACTGGAGTTGGTTGCCATTTCCTTCTCCAATGCGTGAAAGTGAAAAGTGAAAGTGAAGTCGCTTAGTCCTGTCCGACTCTTGGCGACCCCATGGACTGCAGCCCACCAGGCTCCTCCGTCCATGGGATTTTCCAGGCAAGAGTACTGGAGTGGGGTGCCATTGCCTTTTCCAATATACACTACTATGTATAAAACAGATAACTAATGAGAACCTACTGTTTAGCACAGGGAACTCTGCTGGAAACCCAAAAAAGAGGCGATATATGTACATGTATAGCTGATTCACTTTACTGTACAGCAGAAACTAACAACATTGTAAAGCAACTATACTCCAATAAAAATTAATTAAAAAAGATTCTTATACTATTTGATTAACCCTATCATTTGTCTGTCAGTCATAACACAGAAAGTNGTGAAAGTGAAAAGTGAAAGTGAAGTCGCTTAGTCCTGTCCGACTCTTAGCGACCCCATGGACTGCAGCCCACCAGGCTCCTCCGTCCATGGGATTTTCCAGGCAAGAGTACTGGAGTGGGGTGCCATTGCCTTTTCCAATATATACTACTATGTATAAAACAGATAACTAATGAGAACCTACTGTTTAGCACAGGGAATTCTGCTAGAAACCCAAAAAAGAGGCGATATATGTACATGTATAGCTGATTCACTTTACTGTACAGCAGAAACTAACAACATTGTAAAGCAACTATACTCCAATAAAAATTAATTTAAAAAGATTCTTATACTATTTGATTAACCCTATCATTTGTCTGTCAGTCATAACACAGAAAGTACAATTTTGTGGAACTAAATTGTTTTGAAACAATAAAGTTACAAAGCTTTAATTTTATTCAGAATCCCAATAGAACAAAATTTCCATTAAGACAGAAATACTAAGAAATTTTTTTGACAGTTTTCATTCAAAAGATTCTTCATATATCAACAAAGGTTGACATATGTATCAACTTTATATGTTGCCATTAAGAAATACAACTAAAAGTCAGAACAACCTTATTAACATTAAATGCATTAAAATATTATAAGGTAATATCTAAAAATCTAAATAGTGATATCTAGGTAAAAGTATAAATTAAAGTAATTGTTTATTTTTAATTTCCTTTACACTAAATCACTAAAAGAAATACTGAAATGAACTAAAAAATACAAAGATCTAAGAATACGTCTCGAATTTACTCCACTTTCTTTTCTCTCATTTGCTAGTAAGTTAACAAATTCATGAATATTTGATGGATTTATATATTTGAGCAGTTTGGGAAAGTACTGTGTCTTATTATCAGTAAGTGTGAATTGCTTCCTGGGCAGCTTCTGGAGCAGCCTGGTCACTGAGAATCTTCTAGAGAATAGGAAAGTGTTAAGAATAATCTCAAAAATATACAAGCAGCTCCTGCAATTCAATTCAAGAAAAGTAAACAACCCAATGAAAAATGGGCCAAAGAATTCAACAGACATTTCTTCAAAGAAGACATAAAGATGGCTAACAAACACATGAAAAGATGCTCAACATTGATCATTACTCAGTTCAGTGCAGTTCAGTCACTCAGTCGTGTCTGACACTTTGTGACCCCATAAATCGCAGCACGCCAGGCCTC
>SJYX01003674.1:157821-186361 GCA_006410675.1 Oreotragus oreotragus | reverse complement strand
TTTTTTTTTTTTTTTTTTTTGCTTTTTCTTGCTCATAATTCTTTTCCCACTTCTTCTGGTACTGGTGCTATTCTTTTTGGTGTTAGAATATTCATTTCCCAACTCATAAGTTTCTGAAGGGGTTGCCAGCAGCTACATTTTAAATCCAACCTTTTCACTCAAGGACATAGCCCAAGCATAGTGACCTGCTGACAGTGATTAGCCTACAGATGTGACCTAAGAAAGGCTAATTCTATTCCTTCTCTGGGATTTCATGAAGCTGCTTGAGGAGAACATTTACCTTTCCTGTGAAGCCACTGTAAAATGAATGCAAAGCTGCCACTGTTTTTGTCCACAATGCTTATTCTCTCTACTGTACAAAGGAAGCTTGACTGGAGTCAGAGAAAATAAGAACCACAGAGAGAAGGCATGGAAGCAACGGAGCCACATTGCCTGACTCTCTGAAGGTCCTGAGACATCTGTATACCTGAACTTTCAATTTCTGTCACTAATATATCAAGCTCATTTCAACTAGTTTCAGCCAATTTTAACCTGGTAGATGAGTCCAGACCAAAATGGGGTAAAGGGTGGATGAAGAGGGAGAACAGACAGGTAGAAAAGAGTCAGTCATAAGGGTAGGGTGGTAATGGGGAAGAGGACCCAGATCAAAGCAGCATCCAGAAGAAGAAGTGATAGGACTTGACTGGGACCAGATATACTCAATGAGAAGGAAAAATGGTCAAAACCAGGAAAATTTTGGCAAGAAGGGGCAGTTAGGATGGGGAAGTGGATTTGAAGGGAAATAATAGTAAAATGATGACAGCTGAGTTCCTGGTAAAGCTGGGACTTTGTCAGCCTACGGTTTCAGTTTGACGACCTACCCCACACTGGGATGATGGTGTGAAATCAGGAAGGAGACCTGATTTTGTGCTTTGTGTCAGTACTGAGCAGAGGATGACAGAAAACTCTGATTATGCTTCCCACAGTGTCAGTGCTGAGCGGAGGATGACAGAAAACTCTGATTATGCTTCCCACACTCAGTCTTTACCAGGGAGAATTTGTAGCTTCAAACAGAGGTTCTTGAATTGTGATCCCTAGATGAGCAGCATTTGTATCACTTGGGAATGTATTGCTGCTGCTAAGTCACTTCAGTCGTGTCCGACTCTGTGTGACCCCACAGACGGCAGCCCACCAGGCTCCCCCATCCCTGGGATTCTCCAGGCAAGAACACTGGAGTGAGTTGCCATTTCCTTCTCCAATGCATGAAAGAGAAAAGTGAAAGTGAAGTCGCTCAGTCTGTCCGACTGTTAGCGACCCCATGGACTGCAGCCCACCAGGCTCCTCCGTCCATTGGATTTTCCAGGTAAGAGTACTGGGGTGGGGTGCCATTGCCTTCCCCGTGGGAATGTATTAGAAGTACGGAATCATGGCCCAACCCCAGAGGAAGGCATCAGAGACCCTGGAGGTGGGGGCAGGATCTGCCTTTGACTAGGCCCCCTGGTTGACACTGACATCCACTAACAGCTGGTGAAGAGTATGCTTTATATGGGGCTCTACCACAGGTGAGGCAACCCATCACTGACTACTATGATTTCACACAGGAAGAAGGACTCCCTTTGAAAAATTCATTTTCCCTGAATCTGTTCAGTCAAAAACTGTATATTGAATATCTGCTATCTGCCAAGCACTTTGGATACTGTAGAAAACAAACCTGATATCGTCAACTGTGAAAATACATAGATGTTGGCAATTAAAAATTAGGCTATAGTCAGGGGAGAACAAGATGGTGGAGGAGCAGGTGGATGTGGAGTCCATCTCTTTCCACAGATACATCAGGAACACACCTTCAGACACAGAAGTGTGTGCAGAACACCAGCTGAGAGTGGACAGGAGGACCTGACCAGTGGAAAAGAATATATAGGAGCATGCAAAATTTGGTAGGACAAAGAAACTCGGTAGGAAAAACAGGAGTGTTAGTAGGACTGGACCTGCCCTCAGTGGGTGGGGGAACTGAAACAGAGGCCTGATCTCCACATCGGTGCAATTGAGTCAGAGGAGAAACATTTAAGGCTGGGAGTGAAACAGGTGATCTGTGGCAGCCTAAATGGAATGAAAGTCAGACAGTCCTTGCTGCAGTCATACAGACCCCAGACAGGGATGCAGGATCCCCTGGAAGGCACAGCAGCTAGGAGCTGGAATTTAAGGATTGTGGAGTAATCCCAGGATGAGGGCTGCTGTTAACTGCAGAGAGACAAATCAAGGGGATGTGAGGGAGGAGACTGGGGTGGGAAATGCCTGTGGAGGAAAGCCAGGCAGCCATGGAAGCAAGGCAAAACTGCTGAGTCATGCATAGGGGGTGGAGCCATCACCATAACCCCTCTTTCCCCACACACCAGCATTGGCAGCTGGACAATAGAGAGGCTGGCCCATCAGACACCTGATGCACTGAGTAGGACCCCACCCAGGGTGCTCCTTTAAGAGACTGATGCACCAGAACTACAGAGTAGGACACCACTCAGCGTGTCTCTTTAAGTGCCTGACATGCTGATCTATAGAGTAGGAACCCAGCCAGGGGGCCCCCTCTATGTGCTTGATGCACCAACAACAGAGAAGGACCCCAGGTAAGGGATCCCTCTAAGTGCCTGAAGGGGCAGAGCTACAGAGAAAGACTGGTGAAAGAGGCCTTCTCATTTCCAGCTACAAGAGTCTTGAAAAAAGACTCAGATAGGGCCATAACTCCTGGGACAGAGGAGTTATGTCTGTGTCCTGCACACTTTGTGCAACCAGGGTCCCCACAAGGCAAGCAGTTTCACCACCTTCACACTCAGCTCTCATTAGGGCAGAGCTGCTACAGGCAAAAAAAATCTTGTGTCTATACATGCAGTGTCGCTTTGGTTGTGTCCAACTCTTTGTGACCCTGTAGACTGTGGTCTGCCAAGCTTGTCCATCAGGGGGCTTTTCTAAGCAAGAATACTGGAGTGTATTGGCCAATACTGGTTGCTATACACTTCTAGAACATTGTATTTCCTGCTGCCTTAGCTGCCAACTCCCCTGAGTACCTGGTGCTGCCAGAACCCCTGCAACCCAAGCAGCTGCACCTCCTCCATACCTGGCCCTCACAGGGGCAAATCCAAGTCCTCCAGGGCAGCCTCAGGAGCAAACCCCAGTGGACGATCCCCCATCCAGAGGTGGAAATAAAACTACAATTGAAGAAAGCTGTGGTACATATACATAATGGAGTATTACTCAGCCATTAAAAAGAATACATTTGAATCAGTTCTAATAAGATGGATGAAACTGGAACTGATTATACAGAGTGAAGTAAGCCAGAAAGGAAAACACCAATACAGTATACTAATTGAGAGCTCCCACAAAGGAAAACACACTAGTTCTGATAGCTGTGGACACTGGAAGCAAGAACACACAGGAGTAGGACCAAATTAGATTCTGAGCTGCCCCCAGAGCAGATCCAGAGAGCAGCACAGTGTTGGAGGGCATCCTAGGGAGGTGAGGTGGACTGTGGCTCCCAGTGAGGGAAAGGACTCTGACAGCAGTGACTTATTATTCTTACGTTTTCACTTGTTCTATAGATTCTTTTGGATTTTTTTGTTTGTTTTTTTCCCCTCTGTTGTAGTTATAGATTTTATTGGCATTATGAAATCTAATTAAATTTTTGAGCTTTTTCACTAAGTCACATTTTTTGTTGTCATAAACCTCTGCCTGTACGTTGGGCTTTTGCAGTTCTGTGGAGTTTTCCTTCTCTTTTTTTAATTTTAATTTTTTAAACCTATTATTATTTTTCTGCATTTATTCCTTTGTTTGCTTTTCCTACTATTCTATTCCCCTTGCAGCTAATCTTCAATGTATATAAATCTTCTTTATCTACCTCTATTTAACTTTGCATACCTATTCTTTCTTTCTTTCCTTTCCTCTCAACATATTTGTTAGTTTTATTTTCATGGCTTTAGTCCCCAATTGGCATCTTGCTTTAATTTTGTTTTCCAGTTTGTGCTTTAGTTAGTTTTGTTCTTAACTGGTAGATATAATTTTTGGTTTCCTTTGTTTGTCAGGCCAATCTGTTGTATTTTATTTTTGTTGGACTGTTTTGATTTTACTTATGGGTGTGTGTATATATATGTGCGTGTATTCAGTCACACTTTTTATTGTTGCAAACCTCTGCCTCTACGTTGGGCTTTTGCAGTTGTGTGGAGTTTTCCTTTTATTTATTTTTTCTTTTTTTTCGTCTTCCTTTTTTTTCTTTTCTCTTTTTTACAATTTTAATTTTTAATTTTTTAAAACTATTATATTTTTTTCTACATTTATTCCTTTGGTTGCCTTTTCTACTGTTCTTTCCCCCTTGAAGTTGATCTCTAATGTATATAAATCTTCTCCATCTACCTCTATTTAACTTTGCGTATCTGTTCTTGCTTTCGCTTCTTTCTCTCCTTTCCTTTCAACATATTTGTTAGTCTTGTTTTCATTGCTTTATTCCCCACTTGGCACCTTGCTTTTTTGTTTTCCAGTTTGTGCTTCAGTTAGTTTTATTCTTAACTGGTAAACATAATTTTTGATTTCCTTTGTTCACTGGGTCAATCAACTGTACTTTATTTTTGTTGGACTGTTATGACTTTGCTTATGGGTGTATATGTATATGTGTATATTCCATTATTTTAATTATTATTTGCCTGATTTTGTAACTGCCATTTATCTAGGGTTCCCCTTTGGTTTCTCATTTTTAAGTATTTGTTTTAATCTCACTTAATGCCATAACAAACCACTTGTGGGATCTTCATTCCTGACCAGAGATAAAGTCTTGAATCTTTGTAACAGGAGCAGACTCCAGGCTACCAGAGAACTAACTCTAGGGAGCATCAAATAGTGAGAACTCAAACAAAGGAAACCACTGGAAGGCAAGACTCAGCATCATCCAACCGCCAGCAGAACCCTGTGCAGGACATCTCATCTAAACAACAAGACAAAAATACAAACCCAGTTATCAGCAGACAAGATTACCACCTCAGTCAGCCTTGCCCATCAGAGGAAAAACAAATAAAAAAACTCAGCACAAATATCATCCTGTCTCTTATACACATCTAGNGGAAGGCAAGACTCAGCATCATCCAACCGCCAGCAGAACCCTGTGCAGGACATCTCATCTAAACAACAAGACAAAAATACAAACCCAGTTATCAGCAGACAAGATTACCACCTCAGTCAGCCTTGCCCATCAGAGGAAAAACAAATAAAAAAACAGCACAAATATCATCCTGTATGCAGCTTACACAAACCAATGGACCAACCTTAGGAGGGCAGAAACCAAAAGGAAAAAAGAATTTAAGCCTGAAGCCTGAGAAAAGGAGACCTCAAACAGAATAAGTAAAAAAAAAAAAAAAGCAGAGAAATACTACACAAATGAAGAACAAATTAGAAACACAGAAATCCAAATAAATGAAGAGGAAATAGGCAAACTACCTGAAAAAGAATTCAGAATAATGATAATAAAGGTCAAAAACCTTGAAAACAAAATGGAGAAAAAGCAAGAATCAATGAACAAAGACCTATAAGAATTAAAGAATAAACATACAGAGAGAAACAACACAATTACTGAAAATAAAAATACTCTGGAAGGAATCAATAGCAGAGTATCTGAAGCAGAAGAATAAATCAGTGAGCTGGAAGATAGAATGGTGGAAACAATTTCTGAAGAGCAGAATAAAGTAAAAAGAATGAAAAGATTTGACAATCATCTCAGAAACCTCTGGGACAATATCAAATACACCAATATTCAAATTATAGGGGTCTCAGAAGAAGAGAAAAAGAAAGGATATGAGAAAAGTTTTGAAGAGATTGTAGTTGAAAATTTCCCCAGTGTGGAAAAGGAAATAGTCAATCAAGTCCAAGAGGCACTGCTGCTGCTGCTGCTGCTAAGTCACTTCAATCATGTTCGACTCTGTGTGACCCCGCTGTCCTTGGGATTCTCCAGGCAAGAACACTGGAGTGGGTTGCCACTTCCTTCTCCAATGCATGAAAGTGAAAAGGGAAAGTGAAGTCGCTCAGTCATGTCCAACTCTTAGCGACCCCATGGACTGCAGCCCACCAGGCTCCTCCATCCATGGGATTTCCCAGGCAAGAGTACTGGAGTGGGTTGCCGTTGCCTTCTCTGCCAAGAGGCACACAGTCCCATATAGGATAAACCCAAGAAGAAACATACCAAGACACATACTAATCAAACTAATGAAGACTAAACACAAAGAAAGAATATTAAAAGGAGCAAGGGAAAAGCAACAAATAACATAGAAGGGAAACCCCATACGTTTAACAGCTGATCTTTCAGCAGAAATTCTGCAGGCCAGAAGGGAATGGGAGGATATATTTAAAGTACTGAAAGAGAAAAATCTACAACCAAGATTATTGTACCTAGCAAGAATCTCATTCAAAAATGATGGAGAAATAAAAAGCTTTTCAGATAAGCAAAAGTTAAAAAGAATTCAGTACCATCAAATCAGTTTTACAATAAATGTTAAAGGGACTTATATAGTTAAGAAATACAAGAGAAGAAAAAAGATCTACAAAATCAACTCCAAACAATTAAAAAAATGGCAATAGGAACATAAATATCAATATTCACTTTAAATGTAAATGGATTAAGTGTTCCAACCAAAAGACACAGACTGGCTGAATGGATACAAAAATAAGACATATATATATATGCTGTCTACAAGAAACCCACTTCAGACCTAAAGACATGTACAGACTGAAAGTGAGAGGATGGAAAAATATATTCCACGCAAATGGGAAGCAAAAGAAAGCTGGAGTAGCAATTCTCATATCAGACAAAATAGACCTTAAAATAAAGACGATTACAAGAGATAAGGAAGGATACTACATAATAAACAAGGGGTCAGTCCAAAAGGAAGACATAACAATGCACCCAACAAAGAAGCACCTCAATACATAAGACAAACACTAACAGACACAAAAGGAGAAATTGATGGTAGCACAATAATAATAGGAGACGTTAACACCCTACTCACACCAATGAGCAGATCATCAAAATAGAAAATTAATAAAGAAACACAAGTCTTAAAAGATACATTAGATAAGATGGATCTCAATGATATCTTCAGGACATTCCATCCAAATGCAGAATACATCTTGTTCTCAAGTGCACATGGAAGATTCTCCAGGATAGATCACATCTTGGGTCACAAATAAAACCTCAGTAAATTAAAGAAAATTGAAATCATATCAAGCATCTTCTCTGACTGCAAAGCTATGAGACTAGATATCAACTACAAGAAGAAAAACTGTAAGAAACACAAACACATGGAGAGTAAACAATACATTTCTAAATAGCCAACAGGTTACTGAAGAAATCAAAAGGGAAATGAAAAAAATTTATAGAAAAAAATGACAATGAAAACATGACAACTCAAAACCTATGGGATGCAGCAAAAGAAATTCTAAGAAGGAAGTTCATAGCAACACAAGCCTACCTCAAGGAACAATAAAAATGTTGAATAGAAAATCTAACTTTACACCTAAAACAACTGGAAAAATAAGATAAAAAAGCCCCCTAAATTATCAGAAGGAAAGAAAACATAAAAATCCAAGCAGAAATAAGTGAAAAAGAAATGAAAGAAACAATAGTAAGGATCAGTAAAACTAAAAGCTGGTTATTTGAGAAGATAAACAAAATTAACAAACCTTTGGCTAGACTCATCAAGAAAAAAAGAGAGAAGAATCAAATCAACAAAATTAGAAATGAAAAAAGAGAGGTTACAACAGACAATGTAGAAATACAAAGGATTATAAGAGATTATGAATAACTACATGGCAATAAAATGGATAACCTGGAAGAAATGGACAGATTCTTAGAAAAGTTCAATCTTCCAAGACTGAACCAGGAAGAAATAGAAATTTTGAACAACCCAAATAAAATCACTTAACTTGAAGTTGTGATCAAAAATCTCCCAAAAAACAAAGCCCCAGGATAAGATGGCTTTACAGGAGAATTCTATCAAACATTTAGAGAAGAGCTAATGCCTATCATTCTAAAACTCTTTCAAAAATTTGCAGATGAAAGAACACTTCCAAACTCATTCTATGAGGCATCCATCACCCTTATACCAAAATCAGACAAAGATAACACACGAAAAGAAAACTACAGTCCAATATCACTGATGAACATAGATGCGAAAATCCTCAACAAAATTTTAACCAACGGAATTCAGCAATACATCAAAAAGCTCATATACAATGATCAAGTTGGGTTTATTTCAGGGATGCAAGGATTCTTCAATATATGCAAATCAATCAATGTGATACACCATATTAACAAATTGAAAGATAAACACCATACAAAAATCTCAACAGATGCAGAAAAAGCCTTTGACAAAATTCAACACCCATCTATGATTAAAACTCTTCAGAAAATGGGCATAGAAGGAACCTACCTCAACATAGTAAAGGCCATATATGATAACCCTACAGCAAACATTATTCTCAATGTGAAAAACTGAAAGCATTCCCCCTAAGATCAGGAACAAGACGAGAGTGTCCACTCTCACTACTATTATTCAACATACTTCTTGAAGTCCAAGCATAGAAATCAGAGAAGAAAAATAAATAAAGGAATCCAGATTGGAAAAAGAGAAGTAAAGCTCTCACTGTTTGCAAATGACATGATACTCTACATAGAAAACCCTAAAGATAATATCAGAAAACTATTTGAGCTAATAAGCGAATTTAGTAAAGTTGCAGGATACAAAATCAGTACATAGATATCACTTGCATTTCTATACACTAACAATGAAAAATCAGAAAGAGAAATTAAGGAATCAATCCCATTCATGCAGCACAAAGAATTAAATATCTAGGAATAAACTTACCGAAGGAGACAAAATAACTGTACACAGAAAATTATAAGACAGTAGAGAAAGAAATCAAAGATGACATAAACAGATTGAGAGACATTCCATGTTCCTGGGTAGGAGGAATCAGTATTGTGAAAATGACTATACTACCAAACACAATCTACAGAGTCAATGGGATCCCTATCAAATTACCAATGACATTTTTCACAGAACCAGAACAAAAAATTTCACAATCCATATGGTAACACAAAAGACCCTGAATAGCCAAAGCAGTCTTGAGAAAGAAGAATGGAACTGCAGAAATCAACCTTCCCTGACTTCAGATTATACTACAAAACTACAGTCATCAAGGCATTATGGTACTGGAACAAAAACAGAAATATAAACCAATCCAACAAGATAGCCCAGAAATAAACCCATGCATCTATGGGCACTTTATTTTTGACAAAGGAGGCAAGAATATACAATCGGACAAAGACAGCCTCTTGAATAAATGGTGCTGGGAAAACTGGACAGCTCCATGTAAAAGAATGAAATTAGAACACTTCCTAACACTTTACACAAAAATAAACTCAAAATGGATTAAAGACCTAAATGTAAGACCAGAAACTATAAAATTCATAGAGGAAAACAAAGGCAGAACACTCGATGACATAAATCAAAGCAAGATCCTCTATGACCCACCTCCTAGAGTAACAGAAATAAAAACCAGAGTAAACCAGTGGGACTTGATTAAACTTAAAAGCTTTCTCACAGCAAAGGAAACTATAAGTAAGGTGAAAGACAACCCTCAGAACGGGAAAAAATAATAGCAAAGGAAACAACTGAGAAAGGATTAATTTCCAAAATATACAAGCAGATCATATAACTGAATACCAAAAAAAAACCCAATCAAAAAGTGGGAAGAAGACCTAAACAGTTATCCAAAGAAGACATACAGATGGCTAACAAACACATGAAAAGATGCTCAACATTGCTCATTATTAGAGAAATGCAAATCAAAACTACAATGAGACATCACCTCACACCAGTCAGAATCACCATCATGAAAAAGTCTGCAAAAAATAAATGCTGAAGAGGGTGTGGAGAAAAGGGAACTCTTGCAGTTGATGGGAATGTAAATATACATTTACAGCCACTATGGAAGACGGTATGGAGATGCCTTAAAAAACTAGGAATGAAACCACCAAATGACCCATCAGTCCCACTCCTAGGCATATACCCTGAGGAAACCAAAATGGAAAAAGACAAATGGATCCCATTGTTCACTGCAGCACTATTTACAATAGCTAGAATATGGGAACAACCTACATGTTCATGAACAGATGAATGGATCAAGAAGTTGTGGTATATATACACAATGGAATATTACTCAGCCATAAAAGGAACACCTTTGAGGCACTTCTAATGAGGTGGATGAACCTAGACCCTATTACACAGAGTGAAGTAAGTCAGAAAGAGAAAGATAAATATCGTATACTAATGCATATATACAGAATCTAGAAAAATGGTACTGAAGAATTCATTTACAGGGCAGCAATGGAGAAACAGACATAGAGAATAGACTTATGGACATGGGGAGAGGGGAGGAGAGGCTGAAGTGTATGGGAAGAGTAACATAGAAACTTAATATTACCCTATGTAAAACAGATAGCCAATGGGAATTTGCTGTGTGGCTCAGGGAACTCAAACAGGGGCTCTGTATCAACCTAGAGTGGTGGGATGGGGAGGGAGATGAGTGTGTTTCAAAAGGGAGAGGATATATGTATACCTATGGCTGATTCATGTTGAGGTTTAACAGAAAACAGCAAAATTCTCTAAGGCAATTATCTGCCAATAAAAATAAATATATTAAAAAAATTAGGATATGTTGACTGAATCATTATTTTGTACACCTGAAACTAATACAATATAATAAATGAACAATATTGCAATAAAAGTTTTAAAAGATGATATGAAAGTGAAGGGGACCTGAGTGTTGGTTAGGGAATCACAAAGTTTTCCCCAAAGGAATGACACGTAAATTAAAAAGAAATGATTAGAATTAATCTGGTGAAATGATCAGATAATATGAAGACATTCCTGAAAGGTGACAGCGTGACTCTTTCAGAGACCTGAAGACAGACCAGCATGAATAGCTCATTGTTAACAATGCTGTTGAAGCTGAGGAGGCTGGTAGATCATTCAGACCCTTGTAAATTCTATTAAAGATTTTGAGCTCACCACAGACGGCAACTAAGAGGCTATTGAAAAGTTTCAAGCATAAGCTAACATAATTTTTTAATGTAAATTTTCTATGTAAAAAAAGGCAAAATCTTTTCCATTCCACACGTGTGGGTATGATGGCATGATGATTTAAATTTGCTCTAAGTTGTAGGTTACTAACAGAGACATTTTCTCTGCATGAGCCTTTGACGAGGGTGGGTAGAGTGGGTAGTGGGTAGAGTGTCCTTGTGGGACTAAATACCAGGAAGAAGCGAGGAAGAAGGGGCTTAGAAGTTGCTTCTGCTTTGTGGTTCTGGCTGAGACTGGTCCTGCTTGTTCATGTCTGAAGCGATAGGAGTGCAAGCTCATATTCCTGTCCTACACAGGGACCCTGGTGCTCAAGCTGGTCCATCCACAGCCTTTAGAGATGTCATTCACTTTCCAAGCATCTCAGTCACCCCCCCTGAGAACAGTACCCAGATCCTCTCTGGCCTTGAGAAGATTTTCACTATTAATATCTTGGTGTGATTGTCCTGTGCTCAGACACCACGTGAATGACCAATGGAAATATGCAGCTATTTAATGTCAGCCTGTGTATAGTTCACTAATGCTTGAAAAAACACTCAGACTGAGCCTGGACTGCCCTCCTGCATTTCAGTGATGTGACTCATGTTGTCTGCTCAATAGCTGATCCTGGGCTTCCACAACAGCCGGCCTATAATTGAACTCATTGTCTTTCCCAATTTAGCTGGCCGCTGACACTTCTGTTTCTGTCAGTAGCACCAGCTTTTACTACCACCCAAGGTACAAGATCTGGAGTCATCCTTGACTCCTGTAGGGTGTGCCTTTACCAATGCCAAGCGTTCAGTTGTTCCTGATGACCTGGTAGTAGGGGGATCCTGCCCGCCTGAGGGGGTCCTGCTCAACCTGCCCCAAGGGCCCAGATGCCCATCAGGCCTCTCTGCCAGGCTAGCTTCTCCTTTCCTCAGTCCCAACCCCAGCTCTTAAGGGGATCCCAGGTTGTGGTAGCTCTCAGCAATTTCCCTTTTTTTTTCAAATTCCTGTAGTATTCCTCTTCTAAAATCTTGAACTTTCATCTTTTCAAGTGTACATTCAACTTCTGTCACTAGATAATAGGCCACTAAAGTGAAGAATCAAGTCTTTCTGTCACTTTCTATCCTCAGCTCCCAGTATAATATATGACCCATAGGATTTGCTTAGTGGTTATCTTTTGACAATAATCCACAGCAAGAAATAACTATAGGCCCATTGATATCACTTTATTAATAGGAGTCTATGTTAAATATTCTTTTTCTCCAGAGCAGTGCTTTTAAGTTTGGAGAACCAGCCACTATGACTCTAATTGCAAGCATTCCTTTTTTCTCTAATTACCATTAAGTCCACAACTAGCTTCTTTAACTGTCTTCCATTAAATTACATTGAAAGTAGATTTGGGGAATGGCCACAGATGTTTGCTAGTGAGGAGTTCTTAGTCTAGACTAGAAATAGTGTTTTATTCTGTCCCCTGACATTGTAGCGAAGCCACACTTAAATCATAGTCAAAAGATTACGAGAAATTTGCTTGCTTCAGTATATGGGTCAAATAGTGTCACTTCTCGTTTAACTCCCTTAGCGTGCTTTGCACGGCCCTCCCCACCTCTCTGACCTCATCCCCACCAGTGCTCCCTCCCTCTCTATACCTCAGCAGCAGCAGCAGCAGCAGCAGCTTTCGGTTCCCCAGACCCCAGTGGCATGCTGTCTGCATACCCTTCCCTGTTCCTTCCTCGGTTACTTCCCGTCATGCCTGGGCCACAGGCAGTTCATCACTTCCTTAAGACAGTCCTTCTCTGATCTCCCAGCACAGATGTACTTTCCTTGTTATACACTGCTACATCACTTATCACAACTGCGATTAACTGTGACATAGTTTGTGTTCATCTCCACCAGACAGTAAGCTCTCAGATGTCAAGTGACTGCAATAAAACTTGATGCACTATAAGCAATAAATGCCTGAGTGAATAAGTAAATGAGCGTGTTTTGAACAACCCGTAAAATTTTCAGAGAAACAAGTCATTATAATATTATTTATATCTAGAGATTAATTTTCCTACTCGTCTGCCCTGAATGAACATAGGAAGCTTTCTCTGGGTCCTGTGATTCACATGAAAACACACACACACACACATTTTATAAAGTACAAGTTTTGTAAAAGCAAGCCCCCAAACCAAGCATTATGCAAAAAAAACCAAAACCAAAAATCTTTGACTTGCTCCCAAACAGAACCCAAGTAACTTAAATGATTGGGTAATAGGAACATTCAAAATATTTGTTTTGTTTCAGATTGTCTCATTGGTGCAAACTAGCTTGGGTAGTCACAACATTTTTTTAAAGTTTTAAATTATTCTGAAAATTGTATCCAATTGGGTAAAAAGTGTAAGCAAGCAGCCTCACAGATATTAATATGAATTGTCTGCATGTTGAAACTTTTTAGTACATGGTTATCATCAAAGTTAATGTGGTTTCCTTCTCAGAGGGTCCCAGCAGCCCTGCTGGTGCAGCTGTGACCTGTTGCTGTGTCCTTTCAGTCTTGAATTACCTGCTGAGTCAGACAACTGGAGAAAAAATTGGCACCAACTGCAGAGGAGACTTTCCTGGTACAAAAATCTGACCTTAATCCCCCCAAGCCTTGAATATCCACTGTCAGGGTACTGAAAGTTCACCAGATTTGCACTAAGATCTCACACTCTCATTCGTGTTTCCTCCACAATTCTTGTCTTTACTGAGAGAGGGGACAGGACTCGTTTTGTCAATTTTTTGACCGGGATAAATCATCTTTCAGTTAAAAGAAGGGAGAAGGGGAAAGTTAACTATTTTGGAACAGCTTTCAAAACCATGGATATTTGTGCATCATTCTCCCCATCCCTTTGCTCATTTTATCACCTTATATCCAATCGGACAAATAACAGTATGAATAAATGTTATGTTTTGAGGGCAGGGGACACACACACACACACATGTAACTCACAGTGGGAGGAGGTATATTTTGGGGGCATCAAATCTTTCTCTGGAGAGACTGACCTGCATGTGTGTAAATGATCAGACCCATCATGGTCCGTGGCAGGAGGCTCCTGGAACCCCGCATCACCAGCAGACTTGCCACCTTTGACCGCCAGCATTTCAGTGCTGGAATCTGTCCCCGAAAATCTTCTCTTGATTGTTGCTTCATTTTGCCCACACCGATGTAGGAGTTGAGGATCCCTGTGGTGGTTCCCCCCTCTCCTCTCCTGTTGCTTCCTTGAGGGTCTTTTACTCTCAGAGGACCCTCTCGACAAGGAGACACCACATCCTTCATACGTTGTGCCTTTTGCTCCATGCAGGTTTAAAGAGCAGCTCTCACAGCTGGTCAGCTCCGTGTGCTTTTTATCTTTGGATCCCAAGTGTACTGGGTTGATTTCATTAGGAGCAGCAGACTCACCCAGGTTTCCGTTTGTTTTGTTATTTCTCCTTCTTCTCCGCGACAGGCGGAACTTCACCTGGGCTCTTCTCTTTGCCTGAATCCAGTGACTCTCACGGGTGGAAGATGAGTCTGAAGAATCTGTGTCGGTCTCACTGCATCGGGGGCTGGGAACGTGGAGGTGAAAGTCACTTCTTCTCCCTCTCCCCTGTTCTTGGGCATGCTCGTACCTCTGAGACGCCCGCCTCCTCCTCCTAGACTTCTGTGTTACTGGTTTCTTACCGGGCTCCTGCCTAGCAGGGCTCAGCACTGTGACAGGGGTGCTGTGCTCAAGTGAGGCTCCTGACATGTCATGTGAGATGGCAGATCTAGACAAAGCAGCAGGCAAAGGATGAGGGATTGGGATGGGGAGGAAAGCCATGGGAAACAGAAAGAGAGAGAGATGAAAATGACATCATGGACCCAAAGTTGGCAAACAAAGATCAAATGAGGAAAATGCAGTAAAGGAAAAAAAAAAAAATCAGGCTGATATAAATTATCCACAGACAAGATAAGACAGCAGCAAGAGTCACACAGTCTCAGTATATACAACAAGAGTACAAAATACTGGTCTAAAAGCACCAAACAGGCTCGTTTGCTGCACGCTTACCTGCAGATGTCCTGGGTGGATGGACAGACAGACAACTTTGACTGGCTCCTGGGAGCTGTCCCAGTTGTTGGACTGCTGGCCTGGAGAAACAAGTTAGACAATTTGGCATCTTGGTTAAGGTAGTACATGGTCGATATCTTGCTTTTTTTCCACATATTTAAAAAATTGCAACAAACGTGGCTGCCGGTCATGTTGTTCACAAGGCAGCTCACAGGATATAGGAAGTCGGAGGGCAGGTTTTGCAAAAGTAAAACTGATTTGAGGAACTTGGAACAGCTGAGATGCTGTACCACTTTGCTGTTGCTTCATTTGTGATAGAGGAAGATGATTCCACAAGTTTCTATTCTATTTACTGTAAACTTTTGAGTGGAATGGCTCAATTTGCCTTGGAAACAAATGTGTAACCCTTGAATAGCCTGTGATATAAAGGACACAATGGCTATTATGTGACAAAGATGATACTAATTCAGGAAGCTTCAATAATCAAATAGCCATTAGATTGCTAGATACTGCCTGAAGTTAACATTAAGTCACTTTAAGGCTCCATGAGATGACATATTTAAAAACACTTGTAATATTTAAAAGCCTGCAGTGATTATTATTTTATCATGGAGGCTAATAAAAATCTATCCATCACAACATTATTAAGCTTCTTAACTTTTAACTTCATGACCAGACTACACCTGAGAATAAGAAAGCCTGAAATTATGCAGATTGGCATAAATTTCAGTCTGTTTCATGAGACTCCTATGTTTGAAACACAGCATTTTCTTCACTACTTTGAATTTTCTAACCATGTATTTAGTACGTGTGATGATGATAAATAAAAAACAAGACTGTGTGAAGAATTTACTGTGTGCCAGGCATGGTGCTGTGGTTAATCTGCCATTTGTTTAATCCTTATAATAATCTCACAAATGGGAAATAATAATAACTAATAGTTTTGAGGGAATATTATATGCCAGTCATAGTTCTAAGTAATTTTCCTATGTTCATTCATTAGTACAAGAAACACATGTGGCAAATACGATAATTTTTTCCATGTTACAGATGAGGGAACTGAGAAATCAGTGCTGCTCGTTGCTGGTAGATGGTAGAGCAGAGCTTAACTCACAAGGCAACCCCCTCCTATACAAAGAGGAAATCCAGGGGGTTCAATCACAGATTTAGATCAGTCTGACTGCACAGATGAAATTGCCAGCAAGAAAAATAACAGTAAAGGTAGTAAGATTAACCCCAAATTTCAAAGTTCTAAAAATCCCCATATTAAAGATACATGCATATAAATCAACTATAAGAAAAAAAACTGCAGAAAAGCATAAGCGTGTGAAAGCTGCACAATATGTTCCTGAACAACAAATGTGTCACTGAAGAAATCAAAGAAGACATAAAAAGTACCCCGAGGCAAATGAAAATGGAAACAACCTATTCAACTCAGCAAAGATACATTTAAGAGGACAGTTTATTGCATTACAAGCTTACCTAGGTAAACAATTTAAAAATCTCAAATAAACAACTTATCTTTACACCTATAGGAACTCGAAAAGGAAGAACAAGCAAAATCCAAAGTTGGCAGGAGGAAAGACATAATAAAGATCAGAGCAGAGACTTAAAAAACAATAGAAAAGATTAAACAAAAATAATAGAAAAGATTAAACTAAGAGCTGGTTCTTTGAAATCTTTTTAAAATTGATAAACCTTTAGCCAGCATCATCAAGAAAAAAAGAGAGAGGGCACAAATCAATAAAATCAGAGGGGGAAAAGTAAAACTACAATCAATACCACAGAAATACAGAGGATCATTAGACACTACTATGAACAATCACAGGCTTATAAAATGGACAACTTAGAAGAAACGGACAAATTCTTAGAAATGTATAGTCTAACAAACTAGTGAATATAACAAAAAATAAACAGACTCACAGATAGGAGACAAACTAGTGGTTACCAGTGCAGGGAGGGAACAGGGGAGGGACGAAATGAGAGCAGGGGGTTAACAAGTACAAGCTGTTATGTATAAAATAAGTAAGTTGCAAGAATATACTGCACAAGGCATGAAATATAGCCAATATTTTATAAGAACTATGAATGGAGTGAAACTTAAAACATTCTGAGTCACTATGTGTGCGTCTGTAACTCACACAATATCATACATCAAACACACTGCAGTGAAAAAAGATGAAAAAAAGAAGACAATAAACATACCCGATTATGGGGTCCAGAGGAAAAGAAACTAATTCTAAGTCAAGAGGTTAGAAGAACTTCAAGAGGAGGTATGAAGGGCTAAATAATACTGCCTCCTACTCCTACTCAAGATATCAGCATTTTAATTTCTGGAATTTGTGAATCTGTTTCCTTACATAACAAAAGTGACTTTGCACAGGTGATTAAGTTAAGGACCTTGAGATGGAGAGATGGTTCTGAATTATTCAGGGGGACCAGGTATAAGCATGAGGATCCTTCTAAGAGGGAGGTGGTAGCATTAGAGTCAGAGAGAGAAGATGAAAGGATGGGAGCAGAGGTCAGAGAGAAGGGGAGATGTTCCATTTCTGCCACTGAACATAGACGGAGGAGGCCTTGAATGGAGGCATGCAGGCATCCTCTAGAAGCTGGAAAGGGCTGGAAAAGGAGCTCTCCCCTACAGGCTCCAGAAGGAATGAGGTCTTGCTGACATCTGCAGTGTAGCCCCATGAGACCCATTTTTGACCTTTGACCTCTAGAACTACAGGGTGATACATTTGTATGGTAATTTGGAAACTAATGTAGGGGTAATACTCAGCTAAGCTAAAAAGGAAAGTATGAGTTATTAAAGAAGAGATTAAAAACATTCTGAGGCAGAAGTAGCCACGTGCCCACAGGGGAGCATGGCATCCACCACATGTTCCGATAGACTGATCTGCACACTTTGTTCTTATTAAGTTTATTTTATTGAAGTATAGGGGCTTCCCTGATGACTCAGTGGTAAAAGAATCTGCCTGGAATGCAGGAGAACTGGGTTTCATTCCTGGATGGGGAAGATCCACTGAGGAGGGAATGGCAACCCACTCCAGTACTCTTGCCTGGAAAAATCACATGGACAGAGGAGCCTGACAGTCTACAGTCCATAGGTTTGCAAAGAGTTAGACACAACTGGAGGCTTCCCTGGTGGCTCAGAGGTCAAAGCGTCTGCCTGCAATGCGGGAGACCCAGGTTCAATCCCTGGGTCGGGAAGATCCCCTGGAGAAGGAAAAGGCAACCCGCTCCAGTATTCTTGCCTGGAGAATCCCATGGAGGGAGGAGCCTGGTGGGCTACAGTCCATGGGGTGGCAAAGAGCCGGACACGACTGAGCGACTTTACTCATAGACACAACGGACTGACTAATATACACATTGAAGTATCAGTTCAGTTCAGTTCAGTCTCTCAGTCATGTCCGACTCTTTGTGACCCCATGCACTGTAGCACGCCAGGCTTCCCTGTCCATCACCAACCCCTGGAGCTTGCTCAAACTCATGTACATTGAGTCGCTGATGCCATTCAACCATCTTATCCTCTGTTGTTGCCTTCTCCTCCTGCCTTCAATCTTTCCCAGCATCAGGGTCTTTTCCAGTGAGTCAGTTCTGTTCATTAGGTGGCTGAAGTATTGGAGCTTCAGCTTCAGCATCAGTCCTTCCAATAAATGTTCAAGACTGATCTCCTTTAAGATGGACTGGTTTGATCTCTTTGCAGTCCAAGGGACTCTCAAGAGTCTTCTCTTACACCACAGTTCAAAAACATCAATTCTTCTCCACTCAGCTTTCTTTATAGTCCACCTCTTATATCCATACAGGACTACTGGAAAAACCACAGCTTTGACTAGATGGGCCTTTGTTGGCAAGGTAATGTCTCTGCTTTTTAGCATGCTGTCTAGGTTGGTCATAGCTTTTCTTCCAAGGAGCAAGTATCTTTTAGATTCATGGTTGCAGTCACCATCTGCAGTTATTTTGGAGCCCAAGAAAATAAACTCTTTTACTGTTTCTGTTGTTTGCCTACCTATTTGCTATGAAATGATGGAACCGGGCACCATAATCTTAGTTTTTTTAACTTTGGGTCAGCTTTTTCACTCTCCTCTTTCACTTTCATCAAGAGGCTCTTCAGTTCCTCTTCACTTTCTGCCATAAGGGTGGTGTCATATGCATATCTGAGGTTATTGATAGTTCTCCTGGAAATCTTGATTCCAGTTTGTGCTTCATCCAGCCCAGAATTTTGCATAATGTACTTTGCATATAAGTTAAATAAGCAGGGTGACATTATACAGTCTTGATGTACTCCTTTCTCAATTTGGAACCAATTCATTGTTCCATTTCTGGTTCTAACTGTTGCTTCTTGACCTGCATACAGATTTCTCAGGAGGCAGTAAGATGGTGTGGTATTCCCATCTCTTTAGGAATTTTCCAGTTTGTTGTGATTCACACAGTCCAAAGTTGTGTGTGATCCACACAAACAAACATTGAATTATAGTTGATTTTAAATGTGTTAAGTTCTGCTGTACAGCAAAGTGATTCATATTATATAAAATTCTTTTCCTTTGTGATTTATTGTAGGATATTGAATATAGTCCCCTACTATGTGATAGGACCTTGTTGTTTATCCATTTTATAAATAACAGTTTGCATCTGTTAATCCCAGACTCTCAGTCCTTCCCTCTCCCGCCTCTTCTCCTCTTGGCAACCACAGGTCTGTTCTCTATGTCTATGAGCTGGTTTCTGTTTCATGGATAAGTTCATTTGTGTCATATCTTAAGTTCCACATGTAAGTGATATATGGTATTTGTTTTTCTCTTTCTAGAGAGAGATTTACTTCACAGTGTGATTATCTCTCATTCTATCCATGTTGCTATAAATGGCATTATTTCATTCTTTTTTTATGGCTGAGTACTAGTCTATTGTGTATACCAATGTGTTTCATTCTTCTTTATGGTTGAGTGGTATTCCAGTGTGTATACCCCTTTTTTGTCCATTTATCTGTCAATGGACATTTTGGTTGTTTCCATGTCTTGGTTATTGTGAATAGTTCTGCTCTGAAAATAGAGCTCCATGTATCTTTTTGAATTAACATTTTGTCTAGATACATGCCCAGGAGTGGGGTTACTGGATCATATGGCAACTCTATTTTTAGTTTTTTTTTGGATAACTTCTATACTATTTTCCAGAATAGCTACATCAGTTTACATTCCCACCAACAGTGTAGGAGGGCTCCCTTTTCCCCACCCCCTTTTTAACATTTGTTATTTGTAACATCTGCATACTGTCGACTTTTAATTTTCTGAGTCTTTTCCATCAATTCATGAACACTGTGTATTTTTAAAGTCTTTGAATGTCATCTTTGGACACCAGTCCACATTTGGTGATCTCCTTCAATATATGTATCAAAACTAACTTATTTCAAGTTTTTAATTTAGATCAACTTCATATCTGTACCCATCAAAAGCATAATCAGTTTTTGTAAAATATAAGCATTTTTCTGTACTTGAAGCTGTAAATTTTGTTAGAATGTGTACCGTTTATTCCACATACACCAAGTGAGTTTAGTAGGAATCTCCGCATACAACAGACACTGAATAAAGACCACATATGTGAACTTTGTTCCTCATTCTCTTTTAAAAACAGCAACACAACCCCAAAGTGACTCCAAACCATTGATAATGTGACGATAAAGGTGGATCACAATATGATGACCATCATAATGGGTATCCATGGCTACTTAATAGTATGTTAAAGTCAATTCCATGAGACTGCACAAAGATCCTGAAACTGACATCATCATGATAAAACACATTTTATACCTCATAGTTCTGGGAAAATGCATGTTCTGCAATGGGAAAGGTATTTATCAACAAATAATAACACTGAACATTTAAAAAGATACAGCTTTCCTTTGGAGAGTTTTTGGCTTTACCATGATACTGACTCAAATAGCATTTATGTCTATAATGCTGAAAGATTCTGAAGAGAACTAAAATCATTCTTGTTGCCCCTTAGGAGTCTTTGAATAGCTCACACCTGGTTTTACTTTATATATGTTCAGTGGGCCAGTGTCTCCTGCTGGAGCAGATGCTGACCTGCCTCCCAGGACCGTTACCTTACCTTGAGTTCACTTGCCTGTGAACAGCTTCCCACTTGCACTCTCTGCCCTGGGTTTTTCCTGGTAGCACGTGCACCTGCTGGGTTGCACATGGGCATAGCCTAGGGGTGTGGAATAAATCAAACTGTTGGAGGGCAGCTCTCAGATTGGAATCAATACATAAATGCCCTGCTTTTCCATTTTCCCAGGGGCAGTGCTGAAGTGACTTTCGAAGTCTCTCAAAACTTTCCAAGCTGGATGAAAACTCACTTGTCCCCAGCTCATCAACACACTCTTTATTGGCATTTCCCCTTTCTCTGTCTTACTTTTCTCATGCATTATGCACTTTCCAGGATCCCCTTCCCCCAAAACTACCTGCACCCAACAAAGACACCACCAAAATTGACTGGAATCTATTTGACCAGCTAATTGGTATGAAATTAATATCAGCTTGTGTCACTTTTGATTCATTTGCTCAGCAAATTACTAAGGATCTATTCAAGTAATAAACATGACGGTGAGTTCTGGGATTAAGAAACAGATGGTATTCTGATAGGGTTTCTTATTTAGTGGGAAAGAGGTGTAAGTGAACAGGTGATTTCAATATAGTCTAGGATATACTGAAACTGTGGTAGTGCAAGTTCTGGTGAAGGAAGGGTACCAAATGCAAGACAGAACAGAGATTTAAAGTATGCACACCAGAGGCGATGACAGGTTACCTCAAAAGGGCTGAATTGGTGATGGGAGTAAGCAGCCCAAACTGGGAGAAATGTGCTTTAGATCAGAGTGGGGAGATCAGGGAACCAGAGAAAGTTTGGTGATGGTTGGAGGGAGGGTGGTGAGTGAGATAGGAAGTGATAAAATTCAGGAGAAAAGAGCAGAGAGATGTCCTATAGGCCACATTGAAATGTTTGAATTGTACCCTTAAATAAATGGAAAGTCACTGAGAGCTGGTCAGTAGCAAATGGAAATGAATAAATTGGGGCACTAGATAGCTCACTACGGCAGCTGAGAACTGAAAGGTCCAGAACTGATCATCAACAGGCAGAATAATTAGGATTCAAAATATCCAAGATATGACAGGGAAAGAGGAGAGGAGAATCTTAAGAAATACCATTCCAAGTAGATGCTTTATTTTTAAACATAATAAAATTATTTGAAAGATCAGCTGAACAAAGTAACATGGGGAAATATCTAGGAATATACTTTTTAAAAAGCAATCTTAATTTAAAAAGCATCTTAGGGTGGTCCTAAGATGGCGGAGGAATAGGATGAGGAGACCACTTTCTCCCTCACAAATTCATCAAAAGAACATTTCAATGCTGAGCAAATTCCACAAAACAACTTCTGAATGCTGGCAGAGGACATCAGGCACCCAGAAAAAGAGAGCATTGATTCAAAAACAGGTAGGGGAAAAAATATAAAAGAAGAAAAAAAAGAGACAAAGGCGGTGAGGAGGGAGCTCCATCCCAGGAAGGGAAGCCCGTCCCAGGAAGGGAAGCTTAAGAAGAGAGGTTTCCAAACACCAGGAAACCTCCCTGCTGAGTCTGTGGCGAGCCTTGGAAACACAGAGGGCAACATAACAGGAAGGAAAAATAAATAAATAATTAAAACCAACAGATTACAAGCCCAATAGTAACTCCCCCAGTGGAAAAGCAGCGCAAATGCCTGCATCCACCACTAGCAAGTGGGGGTAGGGCAGGGAGGTGCGGGAGGTGCAGGCTGCAGTGCTTTTAAGAATTGAGCAGGAACGCTCTGCGCGTAACCAGAACGAACTAACTTGGGCCAGCAAACCAGACTGTGGGATAGCTACCACGAGAAAAGCTCAAACATAAGACACCGCCAGGACTGCTCGCAGAACAAAGGGCAGAAAAGAACTAGCCGGCTGCAGACCATCCCCTGCCAGTGACAGGCAGCCAGAGCCATAAGGGCTGGAAGGGGGCGATCACAGCCCCGGAGAGACTTTACCTACCAAAATGCAAGCAGGCTTCTTTGATAAGACTTCTGGGGGTTCTGGACAGTCACCATCTGCCTCACAAGAGGAGCCAGTGGTACATCCAGAAAACTGAGCAGCAGATACGGGAAAGGTGACAAGTTGCAGCAACCGTGCTCACCAAACACCTGAGCTACTTGGACCTGGGAAGGGCACAAAACACAGTCCCAACCGAATCTGCGCCGCTGAAGGCTACCTGAGCGCCGAACCTGAGCGGCTTAGACCGGGGAGNAAGTATTGGAGCTTCAGCTTCAGCATCAGTCCTTCCAATAAATGTTCAAGACTGATCTCCTTTAAGATGGACTGGTTTGATCTCTTTGCAGTCCAAGGGACTCTCAAGAGTCTTCTCTTACACCACAGTTCAAAAACATCAATTCTTCTCCACTCAGCTTTCTTTATAGTCCACCTCTTACATCCATACAGGACTACTGGAAAAACCACAGCTTTGACTAGATGGGCCTTTGTTGGCAAGGTAATGTCTCTGCTTTTTAGCATGCTGTCTAGGTTGGTCATAGCTTTTCTTCCAAGGAGCAAGTATCTTTTAGCTTCATGGTTGCAGTCACCATCTGCAGTTATTTTGGAGCCCAAGAAAATAAACTCTTTTACTGTTTCTGTTGTTTGCCTACCTATTTGCTATGAAATGATGGAACCGGGCACCATAATCTTAGTTTTTTTAACTTTGGGTCAGCTTTTTCACTCTCCTCTTTCACTTTCATCAAGAGGCTCTTCAGTTCCTCTTCACTTTCTGCCATAAGGGTGGTGTCATATGCATATCTGAGGTTATTGATAGTTCTCCTGGAAATCTTGATTCCAGTTTGTGCTTCATCCAGCCCAGAATTTTGCATAATGTACTTTGCATATAAGTTAAATAAGCAGGGTGACATTATACAGTCTTGATGTACTCCTTTCTCAATTTGGAACCAATTCATTGTTCCATTTCTGGTTCTAACTGTTGCTTCTTGACCTGCATACAGATTTCTCAGGAGGCAGTAAGATGGTGTGGTATTCCCATCTCTTTAGGAATTTTCCAGTTTGTTGTGATTCACACAGTCCAAAGTTGTGTGTGATCCACACAAACAAACATTGAATTATAGTTGATTTTAAATGTGTTAAGTTCTGCTGTACAGCAAAGTGATTCATATTATATAAAATTCTTTTCCTTTGTGATTTATTGTAGGATATTGAATATAGTCCCCTACTATGTGATAGGACCTTGTTGTTTATCCATTTTATAAATAACAGTTTGCATCTGTTAATCCCAGACTCTCAGTCCTTCCCTCTCCCGCCTCTTCTCCTCTTGGCAACCACAGGTCTGTTCTCTATGTCTATGAGCTGGTTTCTGTTTCATGGATAAGTTCATTTGTGTCATATCTTAAGTTCCACATGTAAGTGATATATGGTATTTGTTTTTCTCTTTCTAGAGAGAGATTTACTTCACAGTGTGATTATCTCTCATTCTATCCATGTTGCTATAAATGGCATTATTTCATTCTTTTTTTATGGCTGAGTACTAGTCTATTGTGTATACCAATGTGTTTCATTCTTCTTTATGGTTGAGTGGTATTCCAGTGTGTATACCCCTTTTTTGTCCATTTATCTGTCAATGGACATTTTGGTTGTTTCCATGTCTTGGTTATTGTGAATAGTTCTGCTCTGAAAATAGAGCTCCATGTATCTTTTTGAATTAACATTTTGTCTAGATACATGCCCAGGAGTGGGGTTACTGGATCATATGGCAACTCTATTTTTAGTTTTTTTTTGGATAACTTCTATACTATTTTCCAGAATAGCTACATCAGTTTACATTCCCACCAACAGTGTAGGAGGGCTCCCTTTTCCCCACCCCCTTTTTAACATTTGTTATTTGTAACATCTGCATACTGTCGACTTTTAATTTTCTGAGTCTTTTCCATCAATTCATGAACACTGTGTATTTTTAAAGTCTTTGAATGTCATCTTTGGACACCAGTCCACATTTGGTGATCTCCTTCAATATATGTATCAAAACTAACTTATTTCAAGTTTTTAATTTAGATCAACTTCATATCTGTACCCATCAAAAGCATAATCAGTTTTTGTAAAATATAAGCATTTTTCTGTACTTGAAGCTGTAAATTTTGTTAGAATGTGTACCGTTTATTCCACATACACCAAGTGAGTTTAGTAGGAATCTCCGCATACAACAGACACTGAATAAAGACCACATATGTGAACTTTGTTCCTCATTCTCTTTTAAAAACAGCAACACAACCCCAAAGTGACTCCAAACCATTGATAATGTGACGATAAAGGTGGATCACAATATGATGACCATCATAATGGGTATCCATGGCTACTTAATAGTATGTTAAAGTCAATTCCATGAGACTGCACAAAGATCCTGAAATAGACATCATCATGATAAAACACATTTTATACCTCATAGTTCTGGGAAAATGCATGTTCTGCAATGGGAAAGGTATTTATCAACAAATAATAACACTGAACATTTAAAAAGATACAGCTTTCCTTTGGAGAGTTTTTGGCTTTACCATGATACTGACTCAAATAGCATTTATGTCTATAATGCTGAAAGATTCTGAAGAGAACTAAAATCATTCTTGTTGCCCCTTAGGAGTCTTTGAATAGCTCACACCTGGTTTTACTTTATATATGTTCAGTGGGCCAGTGTCTCCTGCTGGAGCAGATGCTGACCTGCCTCCCAGGACCGTTACCTTACCTTGAGTTCACTTGCCTGTGAACAGCTTCCCACTTGCACTCTCTGCCCTGGGTTTTTCCTGGTAGCACGTGCACCTGCTGGGTTGCACATGGGCATAGCCTAGGGGTGTGGAATAAATCAAACTGTTGGAGGGCAGCTCTCAGATTGGAATCAATACATAAATGCCCTGCTTTTCCATTTTCCCAGGGGCAGTGCTGAAGTGACTTTCGAAGTCTCTCAAAACTTTCCAAGCTGGATGAAAACTCACTTGTCCCCAGCTCATCAACACACTCTTTATTGGCATTTCCCCTTTCTCTGTCTTACTTTTCTCATGCATTATGCACTTTCCAGGATCCCCTTCCCCCAAAACTACCTGCACCCAACAAAGACACCACCAAAATTGACTGGAATCTATTTGACCAGCTAATTGGTATGAAATTAATATCAGCTTGTGTCACTTTTGATTCATTTGCTCAGCAAATTACTAAGGATCTATTCAAGTAATAAACATGACGGTGAGTTCTGGGATTAAGAAACAGATGGTATTCTGATAGGGTTTCTTATTTAGTGGGAAAGAGGTGTAAGTGAACAGGTGATTTCAATATAGTCTAGGATATACTGAAACTGTGGTAGTGCAAGTTCTGGTGAAGGAAGGGTACCAAATGCAAGACAGAACAGAGATTTAAAGTATGCACACCAGAGGCGATGACAGGTTACCTCAAAAGGGCTGAATTGGTGATGGGAGTAAGCAGCCCAAACTGGGAGAAATGTGCTTTAGATCAGAGTGGGGAGATCAGGGAACCAGAGAAAGTTTGGTGATGGTTGGAGGGAGGGTGGTGAGTGAGATAGGAAGTGATAAAATTCAGGAGAAAAGAGCAGAGAGATGTCCTATAGGCCACATTGAAATGTTTGAATTGTACCCTTAAATAAATGGAAAGTCACTGAGAGCTGGTCAGTAGCAAATGGAAATGAATAAATTGGGGCACTAGAAAGCTCACTACGGCAGCTGAGAACTGAAAGGTCCAGAACTGATCATCAACAGGCAGAATAATTAGGATTCAAAATATCCAAGATATGACAGGGAAAGAGGAGAGGAGAATCTTAAGAAATACCATTCCAAGTAGATGCTTTATTTTTAAACATAATAAAATTATTTGAAAGATCAGCTGAACAAAGTAACATGGGGAAATATCTAGGAATATACTTTTTAAAAAGCAATCTTAATTTAAAAAGCATCTTAGGGTGGTCCTAAGATGGCGGAGGAATAGGATGAGGAGACCACTTTCTCCCTCACAAATTCATCAAAAGAACATTTCAATGCTGAGCAAATTCCACAAAACAACTTCTGAATGCTGGCAGAGGACATCAGGCACCCAGAAAAAGAGAGCATTGATTCAAAAACAGGTAGGGGAAAAAATATAAAAGAAGAAAAAAAAGAGACAAAGGCGGTGAGGAGGGAGCTCCATCCCAGGAAGGGAAGCCCGTCCCAGGAAGGGAAGCTTAAGAAGAGAGGTTTCCAAACACCAGGAAACCTCCCTGCTGAGTCTGTGGCGAGCCTTGGAAACACAGAGGGCAACATAACAGGAAGGAAAAATAAATAAATAATTAAAACCAACAGATTACAAGCCCAATAGTAACTCCCCCAGTGGAAAAGCAGCGCAAATGCCTGCATCCACCACTAGCAAGTGGGGGTAGGGCAGGGAGGTGCGGGAGGTGCAGGCTGCAGTGCTTTTAAGAATTGAGCAGGAACGCTCTGCGCGTAACCAGAACGAACTAACTTGGGCCAGCAAACCAGACTGTGGGATAGCTACCACGAGAAAAGCTCAAACATAAGACACCGCCAGGACTGCTCGCAGAACAAAGGGCAGAAAAGAACTAGCCGGCTGCAGACCATCCCCTGCCAGTGACAGGCAGCCAGAGCCATAAGGGCTGGAAGGGGGCGATCACAGCCCCGGAGAGACTTTACCTACCAAAATGCAAGCAGGCTTCTTTGATAAGACTTCTGGGGGTTCTGGACAGTCACCATCTGCCTCACAAGAGGAGCCAGTGGTACATCCAGAAAACTGAGCAGCAGATACGGGAAAGGTGACAAGTTGCAGCAACCGTGCTCACCAAACACCTGAGCTACTTGGACCTGGGAAGGGCACAAAACACAGTCCCAACCGAATCTGCGCCGCTGAAGGCTACCTGAGCGCCGAACCTGAGCGGCTTAGACCGGGGAGGTACATGCAGCCTAGGGCCGGCCTCAGATGGTTCCTGGCGGACCAATGTAGAGCCTGAGTGGTTTGTGCACCACGAACAGGGGCAGGCCCAGCAGGGCTGAGACACTGCATGCACATGACAGTGTTATTTGTTTGCAGCATCCATCCCTCCCCACAGCGCTACTGAACAAGTGAGCCTAAAAAAAAAAAGGGTCTACCCTCACCCACCCGTGTCAGGATGGAAATCTGAAACTGAAAAGACCAGCAAACAGAAGTTAAACAAAGGAAACTGCCTTGGAACTGACCCCACACTGCCCACAACAGCAGAGAAAGGGTCAGATATATCTTTACTATTTTTACAATCATTCTCCCCCCCCCTTTTTTTTTTTGTTGATGTTGTTGTTTT
>SJYX01003674.1:142117-153504 GCA_006410675.1 Oreotragus oreotragus | reverse complement strand
GCTGTGGTACATATACACAATGGAGTATTACTCAGCCATTAAAAAGAATACATTTGAATCAGTTCTAATAAGATGGATGAAACTGGAACCGATTATACAGAGTGAAGTAAGCCAGAAAGAAAAACACCAATACAGTATACTAACACATATATATGGAATTTAGAAAGATGGTAATGAGGACCCTGTATGCAAGACAGCAAAAGAGACACAAATGTATAGAGTGGACTTTTGGACTCTGAGGGAGAGGGAGAGGGAGGGGGTGGGATGATTTGGGAGAATAGCATTGAAACATGTATACTATCATGTAAGAAATGAATCGCGTCTATGTTTGATGCAGGATGCTTGGGGCTGGCGAACGGGGATGATCCAGAGGGATGATGTGGGGTGGGAGGTGGAAGGGGGGTTCATGTTTGGGAGCTCATGTACACCCGTGGTGGATTCATGTCAATGTATGCCAAAACCAATACAGTACTGTAAAGTAAAATAAAGTAAAAATAAAAATTAAAAAAAAAGCTACATGAAATCAGAGTACATTTACCAAACATCAAAACACAGTATGAATTTTCAGAAATAAAAATATGAGGGTAACAAAGATAAATCATGAAAATAGAAATCTATCCACCTATCGCCACCATCTGTCAATTATCTATTTACCATCTATCTATCTATCTATCTATCATCATCACCTGTCTTAGGAAGTCAAGAGATACCTAGAGTAACAGGCAAGTTTGGCCTGGGAGTACAAAATGAAGCCTGGCAAAGGCTAACACAGTTTTGACAAGAGAATGTACTAGTCATAGCAAACACCATTTTCCAATGACACAAAAAAATGAATCTACATATGGACATCACCAGATGGTAAATACTGAAATCAGAATGATTATGTTCTTTTCAGCAAAAAATGGACAAGTTCTATGCAGTCAGCAAAAACAAGACCTGGAGCTGATTGTGGCTGAGATAATGAGGGCCTTATTGCAAAATTCAGGCTTAAATTGAAAAAAGTAGAGAAAACCAAAAGATCATTCAGGTATGAACTAAACAAAATCCTTTGTGATTATACAGTGGAAGTGACAAATAGATTCAAGGGATTAGATTTGATAGAATGCCTGAAGAACTATGGATGGAGGTTCATAACATGGTACAGGAAGCAGTGACAAAAACCATCCCCAAGAAGAAGAAATGCAAGAAGACAAAATGGTTGTCTGAGGAGTCCTTACAGATAGCTGAGAAAAGAAGAGGAACAAAAGACAAAGGAGAAAGGAAAAGATATGCCAAACTAAATACAGAGCTCCAAAGAATAACAAAGGGAGAGATAAGAAGGCCTTCCTATATAAGCAATGCAAATCGAGGAAAATGATAGAATGGGAAAGACTAGAGGTCTCTTCCAGAAAACTGGACATACCAAGGGAACATTTTCATGCAATGATGGACACAATAAAAGACAGAAACAGAAAGAAACTAATAAAAGAAGATATTAAGAAGTGGCAAGAACACACAGAAGAACTGTACAGAAAAGGTCTTAATGACCCACATAATCACAATGGTGGTGTCACTCACCTAGAGACAGACATCCTGAAATGTGAAGTCAAGCGGACCTTAAGAAGCATTAGAATGAAGAAAGCTAGTGGAGGTGATGGAATTCCAGCTGAGCTATTTCAAATCCTAAAAGATGATGCTGTTAAAGTGCTGCACTCAATATGTCAGCAAATTTGGAAAACTCAGCAGTGACCACAGAACTGGAAAAGGTCAGTTTTCATTCCAATTCCAAAGAAGGGCAATGCCAAACAATGTTTAAGCTACCATACAAATGTATTCATTTCAAATGCTAGCAGAGAAATCCTAAAAATCCTTCAAGCTAGGCTTCAACAGCGTGTGATCCAAGAACTTCCAAATGTACAACCTAGATTTAGAAAAGTCAGAGGAACCAGAGATCAAACAGATGCAACATCTGCTGAATCATAGAAGAGGCGAGAGAATTTTAAAAAAAAATCTATTTCTGTTTAATTGACTATGCTAAAATCTAGAACTAACACTAAAAAAGATGTCCTTTTCATCAGAGGGGACTGGAATGCAAAAGTCGGAAGTCAAGAGACAGCTGGAGTGAGAGACAAGTTTGGCCTGGGAGTACAAAATGAAGCAGGGCAAAGGCTAACAGAATTTTGCCAACAGAACACACTATTCATAGCAAATACACTCTTCCAACAACATGAGAGATGACTCTACACATGAACATCACCAGATGGTCAATATGGAAATAAAATTGATTATATGCTTTGCAGCCAAAGATGGAGAAGTTCTATACAGTCAGCAAAAACAGATCAGGAGATGACTGTGGCTCAGATCATGAAATTCTTATTGCAAAATTCAGACTTAAACTGAAGAAAGTAGGGAAAACCACAAGACCATTCAGGTATGAACTAAATCAAATCCCTTTCAATAACAGAGAGGAAGAGAAATAGATTCAAGGGATTAGATCTAATAGACAGAGTTCCTGAAGAACTATGGATGGAAGTTTGTAACATTGTGCTGCTGCTGCTGCTGCTGCTGCTAAGTCGCTTCAGTTGTGTCCGACTCTATGCGAGCCCATAGATGGCAGCCCACCAGGCTCTGCTGTCCCTGGGATTTTCCAGGCAAGAACACTGGAGTGGGTTGCCATTTCCTTCTTCAATGCATGAAAGTGAACAGTGAAAGTGAACTCGCTCAGTTGTCTCCAACTCTTAGCGACCCCATGGACTGCAGCCTATCAGGCTTCTCCATTCATGGGATTTTCCAGGCAAGAGTACTGGAGTGGGATGCCATTGCCTTCTCTGGTAACATTGTACAGGAGGCAGTAATTGAAACCATCACAAAGAAGAAGAATTGCAAAAAGGCAAATGGTTGTCTGAGAAAGTATTACAAATAGCTGAGAAAAGAAGAGAAGTGAAAGGCAAAGGAGAAAAGGAAAGATATATCCATCTGAATGGGGCGTTCCAAAGAATAACAAGGAGAGACAAGAGACCCTTCTTATGTGAGCAATGAAAATAGAGGAAAATGATAGAATGGGAAAGACTAGAGATGTCTTCAAGAAAATTAGAGACACCAAGGGAACATTTCATGCAAAGATGGACTCAATAAAGGACAGAAATGGTATGGACCTAACAGAAGCAGAACATATTAGGAAGAGGTGGCAAAAATACACAGAAGAACTCTACAAAAAATATCTTAATGACACAGATAACTATGATGGTGTGATCACTCACCTAGAGCCAGATATCCTGGAGTGTGAAGTCAAGTGGGTCTTAGGAAGCAGAACTAGAAACAAAGCTAGCAGAGGTAATGGAACTCCAGCTGAGCTATTTCAAGTCCTAAAACATGATGCTGTGATAGTGCTGCACTCAATAAGCCAGCAAATCTGGAAAACTTGGCAGTGGCCACAGGACTGGAAAAGGTCAGTTTCCATTCCAATTCCAAAGAAAGGCAAGGCCAAAGAATGTTCAAACTACTGCACAACTGCACTCATCTAACATGCTAATAAAGTAATGCTAAAAATTCTCTAAGCCAGGCTTCAACAATATGTGAACTGTGAACTTCCAGATTCAAGCTGGATTTAGAAAAGGCAGAGGAACCAGAGATCAAATTGCCAACATCCCTTGTATCATAGAAAAAGCAAGAGAATTCCAAAAGAATATCTACTTCTGCTTCACTGATTACAATAAAGCCTTTGACTGCGTGGATCACAGCAAACTGGAAAATTCTTAAAGAGATGGGAATACCTCAGCTTACCTCCTGAGAAATCTATATGCAGGTCAAGAAGCAATAGTTAAAACTGGACATGGAACAATGGACTTGTTCAAAATTGGGAAAAGAGTACATCAAGGCTGCATATTGTCACCTTGTTTATTTAATTTATATGCAGAGTACATAAATGAAATGCTGGACACAAGCTGGAATAAAGATTGCAAGGAGAAATATCAATAACCTCAGATACATAGATGACACTACCCTTATGGCAGAAAGTGAAGATGAACTAAAGAGCCTCTTGATGAAAGTTAAAAGGAGAGTGAAAATATTGGCTTAAAACTCAACATTCAAAAAGCTAAGATCGTGGCATCCAGTCCCATCACTTCATGGCAAATAGGTGGGGAAACAATGGAGACAATGACAGACTTAGGGACTGTATTACAAGATTCCCATTAGAATCAAGCCCCCCAAACAGACTTCAAAATGCACCGTTAACTTGACTTTCTACCTGTCATGTCTTATGTGCCCAGATCCCTCATTTATGATTCTTGGAATGATGTTTGAAATACACCACCTGCACTGAATGTCTTGTTACTAGTATTGATTTGAAGGAAACCCAAACTGAGAGATAGTTTGTACCAGAGATAGTGCTGGAAAGAAGAACCACAGAATATAATTTAGGAGCTGGGTCACTCATGGCCGGACATAAGAGGGAAACTTCTGCTGGGAGTGAGTGCGGGGGTGATGGTGCNAATTCCAGCTGAGCTATTTCAAATCCTAAAAGATGATGCTGTTAAAGTGCTGCACTCAATATGTCAGCAAATTTGGAAAACTCAGCAGTGACCACAGAACTGGAAAAGGTCAGTTTTCATTCCAATTCCAAAGAAGGGCAATGCCAAACAATGTTTAAGCTACCATACAAATGTATTCATTTCAAATGCTAGCAGAGAAATCCTAAAAATCCTTCAAGCTAGGCTTCAACAGCGTGTGATCCAAGAACTTCCAAATGTACAACCTAGATTTAGAAAAGTCAGAGGAACCAGAGATCAAACAGATGCAACATCTGCTGAATCATAGAAGAGGCGAGAGAATTTAAAAAAAAAATCTATTTCTGTTTAATTGACTATGCTAAAATCTAGAACTAACACTAAAAAAGATGTCCTTTTCATCAGAGGGGACTGGAATGCAAAAGTCGGAAGTCAAGAGACAGCTGGAGTGAGAGACAAGTTTGGCCTGGGAGTACAAAATGAAGCAGGGCAAAGGCTAACAGAATTTTGCCAACAGAACACACTATTCATAGCAAATACACTCTTCCAACAACATGAGAGATGACTCTACACATGAACATCACCAGATGGTCAATATGGAAATAAAATTGATTATATGCTTTGCAGCCAAAGATGGAGAAGTTCTATACAGTCAGCAAAAACAGATCAGGAGATGACTGTGGCTCAGATCATGAAATTCTTATTGCAAAATTCAGACTTAAACTGAAGAAAGTAGGGAAAACCACAAGACCATTCAGGTATGAACTAAATCAAATCCCTTTCAATAACAGAGAGGAAGAGAAATAGATTCAAGGGATTAGATCTAATAGACAGAGTTCCTGAAGAACTATGGATGGAAGTTCGTAACATTGTGCTGCTGCTGCTGCTGCTGCTGCTAAGTCGCTTCAGTTGTGTCCGACTCTATGCGAGCCCATAGATGGCAGCCCACCAGGCTCTGCTGTCCCTGGGATTTTCCAGGCAAGAACACTGGAGTGGGTTGCCATTTCCTTCTTCAATGCATGAAAGTGAACAGTGAAAGTGAACTCGCTCAGTTGTCTCCAACTCTTAGCGACCCCATGGACTGCAGCCTATCAGGCTTCTCCATTCATGGGATTTTCCAGGCAAGAGTACTGGAGTGGGATGCCATTGCCTTCTCTGGTAACATTGTACAGGAGGCAGTAATTGAAACCATCACAAAGAAGAAGAATTGCAAAAAGGCAAATGGTTGTCTGAGAAAGTATTACAAATAGCTGAGAAAAGAAGAGAAGTGAAAGGCAAAGGAGAAAAGGAAAGATATATCCATCTGAATGGGGCGTTCCAAAGAATAACAAGGAGAGACAAGAGACCCTTCTTATGTGAGCAATGAAAATAGAGGAAAATGATAGAATGGGAAAGACTAGAGATGTCTTCAAGAAAATTAGAGACACCAAGGGAACATTTCATGCAAAGATGGACTCAATAAAGGACAGAAATGGTATGGACCTAACAGAAGCAGAACATATTAGGAAGAGGTGGCAAAAATACACAGAAGAACTCTACAAAAAATATCTTAATGACACAGATAACTATGATGGTGTGATCACTCACCTAGAGCCAGATATCCTGGAGTGTGAAGTCAAGTGGGCCTTAGGAAGCAGAACTAGAAACAAAGCTAGCAGAGGTAATGGAACTCCAGCTGAGCTATTTCAAGTCCTAAAACATGATGCTGTGATAGTGCTGCACTCAATAAGCCAGCAAATCTGGAAAACTTGGCAGTGGCCACAGGACTGGAAAAGGTCAGTTTCCATTCCAATTCCAAAGAAAGGCAAGGCCAAAGAATGTTCAAACTACTGCACAACTGCACTCATCTAACATGCTAATAAAGTAATGCTAAAAATTCTCTAAGCCAGGCTTCAACAATATGTGAACTGTGAACTTCCAGATTCAAGCTGGATTTAGAAAAGGCAGAGGAACCAGAGATCAAATTGCCAACATCCCTTGTATCATAGAAAAAGCAAGAGAATTCCAAAAGAATATCTACTTCTGCTTCACTGATTACAATAAAGCCTTTGACTGCGTGGATCACAGCAAACTGGAAAATTCTTAAAGAGATGGGAATACCTCAGCTTACCTCCTGAGAAATCTATATGCAGGTCAAGAAGCAATAGTTAAAACTGGACATGGAACAATGGACTTGTTCAAAATTGGGAAAAGAGTACATCAAGGCTGCATATTGTCACCTTGTTTATTTAATTTATATGCAGAGTACATAAATGAAATGCTGGACACAAGCTGGAATAAAGATTGCAAGGAGAAATATCAATAACCTCAGATACATAGATGACACTACCCTTATGGCAGAAAGTGAAGATGAACTAAAGAGCCTCTTGATGAAAGTTAAAAGGAGAGTGAAAATATTGGCTTAAAACTCAACATTCAAAAAGCTAAGATCGTGGCATCCAGTCCCATCACTTCATGGCAAATAGGTGGGGAAACAATGGAGACAATGACAGACTTAGGGACTGTATTACAAGATTCCCATTAGAATCAAGCCCCCCAAACAGACTTCAAAATGCACCGTTAACTTGACTTTCTACCTGTCATGTCTTATGTGCCCAGATCCCTCATTTATGATTCTTGGAATGATGTTTGAAATACACCACCTGCACTGAATGTCTTGTTACTAGTATTGATTTGAAGGAAACCCAAACTGAGAGATAGTTTGTACCAGAGATAGTGCTGGAAAGAAGAACCACAGGATATAATTTAGGAGCTGGGTCACTCATGGCCGGACATAAGAGGGAAACTTCTGCTGGGAGTGAGTGCGGGGGTGATGATGCCTAGTGCACTGTAGCTTCATGATTCCTCTGGTAAGCCGAGGTGCAGGTAGTGGGAAGCACGCAGAAGTCCAAGCGTTTGCACAGGAAGAGCCAATGGTAATTAGGACATGAAGTTTCGTGGCTTGGTTTCCTGATTTGGAGGCTTCTATGAAAGACAATGGGAGGTTCAGCTGGGCCAGATAGCAACCCAAGGCGCCTTGTGTATATCCCTAAGGTGCATCAGCCCCTAACCATTCAGGTGTGCAATTCTTGGCAACATTCTTTTTTTTAAAAATCTCATACACTAGATTTCCTTTGTCCACGTTCTGGAAGATTTTAAAAGCAAACAGTTCTCTGGATGCCTAAAAGTAATGCCTAGGTTTACTGAGGCTTGTTTCAGACATAGAAAGCTAGACATAGAAAACAAACTCACATTTATCAAAGGGGAAAGAGAGACTGGATATATCAGGACCTTGGGATTAACATATACACACTACTATATATAAAATAGATAATCAACAAGGATGAACTAGAGAGCACAGAGAACTCAATATTTATAGGAACCTATAAGGCAAAAGAATCTGTGATCTTTGTGACCCCATGGACTGCAGCATGAGGATGTGAAGCCTCCCTGTCCCTCACCATCTCTTAGAGTTCACCCAAGTTCATGTCCACTGAGTTGGTGATGCCGTCTAACCATCTCATCCTCTGCATCCTTCTTCTCCTTTTGCTTTCAGTCTTTCCCAGCATCAGGGTCTTTCCCAAGGAGTCAACTGTTCGCATCAGGTGGCCAAAGTATTGGAGCTTCAGCTTCAGCATCAGTCCTTCCGATGATTATTCAGTGTTGATTTCCCTTAGGATTGACTGGTTTGATCTTCTTGCTGTCCAAAGGACTCTCAAGAGTGATAGGTATGTGTATGTACATACACATAAGTATATACATATATATAACCCACTCCAGTGTTCTTGCCTGGAGAATCCCAGGGATGGGGGAACCTGGTGGGCTGCCGTCTATGGGGTCGCACAGAGTTGGACACGACTGAAGTGACTTAGCAGCATACATATATATACAGTATGCCCCCCTCGCCCCCACCACCCTTTTCACAAATCTTGCTGGGGTACATAAATGGGGAGAGAAACCCTGGAATGCCATCCCTGTTCTCCTCTCCTTTTCCTGCCCTTTAGTACAAGTAGTTGAAAGCAAAGTGGGATTCCTACTCCTTTGAACTGTAAATTTTGTTTTAGTCATTCCCCTATCTTCCTACCCTATTTGTTGTTGTTCAGTCACTAAGTCATGTCTTGAAACTAACACAACGTTGTAAATTAACTATACTTCGATAAAAAAAAATCAAGCAGGAGTTAGGCAGAGAGTGGCCTCGTGGAAGACCACAGAACCTGTCAGATTCAATTCTATGGGTAGTAGTCACAATAATAATTATAGCAACGCTAGTAATAATCAGAAATAGTAAATACTAGTTTATTTACCAAAGCCTCATAACATGCTTCGGAGAAGGCAATGGCATCCCACTCCAGTACTCTTGCCTGGAAACTCCCATGGACGGAGGAGCCTGGTAGGCTGCAGTCCATGGGGTCGCTGAGTCGGACACGAGTGAGTAACTTCGCTTTCACTTTTCACTTTCATGTACTGGAGAAGGAAATGGCAACCCACTCCAGTGTTCTTGCCTGGAGAATCCCAGGGATGGCGGAGCCCAATGGGCTGCCGTCTATGGGGTCGCACAGAGTCGGACACGACTGAAGCGACTTAGCAGCAGCAGCAGCAGCATAACATGCTTTATTTATATATATGTATCCAACATATACAATCTTGAAAAGTATGAATTATTATACTTCTTTAATAGAATGCAAAATCTCAAGTTTTAAAGAATTCACAGAATCTGGCAGTGTTCTTTCCATTTCATAGGGGACTGTAGGGATTTAGGCCCATCATCCCATCCCTGGTCTCTTTCCCACCCTTCTGTCGGCTTCTCCCCCTTTCCTGTCTCACTTCCCTTCTCCCTCATTCCTGCTGCCTAGGAAGCATTTCCCAAACAGGGTACCCATACAAGTCCTTGTCCAACATCCTGCTTTTGTGTGAACGTCAGCTCAGACCCTGGATGTTTAAGGGGGGCTGTATGTCAGGTGAATGGATTGGTTGCTGCCTTTACGCCTGTCAGCCTGGACCTCCTCCCACATTCCTGCAGTTGTGTGTATTCCCCATCACCTGAGCCCTCTAGTTGCAGGTCTGCTGCCCTGCAACCAAGTCTATTTATAAGAAGATCAAGTTCCAAAACCCTGGCCCTTTCTTTAACATTACTTCTTCAGAGAGAAGACAAATATTCTCATAGTTCTGACTGCCTGCCATTTTTCTTCATTTTATCAATATTCTGTGAGCTTTAAGATGTGCCTTAAGGGAGATTCCCCAGTCATTTCCTTCATCTTATTAAAAAGGCTTCAGTGGTTCCTGATTGTCTAATAAATTAAATACAAAGAGACTTTGTTGTTGGTTACTCGCTAAGTTGTATTGGACTCTTTTGCAACTCCGTGGACTGTAGCCTTCCAGGCACCTCTGTCCATGGGATTTCCCAGAGAAGAATACTGGAGTGGGTTGCCATTTCCTTCTCCAGGGGATTTTCCCAACCCAGGGGTCAAACCTATGTTTCCTGCATCAGCAGGATTCTTTACCATTGAGCCACCAAGGATTTAGGGCCTTGGTTCTGCATCCCATCTACTTTTCTGGTATTTACTTTAGTCAGTCCTTTTAATGCCCAGCTTCTAGAAAAGCATTTTGTTACTATTATCAAATATGTCTCATACTCGAATTTCTTTTTTTAATATAAATTTATTTATTTTAATTGGATGCTAATTACTTTACAATATTGCATTGGTTTTGCCATACATTGACATGAATCCACCATGGGTGTACATATGTTCCCCATCCTGAACCCCCCTTCCACATCCCTCCCCATACCATCCCTCTGGGTCATCCGAGTGCACCAGCTCCAAGCATTCTGTCATACTCGAATTTCTATATCTTTCTCTATCAGTTCAGTTCAGTTCAGTTCAGTCACTCAGTTGTGTCCGACTCTTTGTGACTCCATGAAGTGCACCATGCCAGGCCTCCTTGTCCATCACCAACTCCTGGAGTTCACTCAAACTCATGTCCATTGAGTCGGTGATACCATCCAACCATCTCATCCTCTGTTGTCCCCTTCTCCTCCTGCCTCCAATCCCTCCCAGCATCAGAGTCTTTTCCAATGAGTCAATTCTTCACATGAGGTGGCCAAAGTACTGGAGTTTCAGCTTTAGCATCATTCCTTCCAAGGAAATCCCAGGACTGATCTCCTTCAGAATGGATTGGTTGGATATCCTTGCAGTCCAAGGGACTTTCAAGAGTCTTCTCCAACAGCACAGTTCAAAAGTATCAATTCTTCACCACTCAGTTTTCTTCACAGTCCAACTTTCACATCCATACATGACCACTGGGAAAACCATAGCCTTGACTAGATGGACCTTTGTTGGCAAAGTAATGTCTCTGCTTTTCAATATGTTATCTAGGTTGGTCATAACTTTCTTTCCAAGGAGTAAGTGTCTTTTAATTTCATGGCTGCAATCACCATTTGTGATTTTGGAGCCCCCAAAAATAAAGTCTGATACTGTTTCCACTGTTTCTCCATCTATTTCCCATGAAGTGATGGGACCAGATGCCATGATCTTTGTTTTCTGAATGTTGAGCTTTAAGCCAACTTTTCACTCCCCACTTTCACTTTCATCAAGAGGCTTTTTAGTTCCTTGTCACATTCTGCCATAACAGTGGTGTCATCCGCATGTCTGAGGTTATTGATATTTCCCCTGGCAATCTTGATTCCAGCTTGTGTTTCTTCCAGTCCAGGGTTTCTCATGACGTACTCTGCATATAAATTAAATAAGCAGGGTGACAATGTACCACCTTGATGTACTCCTTTTCCTATTTGGTCCATGTCTGTTGTTCCATGTCCATTTCTAACTGTTGCTTCCTGACCTGCATATAGGTTTCTCAAGAGGCAGGTTAGGTGGTCTGGTATTCCCATCTCTTTAAGAATTCTCCACAGTTTATTGTGATCCA
>SJYX01003674.1:118005-140023 GCA_006410675.1 Oreotragus oreotragus | reverse complement strand
CAGACAGCCATTTTGCTTTTTTGCATTTCTTTTCCATGGGGATGGTCTTGATCCCTGTCTCCTGTACAATGTCACGAACCTCCATCCATAGTTCATCAGGTACTCTATCAGATCTAGTCCCTTAAATCTATTTCTCACCTCCACTGTATAATCATAAGGGCTTTTATTTAGGTCATACCTGAATGGTCTAGTGGTTTTCCCTACTTTCTTCAATTTAAGTCTGAATTTGTCAATAAGGACTTGTTTTTGCTAACTGTATAGAGCTTCTCCATCTCTGACTGCAAAGAATATAATCAATCTGATATTGGTGTTGACCATCGGTTGATGTCCATGTGTAGAGTCTTCTCTTGTGTTGTTGGAAGAGGGTGCTTGCTATGGCTTGGGATTTCCTCAAGGCCCACTTAATTTTTCCTGCTTTATGCCAGCCATTTCCTTTGAACTTCAAGCCCTTTTTAACTTCTTTTATAAGATCTAGCTTGCTCTGATATATATTTTATTATCTGTGTTCCTGTCTAGCCATTTTCAAATTTACACAATGTTCTATGGTTAATCTTCTTTTTGACTTCTGTACCAGAGAGAAAAGAGGCCACATCTTACTCATTTTAGGAAACTTCATAATGTCCTGTATGCAGCAGGTGTCTAATAAACAATTTTAGGGTTGAACTGACCTTGTTGAGTCTCATCCTGATTTTAGTGGAGATAACAGATGACAATCACATCACAGTGATCCAAGAAGAACAGACTTCACTCTCTTCTGGCAGAGCCACTTTTGTTTTGTAATGAAATAAAGGAACTGAGGTTTAAGTGTTATATGGTTCTTAAGACTATTTCCATGGAGTTTGGAATAAAAAGCAGATCAAATGCAAGATGTATGTCCTATTTTCTTTTAAAGATAGGGATTTCTAGTTAGGAAAAGACATAACTATATTGTGTAGAGAAGAGTATGTCTTCCAACAGTTTGTAAGCTAGCAGAGTCTGTTTAAAAAGAAAACATGGTAATTGTGAATAAAAATGAATTAAAATCTTTTAAATGCATGGTCCTATTCAACATCAATGAATTGTTTTAATTTGCTAGTTGGTACATTGTGAGAGCTTGGTAATTTGTTCATCTCTTTAATAGGCATTGGAGAAAACTCTTGAGAGTTCCTTGGACTGCAAGGAGATCCAACCAGTCCATTCTGAAAGAGATCAGCCCTGGGATTTCTTTGGAGGGAATAATGCTGAAGCTGAAACTCCAGTACTTCGGCCACCTCATGTGATGAGTTGACTCATTGGAAAAGACTCTGATGCTGGGAGGGATTGGAGGCAGGAGGAGAAGGGTATGACAGAGGATGAGATGGCTGGATGGCATCACTGACTTGATGGACGTGAATCTGAGTGAACTCCGGGAGTTGGTGATGGACAGGGAGGCCTGGCGTGCTGTGATTCATGGGATCACAGAGTCGGATACAACTGAGTAATTGAATTGAACTGAACTGAACTTAATAGATGCAAGATGGAAATGTATTGGGGAGGGGATGAAACAATTGGCTGGATGAGCAGAATAACATGTCCTTTGAAATGAAGCATTCTTTGTAATGGACGTTTATTTCAGATGATTATATTGTACAGTGCATTCAAATAGGAAAAACAAACAGGAACCCAGCTGCACTAATTTTATCAAAGTTATTTATATCAGAAGTATAATTAAAGACAGTGATCTTAAATTAGGTTGTCTGAGAATCCATTTACAGGCAATGCAAGACAATTTTTCTCTATGGCATCTAGGCCATGATTGTAATCTGGGGGCAATGTTGACTATTGCCAATTGGCCTTGGTATTTTGAAAATTAATTATTGTTTCAAAAGATGCTGAAACAGTTGCCTCCTGCTGCTTTGACAGGTTTAGGTCCACTCCACTAGAAGAGCCTGACAAATAATTTATGGAGGTACCTAAGAATGATTATGCATAACCATTTACAAATGGCTTCTCTTATCCAGTAATGCATTAAGAATACCTTGTGAAGAGTGATTCTAGAACTTCCAACAGGAAGTGATGTTGTAGAAGATGTTTTGTAAAAAAAAAAAAAGCCTCTATTATATTACTCAGTCATTAAGAAGAATGCAGTAATGCCATTTGCAGCAACATGGATGGATCTAGAAATTGTCACGCCAAGTCAGACAGAGAAGGAGAAATATCATATGACATCCCTTATGTGCAGAATCTAGGAAGATATGATGTAAATGAACTTATTTACAGAACAGAAACAGACTCCAGACTTAGAAAACAAAATTATTGTTTTTGCAATGAAGGTAGAATGACGGGATAGACATGAGGTGGACATGTACACACTGCAGTATTTAAAGTGGATAACCAACAATGACTTACTGTACAGCACAGGGAACCTTGCTCAATGTTATGTGCCAACCTGGATGGAAGGAAGGATTTGGGGGAGAATGGATACTTGTATATGTACGGCTGAGTCCCTTCACTGTTCACCTGAAACTATCACAACATTGTTAATCAGCTATACTCCAGTATGAAATAGAAAATTAAAGAGAAAATCTTAATCTCTCCCTACCCCCCCAAATAAGCCTTCACTAATCTCAGCAGTAGCTCATGAATAACCTGTTCAAAATTAAGTATTAGAGGAAATATTAAACTGGCTATAGGAAATACAAAGGGCTTGTCAGGTGGTTCAGCTCTGGGAAGTAAAGAACCACCAACCAATGCAGAAAATGCAAGAAATCAGAGTTTGATCCCTGGGTCAGGAAGATTTCCTGGAGTAGAAAATGAAAATCCATTTCAGCATTTCTTGCCTGGAAAGTTCTATGGACAGAGAGGATCGTGATGAGCTACAGGTCACTGGGTCCCAAAGAGTTGGATGTGATTAAGCGACCGAGCACACACACACACACAAGGAATACAAATAGTCCAAAAGCTGTCCAAAAGACTCCTTTTGGTGGTGAAATGATACTTAAAGGTTAAGCATAAATTTAGAGAATTGCGAACTCAGCACTAGGTGTATCTTTCAAAGGTGACCTGATTTAACCCACGCATGACACTGATTATTCCCTTTGTAATGTTCTCAGTAGGTGATCATCAGGGGCCTGCTCAGCCAGTAACAGGATTAACTAGCTCCTGAGAAAGTCCCTTGCATTTCTCTAAGTGTATCTTCTGACTGTATCCTCCTACTATTACATTGAAGTCAGTTTCTCTGCAGTTTCCAGCACTAATTCTTGTTTTACTCTCCAAAGCAATATCACATTTGCTTAAATTCTGAGTCTCTCTTCTATATCAGGGTGCTTTTCCACTTACTGATCTTCACATCCATATTCCTGCATCCCTGGTGCTCTTATGCAAGCTTAGCGTATACATATGCAGTTTTATATGTAAGTTTGGAGTATACATTTGAACCGGTGAATAATTTCATTGGAAATAGCATGCTGGTGATAAAATCTTGTAAAGAAATGTTTTAGATGATGGTGGGACTTCACCGTTTGATATGTAATCAATGAAGGTATTGATCAGGAGATAAAGATGATGACAACTCTTATAAAATTTGGACAATTGAAAATTGAGATTAAAAAAATTCCATTTACAATAGCACCAAAACCATAAAGTATCTACGAAGTTGTCAATGGGACAGAATAGAATCCAAAAATAGATTCACAAATATGATCAATTGATTTATATCAAAGGTGCCAAAGCAATTCAGTGAAGAAAATAATGTCTTTCAAACACATGGTGATGGAACAAATAGGTATCCACATGGAAGAAATGAAACTCAGCCCTTACCTTATAACATGTTAGAAAATTATGTTAAATGATTTATTCAAAACAAAAAAACTAAAGCTATGCCACTTTGAGAAGAAAATATGAAAAAAACTTTAAGTGGGAAAAGATTTTCTAGATGATACTCAAACAACACAAATCATGAAGTAAATTTTTGTTAAATTAAACTTTATATAAAAACTTCTGGGCTTCCCAGGTGGTGCTAATGGTAAAGAACCTGCTTACAAGTTCAGGACATGCAAGAGATGTGGATTCGATCCCTGGGTCCTGGAAGATCCCCTGGAGGAGGGTGTGGCAACCCAGTCCAGTATTCTTGCCTGGAGAATCCCCATGGATAGAGGGGGGATTTAAAAAGTCAGACACGACTGAAGTGACTTAGCACCCACACACTCATGCAAAAAAGTTTTGTTCTTAGAAAGGCTTTATAAAGAAAGAGAAAATTCAAAGTGCATATTGGATAAAGTATGTACAGAATTCTTAGACTCTTATAATTCAAAAATAAACAAACAATAAAGATGGGCCAAAGATTTGATCAACCACTTACCAAAAAAAAGATAAATTAGTTTCCAATAAATATTTGAAAAGATGCTACCAAATCATTAATCATCAGTGAAATGAACATTAAAGCACAAAGACAGGCCACTAGATTCCATATTAGAAGGGCTACAGTGAAAAATGCTGACAATATCAAGTATGGGCAAGGATGTGAAGCAACAGGAACTTTTGTACATTTCTGGAGGAAATGTAAAAAAGAAAGCCTTTTGGTAATTTTACATAAAGTTAAATATGACCTAGCTATTCTACTTAAAAGTATTTACCCCAGGGAAATGAAATCACATGTTTCTCCCCTGCAAGATTTATACACTAATGTTTATAGCAGTTTTATTAATAACAGACTCAAACTCAAACTGAACCTCCATTAACAGGTGAATGGATAAACAAAACATAGTATATTCATGCCTCAGAGTAGTACTCGGCAATAAAAAAGGAAAAAAAGTACTGATATAGTCAATAAGCCTAGTCAATAATTATGCTGAGTGAAAGAAGTCAGTTACAAGACTGCTTAATGTCAATGTTTGGCAAAAAACACTACAATATTGTAAGGTAATTAGCCTCCAATTAAAGTAAATAAACTAATATAAAAAAAGAAAGACTGTTTCCACAGTCCCATTTACAAAGTGCCAACTAACCTTTGTGAAATAAAGCATATTCGTAGTTACTGAGAGCAGAGGTAAAAGGAGGGATTGATGAACTCCAGAGGAGTCTAAAGACTCTGGGAATTTGATGGAAACATTCTGTATTTTGGCAGGTTATAATATCAAAACTCCTTTCATGGATCACAGCCTTGTTGTGCTGGAGGGGTTTGTGTAACTCAGTGAAGCTATGAGCCATGTCATGCAGTATCACCCCAGACAGATGGCTCGCAGTGAAGAGTTCTGACAAGACATGGTCCACTGGAGGAGGAAATGACAACCCTCTTCAGTATCCTTACTGCGAGAACCCCAAGAACAGTATGAAAAGGCAAAGGATATAACACTGGAAGATGAGCCCCCAAGGTTTGAAGGTGTCCAATGTGTTACTGTGGTAGACCAGAGGGCAATTATTAATAGCTCCAGAAAGAATGAAACAGCTGAGTCAGAGAAGAAGTGACACTTGATTTTGGATCTGTCTGGTGGTAAAAGTTAAGTCTACTGTAAGAGCAATATTGCATAGGACCCTGGAATGTTCAGTCCATGAATCCAGGTAGATTGGGTGTGGTCAAGCAGGAGATGGCAAGGTTGAATGCCACCATCTTAGGAATCAGTGAACTAAAATGAATGGGAATGGGCCAATTTAATTCACATGACCACTATATCTACTACTGTGGGTAAGAATCCCTTAGAAGAAATGGAGTAGTCCTCACAGTCAACAGAAGAGTCTGAAATGCAGTACTTGGGTGCAGTCTCAAAAATTACAGAATGATCTTGGTTCATTTCCATGTCAAGTCATCCAACATCACAGTAACCCAAGTCTATGCACCAACCACTGATGCTGAAGAAGCTGAAGTTGATTGGTTTTATGAAGACTTACAACCTCTTCTAGAACTAACACCAAAAAAAAAAAAAAAAAAATTGAAATGCAAAAGTAGAAAGTCAAGAGATAGCCAGAATAACAGACAAGTTTGGCCTTGTACAAAATGAAGCAGGGCAAAGATTAACAGAATTTTGTCAAGAGAACATGCTGGTCATAGCAAACGCCCATTTCCAACAACCCAAAAGATAACTCTACACATGTACATCACCAGATGGTCAATACTGAAATCAGATTATTATGTTGTTTGCAGCCTAGATAGACAAACTCTGTACAGTCAGCAAAGGAACACCTGGAGCTGACTGTGGCTCAGATCATATGCTCCCAATTGCAAAACTCAGGCTTAAATTGAAGATTTTAGGGAAAAATCAGCAAGCAATTCAGGTATGACCTAAGTCAAACCCCCTATGATTATGCAATGGGAGTGATGAATAGATTCAAGGAATTAGATATGGTAGACAGAGGTTCATAACATTGCACAGGAAGCAGTGATCAAAACCATTCCAAAGAAAAGGAAATGCAAGAAGGCAGAGTGGCTGTCTGAGGAGGACTTACAGATAGCTGAAGAAAGTAGAGAAGTGAAAGTCAAGGGGGAAAGGGAAGGATATACCCAACAGAATGCAGAGTTCCAGAGAAGAGCAAGGAGAGATAAGAAGGCTTCTTAAGGGAACAGAGGGAGAAAATGGAATGGAAAGACTAGAGATCTCTTCAAGAAAATTGGAGGGAATATTTCATGCAAGGATGTGCATGACAAAGAATAAAAAATGTAAGGACCTACCAAAACCAAAGAGATTAAGAAGAGATGGCAAGAATACACAGAAGAACTGTACAAAAAACCTTTCAATGACGTGGATAACCATGATGGTGTGATAGCTCACCTAAAACAGGACATCCTGGAGTGTGAAGTCAAGTGGGCCTTAGGAAGCATTACTGCAAACAAAGCTAGTGGAGGTGATGGCATTCTAGCTGTGCTATTTAAAATCCTGAAAGATGATGCTGGCAAAGTGCTGTTCTCAATATATCAGTAAATTTGGAGAACTTAGCAGTGAACATAGGACTGGAAAAGGTCAATTTTCATTCCAATCGCAAAGAAGGGCAATGCCAATGAATGTCCAGAGTACCATACAATTGTGTTCATTTCACATACTAGTAAGGTTATGCTCAAAATCCTTCAAGCTAGGCTTCAGCAGTACATCTGAGAACTTCCAGATGTACAAGCTGGGTTTTCCAGAGGCAGAGGAACCAGAGATCATATTGGCAATACCCAATGGATCATGGAGAAACCAAGGTAATTCCAGAAAAATGCCTACTTGTGGCTCATTGATTATGCTAAAGCCTTAGTGTGGATCCCAACAAACTGTGGAAAATTCTTATAGAGATCAGAATACCAGACCACCTTACCTGTTGCCTGAGAAACCTGTATCTGGGTCAAGAAGCAACAGTTAGAACCAGGCATGGAACTACTGACTGGTTCATAATTGGGAAAGGAGTATGGCAAGGCTGTATGTTGTTACCCTGCCTATTTAACTTATGTGCAGAGTACATCATGAGAAATGCTGGGCTGAATGATTCACAAGCTGGAATCAAGATTGCAGGGAGAAATATCAACAGCCTCAGATATGCAGATTATATCTTTCAAATGGCAGAAAGTGAAGAGGAATTAGTCTCTTGATGAGGGTGAAAAAGGAGAGTGAAAAGCTGTCTTGAAAATCAACATTCAAAAAACAAAGATCATGGCATCATGTCCCATCACTTCATGACAATAAAAGTGGGAAAATTGAGAACAGTGACAGATTATCTTTTCTTGAGCTCCAAAATCACTACAGATGGCAACTGTAGTCATGAAATTAAAAGACTCATGCTCCTTGGAAGGAAAACTACGACAAACCTAGATGGCAAATGAAAAAGGAGAGCGGTCCCTTTGCTGACAAAGGTCCACATAGTCAAAAGTATGGTTTTTCCAGTAGTCAAGTGCAGATGTGAGAGCTGGACCATAAAGAAGGCTAAGCGCTGAATAATCGATGCTTTCCAATTGTGGTGGTGGAGGAATCTTGAGAGTCCCTTGGACTGTAAAGATTTCCTAAAGGAAATCAACCCTGAATATTCCTTGGAAGGACTGATGCTGAAGCTCCAAAACTTTGACCAGTTGATGTGAAGGGCCAACTCACTGGGAAAGATTCTGATGCTGGAAAAAATTGAAGGCAAAAGGAGAGAGTGTCAGAGGATGAGATAGTTAGATAGTATCATGGACTCAATGGACATGAATTTGAACAAACTCTGGGGGACAAGAGAGTCCTTGTGTGCTATGGTCCATGGGATCACAAAAACCTGGGCACAGCAACTGAACAATAGTGTGAAAACTCTGTGAACAGAGAAATGTAAAGGGATGCAGTCTATTGTTTTATTTGAGCCAATATAAATTCAATTTAATTAGACAATTTAATTGTCTAATTTAAATAGACAATATTGGGAAAAATGAATTGTGGTGGGAAAATTGAGAACAGATTTATAAAGGTAAGAATATTTCTTTGCTCAATGTAAGACATTATTCATATCAGATATAGAGTATAATAAGAGGAACACACTTAAAAGCAGAAGTCTTTTAAAAATAAATGGGGAGAAAAGATGAAGAGAGGGTTAAAAATAAGGAAGAAGAGGAAAATTGTGAAGAAAAGGGAATTGGAAAGAAGAAAGCTGAGAATATAAAAAAGGAGCAGAGAAAAAAGGGGGAAAAAGAACTAAAATAATAATAAAAAAAAGAGGAACAAAAAAGAGATACTTATATATATAACATGCTGTGGAGAAGAGGCTAAATGTCTATGATTTTGAAAAGTTATCAGTCTAGCCACTATTTCACAGCTTTGCAGGAAATCAGTTTTCTTAACTTGGCTATTTTGTTTAGTTATTATTCCTAACTAGATCTTCTGAGGCATGAAGCATTTTAGCCATATCTTAGCAGAATAAACAGATGTGCATAAAGATTCAAATGCATAATATACAATCAATTGCAAGACGGTTTAAAATATGTCGCATGACTGCCAATTAGTTTGCAGAGGGTTTAAGGAATTAAAAGAGTTAAATAATTTAAAAGCATTATCTTATATCTATTCATATATCTCTTGCTCAAAAATTAATTTAAAGTAATTTATATAATTTAAATACAAAACACAAATACAAAAAATACAGTTTTAGATATGATTAAAATTAAATGTAAAAAAATTTTAGAAGAAAACATACAAAGAATATTTCATGACACTGATTTTGGTAATGACTTCTTGGATATGGCATGTAAAGCACAGACAACAAAGGGAAAAGTAGATAAACTGGATGACATGAAAACTGCTGGGTATGCAATCAATACAGTGAAAAGGCAGCCCACTGAATGGAAGACAGTATTTGCAAGTCACGTATTATAAAAAGGGTTAAGATACAGAATACATAACAACAGTCTACCATTCAGTGATATCCAAAAACAAACAATTGATTTTAAAAAATGGGCAAAAGATGTGAACAGACATTTCTCCAAAGAGGATATACGTGAAACTGATAAGCATATGTAAAGATGCTCAGCATCATTAACCATTGGAAAGATGTAAGTCAAAACCACAATTGAGACTCCACTTCACCCCATTAGTTAGGTTGTGCTCAGTTGCTTCATTGTGTCCCACATTTTGAGACGCTATGGATTGTAGCCCACCAGGCTCCTCTGTCCATGGGATTCTCCAGGCAAGAATACTGAGTGGGTTGCTATGCCCTCCTCCAGGGAATCTTCCTGACCCAGGGATCAAACCTGCATCTTCTGTACTGCAAGCAGATTCTCTACTTAGTGAGCCACCTGGGAAGCCCATTAAGTTGGTTATTATCAAAACACACACACACACAAACACACACACACACACACAGAAAATAAGCTTTAGCAAGGATGTGGAGAAATTGGAACGCTTGCACATTGTTGATGTGAATGTAAAATAGTAAAGCCATTGTGGAAAATCATATGCCAGCTCCTCAAAAAATTAAAAATAAAATTACCGTATGACCCAGCAATTACACTTCTGTGTATATACACAAAGTAATTAAAAGCAGCATCTTGAAGACATATTTGTATACCCATGTTCATAGTAGCATTATTCAAAACAGCCACAATGAGGAAACAACTCATGTATCTATTGATATATGAATAGATAAGCAACATATGATCTATACATATAAAGGAATATGGTAAGCCTTAAAAAGGAAGGAGATTACGATATATTTTGCAACACAAATAAACTTTGAGAACATTATGCTGAATAAAATAAGCTAGTCAGCAAAAGACAAATATGGTTTGGTTCCACTTACATGAGACACTTATATGTAGTCAAATTCATAGAGGTAAAAAGTAGAATGGTGGTTACCAGGGGGTATGGAGAAGGGGAAAACAGTGTTCAGTCGCTCTCATGTCCTACTCTTTGTGATCCTGTGGACTGCAGCATGCCAGGCTTCTCTGTCCTTCACTCTCTCTTGGAATTTGCTCAGATTCATATCCATAAGTTGGTGACACTATTTAACCATCTCATCCTCTGCCACCTTCTCTTTTGCCTTCAATCTTTCCTAACATCAGGGTCTCTTCAAATGAGTGTGGCCCTTTGCATCAGGTGGCCAAAATATCCAGCTTCAGCATCAGTTCTTCCAGAGAATATTCATGGTTGATTTCCTTTAGGATGGACTGGTTGGATTTCCTTGCAGTCCAAGGGACTCTCAAGAGTCTTCTCCTACACCACAGTTCAAAAGCATCCATTCTTTGGCACTCAGCCTTCTTTATGGTCCAACTCTCACGTTCATACATAAATACTGGAAAAACCATAACTTTAAATGTACAGACTTTCATTGGCAAAGTGATGCCTTTACTTTTTAATATACTGTCTAGGTTTGTCATAACTTTGCTTCCAAGGAGCAAGTATCTTTTTTTTTTTTTTTTTGCTCTTAGTTTCATGGCTGCAGTCACCATCTGCAGTGATTTTGGAGCCCAAGAAAATAAAGTTGGTCACTACTTCCACTTTTCCCCCATCTATTTGCCATGAAGTGCTGGGACTGGATACCATGATCCGAGTTCTTTGAATATTGATTTTTGAGACAGCTTTTTCACCCTCATCAAGTGGCATTAGAGAGCTATCATCTGCATATCTGAAGTTGCTGGTATTTCTCTCAGCAATTTTTAAAAATTAATTTAATTTGTTTATTCTTGGCTGTTCTGGGTCTTTGTTGTGGCAGGAACTTTTCTCACTTGTGGTGTACAGGGTTCCTATTGTGGTGGCTTCAATAAGATGCTGTGGAGCACAGGCTCTGGGCACATGGCCTTCAGGAGTTGTGGCTCCTGGGTTCTGGAGTACAGGCTCAGTAGTTGTAGCACACAGGCTGAGTTACTCCAGGGCATGTGGGGTCTTCCTGGATCAGAAAATGAACCTATGTCTCCTGCATTAGCAGGTGAGATTTTTACTGCTGAGCCAGCAGGGAAGCTTTTCTCCCAGCAATCTTGATTCCAGCTTGTGATTTATCCAGCCCAGCATTTTGCATGATGTACTCTACATAGAAGTTAAATAAACAGGGTGGCAATAGACAGGCTTGTCTTATTCCTTTCCAAATTTTAAACCAGTCAGTTGTTCCATATAAGGTTATAATGATTGCTGCTTGCCCTACATACAGGTTTCTCACCACATACAGGTTTCTCAGGAGACAGATAAGGTGATCTGGTATTTCCATCTCTTTAAGAATTTCCCACAGTTTGTTGTGATCCACACAAAGTCTTTAGCGTAGTCAATGAAGCAAAAGTAAATGATTTTCTGGAATTCCCTTGCTTTCTCTATGATCCAATGAATGTTGGCAGTTTGATCGTTGGTTCTTCTGCCTATGAAGTTGCTGGTATTTCTCTCAGCAATTTTTAAAAATTAATTTAATTTGTTTATTCTTGGCTGTTCTGAGTCTTTGTTGTGGCAGGAACTTTTCTCGCTTGTGGTTCCTATTGTGGTGGCTTCAATTGGATGCTGTGGAGCACAGGCTCTGGGCACGTGGCCTTCAGAAGTTGTGGCTCCCGGGTTCTGGAGTACAAGCTCAGTAGTTGTAGCACACAGGCTGAGTTACTCCAGGGCATGTGGGGTCTTCCTGGATCAGAAAATTAACCTATGTCTCCTGCACTGGCAGGTGGAATTTTTACTGCTGAGCCAGCAGGGAAGCTTTTCTCCCAGCAATCTTGATTCCAGCTTGTGATTTATCCAGCCCAGCATTTTGCATGATGTACTCTACATAGAAGTTAAATAAACAGGGTGGCAATAGACAGGCTTGTCTTATTCCTTTCCAAATTTTAAACCAGTCTGTTGTTCCATATAAGGTTATAATGACTAAATCTTGATTCCAGCTTGTGATTTATCCAGCCCAGCATTTTGCATGATGTACTCTACATAGAAGTTAAATAAACAGGGTGGCAATAGACAGGCTTGTCTTATTCCTTTCCAAATTTTAAACCAGTCTGTTGTTCCATATAAGGTTATAATGACTGCTTCTTGCCCTACATACAGGTTTCTCACCACATACAGGTTTCTCAGGAGACAGATAAAGTGATCTGGTATTTCCATCTGTTTAAGAATTTCCCACAGTTTGTTGTGATCCACACAAAGTCTTTAGTGTAGTCAATGAAGCAAAAGTAAATGATTTTCTGGAATTCCCTTGCTTTCTCTATGATCCAATGAATGTTACTTGCCCTACATACAGGTTTCTCACCACATACAGGTTTCTCAGGAGACAGATAAAGTGATCTGGTATTTCCATCTGTTTAAGAATTTCCCACAGTTTGTTGTGATCCACACAAAGTCTTTAGTGTAGTCAATGAAGCAAAAGTAAATGATTTTCTGGAATTCCCTTGCTTTCTCTATGATCCAATGAATGTTGGCAGTTTGATCGTTGGTTCTTTTGTCCAGCTTGTACATTTGGAAGTTTTTGGTTCACATACTGCTGAAGCCTAGCTTGAAGAATTTTGAACATAATCTTACTAGTGTGAGAAATGAGCTCTACTGTATGGTAGTTTTTGAACATTCTTTGGCATTGCTCTTCTGTGGGATTGGAATGAAAACTGACATTTTCTAGTTCTGTGCCACTGCTGAGTTTTTCAAATTTGCTGACATTGAGTGCAGCACTTTAGCAGTATTATCTTTTAGGATTTTAAATAAAGTGAAAGTGAAAGTGAAGTCGCTCAGTCATGTCCGACTCTTTGCGACCCCATGGACTGTAGCCTATAAGGCTCCTCTGTCCATGGGATTTTCCAGGCAAGAGTGCTGGAGTAGATTGCCATTTCCTTCTCCAAGGATTTTAAATAACCCAGCTGGAATTCCATTGCATCCACTGGCATTGTCTGTAGTAATACTTTCTAAGTCCCACTTGACTTCAGACTCCAGGAAGTCAAATTCTAGGTGAGTGACCACACCATTGTGATTATCTGGGTCATTGTTTTCGTTCAGTCACTCAGTCGTGCCTGCTTATCTGCAACTGCATGGACTGCAGGGAACCAGGCTTCCCTGTCCTTCATCTTCTCCTGGAGTTTGCTCAAATTCAAGTCCATTGATTCAGCAATGCTATCTAACCAGTTCATTCTCTGTTGCCCTCTTCTCCTCCTGCCCTCAATCTTTCCCAGAATCAGTGTCTTTTTCAAAAAGTTGACTGTTGTTAGCATCAGATGGCTAAAGTATTGGAGTTTCAACTTCAGCATCAGTCGTTCCAATGAATATTCAGGATTGATTTCCTTTAGGATGGACTGGTTTGATCTCCTTGAAGTCCAAAGAGTCTTCTCAAGAGTCTTCTCCAGCACCACAATTAGAAAGCATCGATTCTTTGGCATTCACCCTTCATTATCCTCTCTCATTCTTCGTCCACCTCTTTCATCCATACGTGACTACTAGAAAAACCATAGCTTTGACTATATGGATCTTTGTTGGCAAAGTGATGTTTCTGCTTTTAAATAATATGCTATTTAGGTTTGTCATAGCTTTCGATTTCCAAGGATCGAGCATCTTTTAATTTTGTGGATGCAGTCATATCTGCAGTGATTTTTGAGCTCAAGAAAATAAAGGCTGTCACTGTTACCATTTTTTCCCCTGTTTCCCATGAAGTGATGGGACTAAGATGCCATGATCTTAGTTTTCTGAATGTTGACATTTTTATCCAGCTTTTTCACTCTCCTCTTTCACCTTCATCAAGAGGTTTAGTTCCTCTGGGTTTTCTGCCATTAGGGTGGTTTCATATTTCTTCCAGCAGTCTTGATTCCAGCTGTATAGTTCTTCAGTGTACTCTTGACACCTCTTTTTACTCTCTTCTGCTTCTGTCAGGTCCTTACCATTTCTGTCCTTTATCATATCCATCCTTGCATGAAATGTTTCCTTGATACCTCCAGTTTTCTTGAAGAGATCGCTAGTCTTTCCCATTGTATCGTTTTCCTCTATTTCTTTGCACTGTTCACTTAAAAAGGCTTTCTTATCTCTCCTTGCTATTCTCTGGAACTCTGCATTCAGTTGGGTATATCTTTTCCTTTATCCTTTGCCTTTTACTTTTCTTCTTTTCTTGGGCTTCCATGGTGGCTCAGATGTTGAAGAATCTGCCTGCAATTCAGGAGACCACGTTTTGATCCCTGGGTTCAGAAAATTGCCTGGAAGAGAAAGTGGCAATACACTCCAGTATTCCCAGTATTCTTGTTTGGAGAATTCCGTGGACAGAGTAGCATCCCAGGTTATAGTCCCTGGGTTCTCAAGGAGTCAGACACAACTGAACAACTTTCACGTTTCTCTTCTTTTCTCAGCTATTTGTAAGGCAGCCTCATATAACCACTTTGGTTTCTTGCATTGCTTTTTCTTTGGAATGGTTATGGTCATCACCTGCTGTATAATGTTAAAAATCTCTGTCCATAGTTCTTCAGGCNCCGAACAACTTTCACTTTTCTCTTCTTTTCTCAGCTATTTGTAAGGCATCCTCATATAACCACTTTGGTTTCTTGCATTGCTTTTTATGTGGAATGGTTATGGTCATCACCTGCTGTATAATGTTAAAAATCTTTGTCCATAGTTCTTCAGGCACCCTGTGTACCAAATCTACCCCCATGAATCTATTCATCACCTCCACTGTATAATCATAAAGGGTTTGATTTGATCTAGGTCATACCTGAATGGCCTAGTGGTTTCCCTACTTTCTTCAACTTACACCTGAATTTTGCAATAAGGAGCTGATGATCTCAGCCACAGTCTGCTCCAGATCTTATTTTTGCTGACTGTTTATAGCTTTTTCATCTTTGGCTGTGCTGCTGCTGCTGCTGCTGCTAAATCGCTTCAGTCGTGTCTGACTCTGTGCAACCCCAGAGACGGCAGCCCACCAGGGCTCCCCTGTCCCTGGGATTCTCCAGGCAAGAACACTGGAGTGGGTTGCCATTTCCCTCTCCAATGCATGAAAGTGAAAAGTGAAAGTGAAGTCGCTCAGTCATGTCTGACTCCTAGCCACCCCATGGACTGCAGCCTACCAGGCTCCTCCATCCATGGGATTTTCCAAGCAAGAGTACTGGAATGGGGTGCAAGAATATAATTGATCTGATTTCAGTATTGGACATCTAGTGATGTCCTTGTGTAGAGTCATCTCTTATGTTGTTGGAAGAGGGCATTTGCTATCACCAGTTTGTTCTCTTAACAAAACTCTGTTAGCCTTGGCCCTGCTTCATTTTGTACTCCAATGACATCTTGCCTGTTACTCCAGGTATCTCTCGACTTCCTACATTTGCATTCCAATTCCTTATGATGAAAAGGACATCTTTTCTTTTTTGATGTTAATTCTAGAAAGTCTTTTAGATCTTCACAGAACCATTCAACTTCAGCTTCCTCGGCGTCAAGGGCTTGGGGCATAGACTTAGCTTACTGGGATATTGAATGGTTTGACATGGAAATGACAAGATCATTCTGTCATTTTTGAGATTACATTTCTGTCTTTTGTTGACTATAAGAGCTACTCCCTTTCTTCTAAGGAATTCTTGCCTACAGTAGTAGATATAATGATCATCTGATTTAAATTACTGAATTTTGCAATAAGGAGCTGATGATCTCAGCCACAGTCTGCTCCAGATCTTATTTTTGCTGACTGTATAGAGCTTTTCCATCTTTGGCTGCAAAGAATATAATTGATCTGATTTCAGTATTGGACATCTAGTGATGTCCTTGTGTAGAGTCATTTCTTATGTTGTTGGAAGAGGGCATTTGCTATCACCAGTTTGTTCTCTTAACAAAACTCTGTTAGCCTTTGCCCTGCTTCATTTTGTACTCCAATGACATCTTGCCTGTTACTCCAGGTATCTCTTGACTTCCTATGTTTGCATTCCAATTCCTTATGATGAAAAGGACATCTTTTCTTTTTTGATGTTAGTTCTAGAAAGTCTTTTAGATCTTCACAGAACCATTCAACTTCAGCTTCTCCGGCATCAAGGGTTTCGGGCATAGACTTAGCTTACTAGGATATTGAATGGTTTGACATGGAAATGACAAGATCGTTCTGTCGTTTTTGAGATTACATTTCTGAGTCTTTTGTTGACTATGAGAGCTACTCCCTTTCTTCTAAGGAATTCTTGCCTACAGTAGTAGATATAATGATCATCTGATTTAAATTTGCCTATTCCTCTCCATTTTAGTTCACTGATTCTTATAATGTCAATGTTCACCCTTGGCTCCTGCTTAACCTCTTCCAATTTGCCTTGATTCATNAGAGCTACTCCCTTTCTTCTAAGGAATTCTTGCCTACAGTAGTAGATATAATGATCATCTGATTTAAATTTGCCTATTCCTCTCCATTTTAGTTCACTGATTCTTATAATGTCAATGTTCACCCTTGGCTCCTGCTTAACCTCTTCCAATTTGCCTTGATTCATGGACCTAACCTTCCAGATTCCTTTGCAATATTGGTTTTATAGCATCAGACTTTTACCACCAGACCCTTCCACAACTGTTATTTCTGCTTTGGCCCAGCTGTTTCATCTTTTGGGAACTATTAATAATTGTTCTCTGCTCTTCCCCAGTAGCATATTGGACACCTTCTGACCTAGGGGGCTAATATTCTGATGTCATATCTTTTTGTCTTATCATACTGTCCATGGGGTTCTCATGCCAAGAATACTGAATGGTTTGCCATTTACTCCTCCAGTTGACTATGTTTGTCAGAGCTCAGCTATAACCAGTCCCTTTTGGTTGGCCTTGCATGGCATGACTTATTGTTTCCCTGAATTACATAAGCTCCTTTGCAACAATGAGGCTATGATTCGTAACGAGTCACAAAATTTGTTAAGCATTCTATACTTAATTGGGACTTCTCTAGTGACTCAGATGGTAAAGGTGAACCTGAGAAGGTAACTAATGTGCACAGAGGTTCAGTTCTGCAAGATGAATAGGGTTCTGGATACTGGTTGTACAACAATGAGAATATTCTGAACACTACTGAGCTGTACACTTACAATTGGTTGACATAGCACATTTTTTGTTATGTGTATTTTAATTACAATTAAAATGTTTAAAAATATAAAAGAAAATGGGGCAAAGAGAAATTAGAGCAACAAGATAAGATACATACCTTTGGCCAGAGGAGTAACCCCACCATGGTTCTAGGTTCTCTAGTTTGTGATACAATAAATCACATGACTTGCACTCACCATAAAACAGTCACAAGCTAAATCATTACAAGAGGCACAATTGCTGATTCTGAGACCCAAAGGAACTCCATGTCTTTTGTGATCATTTAAGAGACCTAGTAAACTGTGGAAAATTCTGAGAGAGATGGGAATACCAGACCACCTAACCTGCCTCTTGAGAAATCTGTATGCAGGTCAGGAAGCAACAGTTAGAACTGGACATGGAACAACAGACTGGTTCAAAATAGGAAAAGGAGTACGTCAAGGCTGTATATTGTCTCCCTGCTTATTTAACTTATGCAGAGTACATCATGAGAAACGCTGGAATGGAAGAAACACAAGCTGGAATCAAGATTGCTGGGAGAAATCTCAATAACCTCAGATATGCAGATGACACCACCCTTATGGCAGAAAGTGAGGAGGAACTAAAAAGCCTCTTGATGAAAGTGAAAATGGAGAGTGAAAAGGTTGGCTTAAAGCTCAACATTCAGAAAATGAAGATCGTGGCATCCAGTCCCATCACTTCATGGGAAATAGATGGGGAAACAGTGGAAACAGTGTCAGACTTTTTTTTTTGGGGGGGGGGCTCCAAAATCACTGCAGATGGTGACTGCAGCCATGAAATTAGAAGACGCTTACTCCTTGGAAGAAAAGTTATGACCAACCTGGATAGTATATTCAAAAGCAGAGACATTACTTTGCCGACTAAGGTCCGCCTAGTCAAGGCTATGGTTTTTCCTGTGGTCATGTATGGATGTGAAAGTTGGACTGTGAAGAAAGCTGAGCGCCGAAGAATCGATGCTTTTGAACTGTGGTGTTGGAGAAGACTCTTGAGAGTCCCTTGGACTGCAAGGAGATCCAACCAGTCCATTCTGAAGGAGATCAACCCTGGGATTTCTTTGGAAGGAATGATGCTAAAGCTGAAACTCCAGTACTTTGGCCACCTCATGCGAAGGGTTGACTCATTGGAAAAGACTCTGATGCTGGGAGGGATTGGGGGCAGGAGGAGAAGGGGACGACCAAGGATGAGATGGCTGGATGGCAAACCGGACTCAATGGACGTGAGTCTGAGTGAACTCCGGGAGATGGTGATGGACAGGGAGGCCTGGCGTGCTGCGATTCATGGGGTCGCAAAGAGTCAGACACGACTGAGCGACTGAACCAAACTGAACTGAAGAGACCTAGCGATGAACACTTATGCTTGACACACATTTTATAATGACTATGGTTGTGAATTTCAGACACACATCCACTATTTTTTTCCAGTGGCATAATGTCAAAGTAAAATGCAATGTGACAGGAAAGATTTTATTTTGACTCTATGACATTGAGAAATAATAAGAATGTGTGTTTGAAATTCATTGCTGTGTTCATTATAAAATATTCTTAGTTCCTTCTCCTACCCACTTCCTTTAAAAATCTTCATAGCTTGTCTTTTTTTTTTTTAATTTATTTTTTATTTATTTATTTATTTTTTTACACGAACTCCCAAACATGAACCCCACTCCCACCTCCCACCCCATACTATGCTATTTGGATTGGCTGATATTGTTATTTAAAGGAGCACATGAGAGGTGGAATACCTTACAAAGGAAAAGTTTGGAAAATAAAAAAGATCTAATAAGGGGATGGAGTAAGCTTTGAATTTTTTGGACAAAGATGTGCAGCTCTTTTAATGAATGAGGACTCAAGGGATGGAAATAAAGAAGGATCTTTAGGAATCCTTTTTTTATGTTCTTTGCCCTGATTCTAATTTTATATCCACCTCTGCTTGCAATCCATAGACCATTCCAAAGAAACCTTTGTAAAAGAGCTCACCAGTGCTTTCAGAACTGCAATTACATTTCTTCTGAATGATATTTTGTGTTCACACAGGACCTAAACTGGAAACAAGAAGGCCTCAATGTCTTTGGTTTGTTTCAAAGGATAACAGCCCTACAAGAGAGCAAGACAAGGGATCTGAAGTCCTGTTTGCCATCTTGCTTAATTTAGGAATCAAATTTAGAGCACCAGAAGAAAATCTACAAATCAGATAATACTTTAAAAATATTGTATATCACAAAGTGTTGTTGGGAAAGAGTTGAAATGAGTTACATATTCTTAGGCATGTGCTTCCATGAAGCTATTTCCAGTGTTAAGTCACTTAAGTATGAAGACAGATGAATGAGGTCAGGGAAACCTAAGCATCTTCTTACATATATTTAGGATCCTGTCAAAAATGTATCTGAATAAAAAGGTGGCAAACAATTGCTAGCAAATCAGGCAAATGTTTACACAAAGGCAAGGCCAGGAACTATCAAGAGGAACCTTTTGAAGTGCTTTTAAATACACAGTTACAAGGAGGTTTAAAATCTCAAATTCCAACATCATGGGCAACAGCTATAGATAATTTTATCCTGGAAAAATGTTAATGTGTGTCCAATCACATTTTACCATACAAAAAGAATGTATTTATTCATATATTTATTCATATCAATGTATTTATTCATACATTTATTCATACAAAAAGAATCAGCAAATCACCTATGGTATTTTTAGCAGCCTGAGCTGTTACATTCTATTATATCCATCAAGTTAAACACTTCACCAACTTCATGCCTAAATCACTGCATAAGTCAGATTTTTATACTGGATTATTGACTTTTCAAATAAGCAGAGTACATGATTTTAAGATAGTGGATCTGTCAATCTTAGGGTAATTATCTGAAACTTGGTCTTATTGTCTGTTAAGGCCATTCTTTTTCATTAAAATCACATTATCTATATCAAAGACAATATTTAATTTTACATTTCAAATGACAAAGGGCAATGGACAATAAGACAAGAGAATGTAGAAAGAGACTTTGTAATATTAGTCTCAGGTTGCATATTTCCTTCATTTATAATTTATGTTTTTATGGTTTTGACACAAAAATCTCATTATCACGTCAACCTGTCAGTTCAGTCTATTTGCTCCTGCTAGAATCATTTAGTCATTTTTGGCTTCTGGCAAATATGATGCATTTGCTTCATGTTATAACTTGTCATTCTTGTATTTCCTGCATGTTAATTTGTAAGTAGTATCTGCTATAAGAAGCTAAAGAATATTTCTTAATATCTATGTTGTTATTTCATCACATATTTCAATTTTCAAGAATAAAATGATAGTTTAACTTTGAGAGAATATAGGGAAATCAATTAATATCACTACTTTGGGGAAGAAAGAGAAGGACTAAGGTTATTACAATTCTTGTAATTTATGGCTGTTTGCAAGAAAAAAAAGATGTTTCTAAAGGAAATGAATTCTTGCAATATTCATAAACCTGAGTTTTACTGAAGGTCTTGGGATGTATTAATTCAAGTGTCTACTATATGTGATTATCACATACTAGACCATGCGTAGGAAACCAGAAGAAAGATATGAATTTCTGAAGTTTTGCAGGAGTTAGTATCTTTAAGCTTGTGTATGTGTGTGTGTGTGTGCATGCCATCACTTTCTGTTCAGTTCAGTTCAGTCGCTCAGTCATGTCTGACTCTTTGCAACCCCATGAACTGAGCATGCCAAGCCTCCCTGTCCATCACCAACTCCTGGAATTTACCCAAACCCATGTCCATCGAGTTGGTGATGCCATCCAACTATCTCATCCTCTGTCATCCTCTTCTCCTCCTGCCCCCAATCTCTCCCAGCATCAAAGTCTTTTCAAGTGAGTCAGCCCTTCACATCAGGTGGCCAAAGTATTGGAGTTTCAGGTTCAACATCAGTCCTTCCAATGAACACCCAGGACTGATCTCCTTTAGGATGGACTGGTTGGATCTCTTTGCCATCCAAGGGACTCTCAAGAGTCTTCTCCAACGCTACAGTTCAAAAGTATCAATCCTTTAGTGCTCAGCTTTCTTTATAGTCCAACTCTCACATCCATACATGATCACTGGAAAAACCATAGCCTTGACTAGATGGACCTTTGTTGGCAAAATAGTGTCTTTGCTTTTTAATATGCTGTCTAGGTTGGTCAACTTCCCTTTCTAGGAGTAGTTCAGTTCAGTTCAGTCGCTCAGTCATGTCCAACTCTTTGTGATCCCATGAATTGCAGCACGCCAGGCCTCCCTGTCCATCACCATCTCCTAGAGTTCACTCAGACTCACGCCCATTGAGTCCGTGATGCCATCCAGCCATCTCATCTTCGGTCGTCCCCTTCTCCTCCTGCCCCCAATCCCTCCCAGCATCAGAGTCTTCTCCAATGAGTCAACTCTTCTCATGAGGTGGCCACAGTACTGGAGTTTCAGCTTTAGCATCATTCCTTCCAAAGAAATCCCAGGGTTGATCTCCTTCATAATGGACTGGTTGGATCTCCTTGCAGTCCAAGAGACTCTCAAGAGTCTTCTCCAACACCACAGTTCAAAAGCATCAATTCTTTGGCACTCAGTCTTCTTCACAGCCCAACTCTCACATCCATATGTGACCACAGGAAAAACCATAGCCTTGACTAGACGGATCTTAGTCGGCAAAGTAATGTCTCTGCTTTT
>SJYX01003674.1:90068-114841 GCA_006410675.1 Oreotragus oreotragus | reverse complement strand
ATTGAGATTTCTCCCAGCAATCTTGATTCCAGCTTGTGTTTCTTCCAGTCCAGCATTTCTCATGATGTACTCTACATATAAGTTAAATAAGCAGAGTGACAATATACAGCCTTGACGTACTCCTTTTCCTATTTTGAACCAGTCTGTTCTTTCATGTCCAGTTCTAACTGTTGCTTCCTGACCTGCATATAGGTTTCTCAAGAGGCAGGTCAGGTGGTCTGGCAGCCCCATCTCTTTCAGAATTTTCCACAGTTTATTGTGATCCACACAGTCAAAGGCTTTGCACTGGGGCAGGAATCCCTTAGAAGAAATGGAGTAGCCCTCATAGTCAACAATGCCATCACTTTAGTTGTGTTCAATTCTTTGTGGACTGTAGCTTACCAGGCTTCTCTGTCCATGGGATTCTCCAGGCAAGAATACTGAAGTGGGTTGCCCTGCCCTCCTCCAGGGGATCTTCCTGATCCAGGGATCAAACCTGTGTCTCTTATGTCTTCTGTGTTAGCAATTGGGTTCTTTACCACTAGTGCCACCTTCAATGGAAAGCAAATACATGCTAGCAAGGGAGTCTTGGATGTATCACACATTTGCTGCTTCTGTAGGTTGATTATCTTAAGGTAAATGTGCTTGAAAAACAGCAGTTGTGAGAAAGAAACTCTGACATCCTGTTTACTTCCTGAAAGAAGCATATGAAATTCCCAGGTGACAAATGCAGTCCTTGTACGAGGAGAAAGAAAACATTCTTAACTCCAGAGTCAGAGAGTTGAGGCCCAGCCAACAGACCTTGCCATCGTAATTTTTATCTTCTTTAAGTCACTCATATATTTTAGTTACTTTTTCAGGATTGCATCTCTTTGTTGGGGGCCTCATGTATGAACATGAACACTGAGGCTTGGGCAATTCTGTGGGACTTCATTTTCCTTTAGGGATTCCCATGTATGTATAAAATTTATTTAATATAAATTGGTATCCTTTCCTCTTGTTAATCTGTCCCAGCTGGAAACTGCAACAGGGCAGAAGAGAAATTTTACCTCCTCTACACTGGGAATTGAGCATCTTCCTCTTGGGCCCCCGAAGAGTGGGATTTTTGTTGAGAAACATCAGTCCGATGGATATATTCAGGAACCCAAAGAATCCTCAAAGGTAATGCTCTTAGGTGGTCCCCCTCTCTCTCTCTTTGAGTTCTATGTATTTTCTTCTTTTTTTCCTGCTGTTGGTTTTTCTTCTTCAGATTAATACTGGAGATTTGTGGGACGAAGTCAAGGTTGTTTTTTTATCTATGTTAGACTTAAGTTTTAGTTAGCTTTCCTGCTTTCTTTGGCTAAACTGACCCTGTGTGAAATAGCTCAGAAGCTGTTGAATGGTCACCAATGGAGACATTTTCTATTCTTACTGGGGTCTCCTGCTCCTTCCCCCAACTCCCGCAAGGCTAATTAACCCTGTCTGTCTGCCAGCAGTCATATGATTCAAGACGGGATCATGAATCAGAACATGAAGAGTTAGGAGTTTGACTTCATGTGTGGATCAACTGCTCACTGACTTTGAGTTTAGGTGCACATTCGCTCAATGTGGCAGTGCAATGAATGCACTCATTTGGCCTTTCTCTGTAGGGTAATTTTAGCACTGGGCTTTAGGTTTCTGTTGTTCTCCAGGAAAAAAAAAAAATAGAAAAATTCATTGCTCTATTTGTTTTTTATAATAAAGATAATAAAAAGTTGATTCTATTTATTTACATTTAATTGCTTGATGTCTCCCTGACCTATTATTAGTTAAATCACGTTGAAATTTCCTATTGGAGTTCTGGGTCACCCAGATTTACTTTTTCTAGTAAAACGTACAGCTGTCACTGCTTAAAAATTGTGCTTAAAAGTCACTTCCATTCTGCTTGAATCATCCTTCTTGGATTGATAAATCATTGCCTTACATTCTGGTTGACTTGATTGCATGTCTGTCTTTTGACTAAGGAGACAAGTTTGCTAATTCTCTTTGTAAAGTTGTTTCCATAGCTACTATTACAACTGGATTGTTTCCTGGGCTCTGAAGCAAATGGATGGGTGATTAATGGAAACTTACAGGATATACTATTTATCTGTCTGATTTGTTCCTCCAGAACTGTAGCTCTCTGCTAACCTTATTTTATAGAGCTAGGGTATTATGTTTCTGAGGACTTGTCAAATAATCTTCCTAAAAACACCTCTATCTATTAAGTGACACAGGAATTATTTGACTATAATATAAAGAATTATTTGTAACTTTTAGGCAAGAAAATGAAAAATCTTAGATTAAGATTAAAGAAAAATATATCTTTTAAAAATTTATTTATTTATATTTAATTACATGTTTCCACTGTAGAGAGTACCATAAAAGGTGAAGAAATTGACAGGTTCAAGCTCTCCTACTTCCTTGCTTGGCTTACATGTATCTAGCTTTTTTTTCCTGAATCCCTTATTATATGTGTTTTAATCTTTGTAATTATGCAACTTCCTATATGTATTATACATATATACACACATACATATATGTATATGCAAAGCAACCACATGGCTTAAAACAACCACATTTTATTACACATTTTATTAGTTTACTATTCTGAGAGTTGGTGACTTTGGCTGGACTCTTGCAGATGGTTCTCTGTCGACCTTGGTGGGCTCATTAATATATCTTTTATTTTTTATTGGCATATAGCTGATTAACAGTAGTGTTAGTTTCAGGTGTACAGCAAAATTATATATACCTATATATCTGTTTTTCAGATTCTCTTCCATTACTGAAGGGCTTCCCTGGTGGCGCAGAGGTTAAAGCGTCTGCCTGGAATGTGGGAGACCTGGGTTTGATCCTTGGGTCAGGAAGATCCCCTGGAGAAGGAAATGGCAATCCCCTCCAGTATTCTTGCCTGGAGAATTCCATGGACGGAGGGGCTTGGTGGGCTACAGTCCATGGGGTCACAAAGAGTCAGACACGACTGAGCGACTTCACTTTCACTTTCCATTACTGGTTATTACAAAATATTGAATAGAGTTCCCTGTGCTATACAGTAGGGCCTTTGTGGTGTGAGTGGAGAACTAATTTAAATACTAATTGGAATACCTTATTTCTATACTTTATTCATTTAAGAAGGCCTCCTTCTCTCTCCTTGCTATTCTCTGGAACTCTGCATTCAGTTAAGTATATTTTCCCTCTCCCTTTCCTTCTGCTTCTCTTCTTTCCTCATCTATTTGTAAGGTCTCCTCAGACAACTACTTTGCCTTCTCTCATTTCATTTCCTTTGCAGTGGTTTTTGTCACTGCCTTCTGTATGCTACAAACCTCTGTCCATCATTCTGAAGGCACTGGGCCTACCAGATCTAATCCCTTGAATCTATTTGTCACTTCCACTGTGTAATCATAATGGATTTGACTTAGGTCATACCTGAATGGCTTAGGTGTTTTCTCTACTTTCTTCAATTTAAACCTTTTTTAATTGAATTTTGCAATAAGGAGCTCATGATCTGAGCCACAGTCAGCTCCAGGTCTTGTTGATTGTACAGAGCTTCTCCATCTTAGGCTGCAAACAACATAATAACCTGACTTTGGTATTGACCATCTGGTGATCTCCATGTGTAGAGTCATCTTTTGGGCTGTTGGAAATGGGTGTTTGCTATGACCTTCATGTTCTCTTGACAAAGCTCACTTAGCCTTTGTCCTGCTTCATTCTGTATTCCAAGGCCAAATTTGTCTGTTATTCCAGGTATCTTTGACTTCCTACTTTTGCATTCCAGTTCACTATGATGAAAATGAAATCTTTTTTTTTTGGTGTTAATTCTAGAATATGTTATAGGTCTTCATAGAACCAGTCAACTTTAGCTTCTTTGGCATCAGTGGTTGGGTCATAGACTTGAATTACTGTAATATTTAATGATTTGACATAGAAACGAGCTGAAATCATTCTGTTGTTTTTGAGACTGCACCCAAATACTGCAGTTTGGACTCTTTCATTGACTATGAGGGCTATTTCATTTCTTCTAAGGGATTCTTGCCCATATATAGTAAATATAAAGGTCATGTGAATTAAATTTGCCCAATCCTGTTCATTTTAGTCCATTGATTCCTATGATGTTGATATTCAATGTTGCCATTTTCTGCTTGACTACATTCAATTCACCTTGATTCATGGACCTAACATGAGATTTCTATGAAATATTCTTCTTTACAAAATCAAACTTTTCTTTCACCACATCTTTATTTTCCACAACTGAGCATTGTTTCCACTTTAACGCAGCCACTTCATTCTTTCTGAAACTACTAGTAACTGATCTCCATTCATCCCCAGTGGCATGTTGTACATCTTCCAACCTGGGGGCCTCATACTCTGGTATCATATACTTTGTCTTTTCATATTGTACATGGGGCTCTTGGGGCAAAAAATACTGGAGTAGTTTATCATTCCCTCCTCCAGTGGGTCACATTTTGTCAGCGCTCTTCCCTATGACTTGTTCATCTTGAGTGGCCCTACATGGCATGGCTCATAGCTTCACTGAGTTATACAAGCCCCTTCCCCACAAAAAGGCTGTGATCCATGAAAGGGATCAATAAAAGCAGAAAAACAAGGTATCTCTTTAAGAAAATTGGAGCTATCAAGGGAATATTTCATGCAAAGATGGGTACAATAAAGGACAGAAATGGTAAGGACCTAATAGAAGCAAAAAAATTAAAAAGAAGTGGTGAGAATACACAGATAAGTGATACAAAAAAGGTCTTAATGACCCAGATAACCATGATGTCATAGTCACTCACCTAGAGCAGGATATTCTAGAGTTAGAAGTCAACTGGGCCTCAAGATTCATTACTATGAACAAAGCTAGTGGAGGTGATGGAATTCCAGCTCAGCTTTTTAAAATACTAAAAGATGATACTGGTAAAGTGCTACTCAATATGTAAGCAGTTTGGAAAACTTAGCAGTGGCCACAGGATTGGAAAAGGCCAGTTTTCATTCCAATTCCAAGGAAGGGGGCAATGCCAAAGAATGTTTAAATTACTGTTCAATTGTGCTCATTTCAAAAGCCAGCAAAGTAATGCTCAAAATCCTTCAAGCTATACTGCAGCAGTTGGTGAACTAACTTCCAAAGGTACAAGCTGGATTTTGAAAAAGTATAGGAACCAGAGATCAAACGGCCAACATTCATTGGATCATGGAGAATGCAAGGGAGTTCCAGAAAAACATCTACTTGTGCTTCACTAACTATGCTAAAGCCTTTGATTATATGGATCACAAAAATCTATGGAAAATTCTTAAAGAGATGAGAGTACCAGACCACCTTACATGTCTCCTGAGAATCCTGTTTGCAGGTCAAGAAGCAACAGTTAGAACTGGACATGGAACAACTGACTGGTTCAAAATTGGGAAAGGAGTAAGACAAGGCTATATATTGTCACCTTGCTTTTTTAAGTGAAGTCACTCAGTCGTGTCCGACACTTTGCTACCCGTGGACTGTAGCCCACCAAACTCCTCCACCCATGGGATTCTCCAGGCAAGAATATATAGAGCGGGTTGCCATTTCCTTCTCCAGGGGATCTTCCCAACCCAGGAATCGAACCCAGGTCTCCCATATTGCAGGCAGATTGTTTAACCTCTGCACCACCAGGGAAGCCTTTTTGCTTCTTTAACTTATATACAAATTATATAATGAGAAATGCTGGACTGGATGAATTACAAGCTGGAATCAAGATTGCTGAGAGAAATATAAAAAACCTCAGATATATAGATGATGCCAGTCTAATGGGAGAAAGTAAAGAGAATCTAAAGAGCCTCTTGATGAGGGTGAAAGAGGAGATGAAAAAGCTGTCTTGAAAATCAGCATACAAAACAATTAAGATAATGGCTTCAAGTCTCATCTCTTCATGGCAAATAGAACGGAGAAAACTGGAAGCAGTGATGAATTTTATTTTCTTGTGCTCCAAAATCACTGCAGATGAAACTGAAGCTGTGAAATTAAAAGATGCTTGCTCCTTGGAAGGAATGCTATGCCAAACCTAGACAGCATATCATTAAAAAGCAGAGATATCACTTCATCAACAAAGGTCTGAATAATCAAAGGTATGCGTTTTCCATTAGTCCTGTAAGAATGTGAGAGTTGGACCATAAAGAAGGCTAAGCACTGAAGAACTGATGCTTTTAAATTGTGGTGCTGAAGAAGACTGTTGAGAGTTCCTTGAACTGCAGGGAGGTCAAAACAGTCAATCCTAAAGGAAATCAACCCTGAATATTCATTGTTAGGACTGATGCTGAAGCTGAAACTCTAGTACAGTGGCCATCTGATGCAAAGAGCTGGCTCACTGACAAAGATCCTGATGCTAAAAAAATCAAGGGCAGGAGGAGAAGGGGAGAGCAGAGGATGAGATGGTTAGATAGAATCACCATCTCCTTGGACAAAAATTGGATAAAACTCTGAGATAGTGGAGGACAGAGGAACCTGACATATTATAGTCCATGAGGTTCCAAAGAATCAAACATGTCTTAGCAACTGAGCAACAACAGTAATAAACTTCTCTATTTTATTAGAAAAAGAAACATGATTTATTGCTTAACATTGAAGAGTCATGATACAAGAAAGGAAAAGTATTTATATGAATAAGTAATTCCTAAATATTGACTTCAGAATAATAAGGGAGAAATTGATATAGTTTCTTTTTTTGTAACTGCCTAGCATGATGGCTAATTTTTTGTGTCAATTCGTCTAGGCTAAGGGGTGCCCAGGTTAAACACGATTTCTGGATGTGTCTGTGAGGGTGTTTCTGTTAAGATGACCATTTGAATCTGTGGGTTTAGTGATGTAGGTTACTTTCCTAATGGGTGTGGCCATCACCCAGTCTGTGAGGACCTGAAGAGAACCAGTCAGTGGTGGAAAGAGCCCCTGTTTGCTTCCTTCCTGTTGACCTGCGATGTTGGTCTCTTCTTGCCCTGGGATGGGGATTCACACCATCAACTCTTCTGATTCTCAGGCCTTCAGACTTGGATGCAATCACACTACAGGTTTCCTGGGTTCCCAGCTTGCAGACGGCAGAGTGTTCAGCCTTTATAATCTCATAAGCTAGTTCCTTATAATAAATTACTATTGGTTTTGATTCTCTGGAGAAGCATGACTAGCACACAGCATGGGTTTTGGATACATAGAAGTCAACTTCAATGATTTATGTTTCGTTACATACTCTTTCCTCTTCTTGGAAGTGAAGGAGATAAATAACTTTTTGGCTTTTCAAAATTAGCTTTTAGCTTATGTTTTGTTATCATTTTGCTGTAACAGAATTAAAATAGCCAGGAGGAAAACATGTGGAAGAAAGTAACACACACACACACACACACATGTACGTATATATATATATATACACATTTATATAGGGGCTTCCCAGGTGGCTCTCGTGGTAAAGAACCCACCTGCCAATTCAGGAGACATAAGATACTCAGGTTCAATCTCAGGGTTGGGAAGATTCCCTGGAGGAGGGCATGGCAACCCACTCCAGTATTCATGCTTGGAAGATTCCATGGACAGAGGAGCTTGGTGGGCTACATTCCAAAGGGTCACACACAGTCATATATGACTGAAGTGAGTTAGCACACATGTACATACACATATTATATATATTTATATTTGCTTGTGTGAATGTGTGTACATACACATTTTAAGTTTCAGTGAACTTTAGCTAATTTACAATGCTTCAGGTATAGAGCAAAATGATTCAGGCATATATCTATATCTCTCTATGTATATACATTCTTAATCAGATCCTTTTCACTTATAGGGTATTGCTGTTCAGTTGCTAAGTTGTGTCTGACTCTTTGTGGCCCCATGCACTGCAGTATGCCAGGCTCTCCTGTCCTTCATTATCTCCCAGAGTTTACTTAGATTCATGTCCATGGAGTTGGTGATGTTATCTAACTATCTCATCCTCTGCCGCTCTCTTCTCCTTTTGCCTTTCCTAGCATCAGTGTCTTTTAAGCTCTTCTTATCAGGTGGTCAAAGTTTTGGAGCTTCAGCTTCAGCATCAGTTTTTCCAAAGAATATTCAGTGTTGATTTCCTTCAGGATGGACTGGTTTGATCTCCTACAGTCCAAGAGACTCTCAACAGTATAGGCTATTACAAGATAGTGATTATAGTTCCCTGTGCTAAACAGTAGGTCCTTGTTGCTTATCTATTTTATATGTAGTAGTATGTATCTTAATCCCAAATTCCTAAGTCATCCTTCTCCCTACATATATTTTTTATAACTGGGTGGGATGGGGATGGGACTCAAAGAAGGAATGGAAGAGTGGAAACAACTATTTTATTACACGATGTTCATTTTGTAGTCTCTTAAAGTTCAACTGCTTTTTTTTTTCTATCTGTATGTTATATAGTGATTTTATAAGTAATACTACCCTTGTCTCTTCAAAACATTTTTTATTATAAAATTTATAACATTTGGGTAAAGCTGGCATTTCTATATTTTCTTTTATACCTAGTTTTCTTAATGTTTGAAACACTTTAGGTAAAATATTGTTTTAAGTTCAACTGCTTTTTTTTTTCTATCTGTATGTTATATAGTGATTTTATAAGTAATACTACCCTTGTCTCTTCAAAACATTTTTTATTATAAAATTTATAACATTTGGGTAAAGCTGGCATTTCTATATTTTCTTTTATACCTAGTTTTCTTAATGTTTGAAACACTTTAGATAAAATATTGTTTTTTCAGAAATGTACCTCAAATGTAAGTACTCAGACCTGATAACAATTTGCTATTAACATGAAATAAAATTTAGGGCTTTTCACTTTACATCAGGGACTCTAAAAGAATCAATTACATAGTTAATAAAAATGTTTCCAATCTCCCTTAAAAAAATTGTTTTTCTGTGTCAAAATATGTGAAATTGAGACTAAGCAAATATTTATCTTGTAGATCATATAGCTCTTAGGCTTGATTGCTAATTAGTGAGGTCAATTTTAGACACAATGTACAATCCAATGTACAGAATATTGCTAAAATTATGTATTATATGATATTATTATATTATATATAGTACTATTGTTATTATATTGTGAAAATTACCGAATCAGTAATTTTAAGGCATATCTCCTGCATCCAAACTCAAACTTTTGAAGTTTGGGTCATGTAGATTTTATATGAATAAACTTTTTATGTATATAAAATGTTTGCTGGGCCGTGCAGATCACAGTGGGACACAGCGTGGACACTGCTGATAGGAGCTCCTCCCTGCCCCGCACCACTCCTGAAGACGCACTTGGTGGTGGTGTTTTCCCAGGAGCAGGCCCTCTATCAATGTTTTTAGGCCACTAACAGGATAGTAAAAAGAAAGGCTTCCTCAGTCTTTTGTTTCTTAATACTAATTAGTCTAAAATAATCCACGTTAGCACAGAGAACTATATTCAACATTCTGTGATTAATCATAATGGAAAAGAATATGAAGAATAATGTGTATGTATAAATATCTCTCTATCTATAACAGAATCACTTTGCCATACAGCAGAAATTAATACAACATTGTAAATCAACTATACTTCAATAAAATACATTTAAAAAATTGACATAATTCACATGCCAACAAAATACATTTTGGGATGGCAAATTTGCTCTCCTACACAAGCAAATACAATTAGAAGAATTAAAGCAATCTCTTTCTGTCCTGGCCTGTTATGGTCTGTAGTATTGCTACAGGTACTATCTTTAGGGAAAAAACCACATAATAAAGCAGGGAGTTCAATGAAGCTTTTTTCCCAGTGTGACATTATCTTTGACTTTCTTCAGTCACCACATTGAAGGCAAACTCTTCACTCTATTGAAGCAGAATGCATACACAAGATACATGTCACACATGATGCTTTTTAAAAAAATATATTGAACTTAACTTCATTTCTGGTAAGTTATATACCTGAGTCAGCATATTCCTGAGAATGAGTTTTTCTTTGAGCATAATATGCTCTGTTAAACTGAATATTCTGTTTAGATGAATGGATTCTCTGCACGGAAATAGGTGACTTGAGCCCTCATATTGACTCAGACAAAAAGAACATTTTCCTGGAGCATTTCTGGAATTCAACTTCTCAAAGTTTAGTTTCCTTTGAACCCATTGGAACATCTCATGCTACAATGGAAGAGAAAGTTATGGGCAGAGAGTTATAAATCAAAAAAAAAACCCAAAATTGTCCCAAGCTAAAAGGATATTGGAGAAAATAATTGGCGATAATCAATGTTTTTTGTTTCCCAGTCTCTTAGAGAAATTGATCTGGTAAAATTTTGAATAGATTGTTAAGGAATTGAATAATATCTGCAGTGTAAAAGCTGGGCCTTGCTGAACCCTGATAGCTGCTGCTGCAGACTGAGGGCCTTAGTTTTAAAGTGATGTCAACTTTAAAGTGCATGATGTTAAAAAACAAACAAACAAAACCCCCAAAACAGCATTTTTCCTCAAACACAGGTAACTGAAACACCCTTCATGATGCACTAAGGGGTCTCTCTTTGTTTATACCTGGTTCCGTTATTGTGTTTGTGATGCAACTGCTTAATGGCTTCACTCTCCACCTCAGGGAGACAGACAGAATATATTTGTGGGAATAAAGGCAAAATGAGTAGCTGAGTAAGTACAATTCACTTGAGATTATTAAAACAAAGAACGCACTCTAATTCGCCTTTATAAGAAAGTTTGCACAGGAAGTCAGCAGTCAGGAGGACCTTAATAAAGAAGATAAATGAACAGTTCTGGGGAGACCTTTGAGGTCAAAGACATGATTAGTGAGACGATGTGGGTAGAAATTAAAATTTGCATGTCAGAGTGAAAGAATGAGTAAGCATAGGAGGTATTATAAAAGGCTGTGGCACAGAACTTTTACTAATATATTACAGACCATTTTTTGAGGTCACTGAGGAGCACAAAGGTGGGATACAAAAAACTGTGCCGAAAACTCTGATATAACCAAACATAATCAAGCATTTAAATCTTTTAAGAGTAGCTGTTAAAGTAAGAAAACTAATTTTAAAAGGGATAAAAGGAAAAACAAAGCCCTTTTCTAGATTAATGGTAGAAAAATATGTATACAGCGGGAAAGATTAAAGTATCTAGAAATTATGAGACTCTGGCATGGACTCTGAAGTCTGATTTGTTTCATTCCTTCTCTCTACTGATTAAAAACTCCCAAATTCCATGAAAGGGTGTGAATTTCCTTGCATCTTATTTTGTGTATAAAATAAGAATACTATTCTTGCATTATATATCCTCTAAAATTTAAATAATCAAGCATTTAAATCTTTTAAGAGTAGCTGTTAAAGTAAGAAAACTAATTTTAAAAGGGATAAAAGGAAAAACAAAGCCCTTTTCTAGATTAATGGTAGAAAAATATGTATACAGCGGGAAAGATTAAAGTATCTAGAAATTATGAGACTCTGGCATGGACTCTGAAGTCTGATTTGTTTCATTCCTTCTCTCTACTGATTAAAAACTCCCAAATTCCATGAAAGGGTGTGAATTTCCTTGCATCTTATTTTGTGTATAAAATAAGAATACTATTCTTGCATTATATATCCTCTAAAATTTATATTAAAACAGGTATAAAATGTCTAGTACACCTGTTATGTTAGTTCCCTTCTTCCTTAAACGTGTTGCTGGAAATTAAATTCTACAGGGTAGTAATGCAATATCAATTTAAACCTTTTCATTCACTTACTCATTTACTTAATCTGAAAACAGACATCAGGTGAAAATTTTCACAGTGAATAATCCATTTCTTTTCAGCATCTCTCACTGAGATTCCTTCATGTATTTTATTAGTTTTCAAGGCTAGAATATTCATGGCACTGTCTTTTTCTCAACAGTAACCCCAGAGATTGGGATTGGTAATTGGATGTGTTGAAGTCACAAAAGGAGGAGAAAACACTTACTTGTGTTTGTTATAGACCATGCGTTTAAAATTATTAACTTGATGTGTACTCAGGAAGTTCCAGAATCAATAATTTAATAATTACTTTAAACTGCATATTTGTCAAAGTGAAAGAAAGTGTAAGTGTTAATTGTTCAGTCTTGTCCAACTTTTTATGATCTCAAGGACTGTAGCCCAGCAGGATTTTCTATGCAAGGAAATTTCCAGGAAAGAATTCTTGAGTGGCTTGCCATTTCCTACTCCAGAGAATTCGTGACACAGAGACTGAACCCGGGCCTCCTGCACTGCATGCAGATTCTTTACTGTCTGAGCCACCTTGTCAAACAAATGAATAAATGAATGAATGGCTTATTTTGACTGCCACTTGGAACCAACCAAGACTGGTTCCTTGGAATTTGCTATTACTCATTTCTGTTTGCTATTCTGTGTACTTAGAAAGTTTTTTTTTTTTTCCTTTTTTTTTTTTTTTTCCAAGAGAACACACTGGTCATAGCAAACACCTTTTTCCAACAATCCAAGAAATGACTCTACACATGGACATCACCAGATCATCAATATCAGAATCAGATTGATTATATTCTTTGTAGCCTAAGATGGAGAAGCTCTATACAGTCAGCACATATCAGACCTGGACCTGACTGTGGCTCACATCATGAGCTCTTTATTGCAAAATTTAGGCTTAAATTGAAGAAAGTAGGGAAAACCACTAGGCCATTCAGGTATGACCTACACCAAATATCTTATGAGTATACAATGAAGGTGATGAATAGATTCGAGGGATTAGATATGCTAGACAGTGTCTGAAGACCTATGGATGAAGGTCCATAACATTGTATAGGAGGCATTGACCAAAACCATTGCAAAGAAAAAGAAATGCAAGAAGGTAAAGTTGTTGTCTGAGAAGTCTTTACAAATAGGTGAGGAAAGAAGAGAAATGAAAGGCAAGGGAGAAAAGAAAAGACTTACTCAACTGAATGCAGAGTTTCAGAGAATAGCAAGGAGAAAAGAGTCTTTCTTAAACAAACGATGCAAAGAAGTAGAGGAAAAAAGTAGGATGGTGAAGACTAGAGATCTTTTCAAGAAAGCTGGAGATATCAAGGGAAATTTTATGTGAGGATGGGTATGATAAAGGACAGACACATTAAGTACTTAACAGAAGCAGAAAAGGTTAAGAAGAGGTGGCAAGAACACACAGAAAATCTATACAGAAAATGTCTTAATGATCCAGATAACTGCAATGGTGTGGTCACTCACCTAGAGCCAGACTTTTGGAGTGTGAAGTCAAGTGGGTCTTAGGAAGCATTACCAAGAATAAAGATAGCGAAGGTGATGGAATTCCAACTGAGATATTTAAACTCCTAAAAGATGATGCTGTTAAAGTGCTGCACTCAATATGTCAGCAAATTTAGAAATCTCAGCAGTGGCCACAGGACAAGGTCAGTTTTTATCCCAACCCCAATGAAGGACAATGCCAAAGAATGTTCAAACTACTGTACAATTGTGCTAACTTCACATGCTAGTAAGGTTATGCTCAAAATACTTCAAGCTAGGTGTTAGCAGTATGTGAACTGAGAATTTCCAGATGTACAAGATAGATTTTGATGAGGCAGAGCAACGGAGATCAAATCACCAACTTTTGTTGGATCACAGAGAAAGCAAGGGAATTTCAGAAATTTTGCTTCATTGACTTCACTAAAGCTTTTGACTCTGTGGATCACAAGAAACTTTGGAAAATTCTTAAAGAGATGGGAATATAAGACTACCTTACCTGTCTCCTGAGAGATGTATAGAATAGTCTTTTGGACTCTGTGGGAGAAGGCAAGGGTGGGATGGTTTGGGAGAATGGCATTGAAACATGCATATTATCATATGTGAAACGAATCACCAGTCCAGGTTCAATGCATGATACAGGATGCTCTGGGCTGGTGCACTGGGATGACCCAGAGGCATGGGATGGGAACGGAGGTGGGAGGGGGGTTTAGGATTGGTAACACATGTACACCTGTGGCAGATTCATGTCATGTATGGCAAAACCAATATAATATTGTAAAGTAATTAGCCATCAATTATAATAAATAAATTTGTATTAAAAAAGAAAAAAACCCTCAGCATTCAGAAGACTAAGGTTATGGCATCCAGTTCCATCACTTCATGGCAAATAGATAGGGAAATAATGAAAACTGTGACATACTTTAGTTTTGGAGGTTCCAAAATCACTGCAGATGACTGCAGCCATGAAATTAAAAAAATGCTTGCTGCTTGGAAGAAAAGCTATGACCATCCTAGAGAGCATATTAGAAAGCAGACATTACTTTGCCTACAAAGGTCTGTCTAGTCAAAGCTATGGTTTTTCCAGTAGTCCTGTATGGATGTGACAGTTGTACTATAAAGAAAGCTGAGTGCCAAAGTATTGATGTTTTTGAACTGTGGTGTTGGAGAAGACTCTTGAGAGTCACTTTGACTGCAAGATCCAACCAGTCCATCCTAAAGGAAATCAGTCCTGAATATTCATTGGAAGGACTGATGCTGAAGCTTAAACTCTAATACTTTGGTCACCTGATGTGAAGAACTGACTCACTGAAAAAGACCCTGATCCTGGGAAAGATTGAAGGCAGGAGGAGAAGGGGCAACAGAGGATGAGATGGTTGGATGGCATCACCGACTGGATGGACATGACTTTAAGTTCATTCCAGGAGTATGTGATATACAGGGAGTCCTCTCATGCTGCAGTCCATTGGTTTGCAAAGAGTCGGACAGGACTGAGTGACTGAACTGAACTGGTTCGTGTGGCCCCAGGGCTGTCTCTTATACACATCTAGATGTGTATAAGAGACAGCAACAACACATTAAAAAGATCATACATCATTACCAAGTGGGCTTTATCCCAGGGATGCAAGGATTCTTCAATATCTGCAAATCAATCAGTGTAATACACCGCATTAACAAATTGAAAAATAAAAGCCATATGATTGTCTCAATAGATGCAGAAAAACCTTTGACAAAATTCAACATCTATTTATGATAAAAACTCTCAGAAAGCAGGAATAGAAGGAACATACCTCAACATAATAAAAGCTATATATGACAAATCCACAGCAAACATTATCCTCAATGGTGAAAAATTGAAAGCATTTCCCCTAAAGTCAGGAATAAGACAAGACTGCCCATTATCATGACTACTATTCAACATAGTTTTGGAAGTTTTGGCCACAGCAATCAGAACAGAAAAAGAAATAAAAGGAATCCAGATTGGAAAAGAAGAAGTAAAACTCTGTTTGCAGATGACATGATCCTCTACATAGAAAACCCTGAAGACTCCACCAGAAAATTACTAGAACTAATCAATGAATATAGTAAAGTTCCAGGATATAAAATCAACACACAGAAATCTCTTGCACTCCTATACACTAATAATGAGAAAACAGAAAGAGAAATTAAGGAAACAATTCCATTCATCATTGCAACAAAAGAATAAAATATGTAAGAATATATCTACCAAAAGAAAGAAAAGACCTATATATGGAAAATTATAAAACACTGGTGAAAGAAATCAAAGAAGTCACAAATAGATGGAGAAATATACTGTGTTCATGGATCGAATCATTATAGTGAAAGTTAGTATACTACCCAAAGCAATCTATAGATTCAACGCAATCCATATCAAACTACCAATGGTATTTTTCACAGGGCTGGAACAAATAACTTCACAATTTGTATGGAAATAGAAAAAAACCTCGAATAGCCAAAGCAATTTTGAGAAAGAAGAATGGAACTGGAGGAATCAACCTGCCTGACTTCAGGCTCTACTACAAAGCCACAGTCATCAAGACAGTATGGTACTGGCACAAAGACAGAAATATAGATCAATGGAACAAAATAGAAAGCCCAGAGATAAATCCACACACATACGGACAACTTATCTTTGACAAAGGAGGCAAGAATATACAATGGAGAAAAGACAATCTCTTTAACAAGTGGTGCTGGGAAAACTGGTCAACCACTTGTAAAAGAATGAAACTAGAACACTTTCTCGGGGAAGGCAATGGCACCCCACCCCAGTTCTCTTGCCTGGAAAATCCAATGGATGGAGTAGCCTGGTGGGCTGCAGTCCATGGGGTCGCTAACAGTCGGACAGACTGAGCGACTTCACTTTCACTTTTCTCTTTCATGCACTGGAGAAGGAAATGGCAACCCACTCCAGTATTCTTGCCTGGAGAATCCCAGGGATGGGGGAGCCTGGTGGACTGCCATCTATGGGGTCACACAGAGTCGGACACGACTGAAGTGACTTAGCAGAACACTTTCTAACACCATACACAAAAATAAACTCAAAATGGATTAAAGATCTAAACGTAAGACCGGAAACTATTAAACTCCTAGAGGAAGACATAAGCAAAACACTCTCCAACATAAACCACAGCAGGGTCCTCTATGATCCACCTCCCCGAATATTGGAAATAAAAGGAAAAATAAACAAATGGGACCTAATTAAACTTAAAAGCTTCTGCACAACAAAGGAAACTATAAGCATGGTGAAAAGACAGCCTTCAGAATGGGAGAAAATAATAGCAAATGAAGCAATGGACAAAGAATTAATCTCAAAAATATACAAGCAACTCCTGCAGCTCAATTCCAGAAAAATAAATGACCCAATCAAAAAGTGGGCCAAAGAACTAAACAGACATTTCTCCAAAGAAGACATACAGATGGCTAATAAACATATGAAAAGATGCTCAAGATCACTCATTATCAGAGAAATGCAAATCAAAACCACAGTGAGGTACCATTTTATGCCTGTCAGAATGGCTGCTACCCAAAGTCTACAAGCAATAAATGCTGGAGAGGGTGTGGAGAAAAGGGAACCCTCTTACACTATTGGTGGGAATGCAAACTAGTACAGCCACTATGGAGAATAGTGTGAAATAGAACTGCCATATGACCCAGCAATCCCACTGCTGGGCATACACACCGAGGAAACCAGAATTGAAAGAGATACGTGTACCCCAATGTTTATCGCAGCACTGTTTACAATAGCCAGGACATGGAAGCAACCTCGATGTCCATCAGCAGACGAATGGATAAGAAAGCTGTGGTACATGTACGCAATGGACTATTACTCAGCAATTAAAAAGAGTACATTTGAATCAGTTCTAATGAGGTAGATGAAACTGGAGCCTAATATACAGAGTGAAGTAAGCCAGAAAGAAAAACACCAATACAGTATAATAACACTTATATATATAATAACACATCTTAGAATTTAGAAAGATGGTAACCATAACCCTGTATGCGAGACAGCAAAAGAGACAGAGATGTATAGAACAGTCTTTTGGACTCTGTGGGAGAAGGCAAGGGTGGGATGGTTTGGGAGAATGGCATTGAAACATGCATATTATCATATGTGAAATGAATCACCAGTCCAGGTTCAATGCATGATACAGGATGCTCTGGGCTGGTGCACTGGGATGACCCAGAGGCATGGGATGGGAACGGAGGTGGGAGGGGGGTTTAGGATTGGTAACACATGTACACCTGTGGCAGATTCATGTCATGTATGGCAAAACCAATATAATATTGTAAAGTAATTAGCCATCAATTATAATAAATAAATTTGTATTAAAAAAGAAAAAAACCCTCAGCATTCAGAAGACTAAGGTTATGGCATCCAGTTCCATCACTTCATGGCAAATAGATAGGGAAATAATGAAAACTGTGACATACTTTAGTTTTGGAGGTTCCAAAATCACTGCAGATGACTGCAGCCATGAAATTAAAAAAATGCTTGCTGCTTGGAAGAAAAGCTATGACCATCCTAGAGAGCATATTAGAAAGCAGACATTACTTTGCCTACAAAGGTCTGTCTAGTCAAAGCTATGGTTTTTCCAGTAGTCCTGTATGGATGTGACAGTTGTACTATAAAGAAAGCTGAGTGCCAAAGTATTGATGTTTTTGAACTGTGGTGTTGGAGAAGACTCTTGAGAGTCACTTTGACTGCAAGATCCAACCAGTCCATCCTAAAGGAAATCAGTCCTGAATATTCATTGGAAGGACTGATGCTGAAGCTTAAACTAAAAAAAAAAAAGAAGCAACAGTTAGTAGAAGGCATGGACCAACTGACTGATTTAAAATTGGGAAAGGAGTACAACAAGGCTGTATACTGTCACCCCACTTATATTTACCTTATAGCAAGTACATAGTGCGAAATATGTGGTTGGATGAATCACAAGCTGGAATCAAGATTGCTGGGAGAAATAACAACCTCAGATATGTAGATAATACCACTCTAATGGCAAAAAGTAAAGAGAATCTAAAGAATCTCTTGATGAGAGTTAAAATGGGCTTGAGACTCAACATTCAAAAAACTATAATCATGGAATCTGGTCCCATCACTTCATGGCAAATAGAATGGGAGAGAATAGAAGCAATGACACATTTTATTTTCTTAGCCTCCAAAATCAGCCTTAATGGCAACTGCAGCCATGAAATTAAGACTTTTGCTTCTTAGAAGGAAAGCAATGACAAACCAAGACAGTATATGAAAAAGCAAGACATCACTTTGCCCACAATGGTATGTCTAGTCAAAGCTATGATTTTTCCAGTAGTCGAGTATGGATGCGAGAGCTGGACCATAAAAAAGACTGAACACGAAAGAATTGATGCTTTGAAATTTTGGTGCTGGACTCATGAGGGTCCCTTGAATAGCAAGTAGATCAAATAAGTTACTCCTAAAGGAAATCAACCCTGAATATTCATTGGAAGGACTGATGCTGAAGCTGAAGGTCCAATACTTTAGTCATCTGATGAGAAGAGCCAGCTCACTGGAAAAGATCCTAGTGCTGGGAAAGATTGAAGGGAAAAGGAAGAGGGGGTGGCAGAGGATGAGTTGGTTAGATAGCATCACTGATCCAGTGGAGATAAATTTGAGCAAACTCCAGGAAATAATGAAGGACAAAGGAACCTGGTGTACTGCAGTCCATGGGGTTGCCAAGAGTTGGACATGACTTTTAGGGACTGAACAAAAATTACATACTTAGAAAATTTCCTCTCAGTGTAATTTGCACATTTGTTGACTTTTCTCTTAGAATGTTCAAATGCAATATGATCTGAAGGCTTAACTTCTTATGAAATAGGTTTCAACCAGTCCCAGAACTTTCATTGATATCTACATACCCACCTCCAAAGGTTGGCCTTCTGGGAATTTCTTGCTGGAAATTGAGTGGTTTCTTTGCTTTTCCTACTACAAAAGTAGTTGTCAGCTTTCTTAACTTTCTTCAATTCCCACAGCTGTATCTGCTTTTCAAATATAAGTTTTTTACTTTCTTTCTTAGTTTTTAACAGTTTCATACTTTTAAAAGATTCTCTTAGCTTTATTTCAGTGGAAGCTAAAGAAAAGTAGATATAAGCAATTGGGCTCTGCCATAACATCTTCAACAGAAAATTTGGTCCTAGTCTTTAACTCCTTTCTGTTTATAGTGTTTTTTAAATTTATTTTTAATTAATTAATTTATTTTACTTTACAATATTGTATTGGTTTTGCTATACATTCACTTGGATCCACCATGAGTGTACATGTGTTCCCCATCTTGAACCCCCGTCCCACATCCCTCCCCATCTCGTCCCTTCAGGTCATCCCAGTGCACCAGCTCCGAACACCCTGGGAACCCTCTTACACTGCTGGTGGGAATGCAAACTAGTACAGCTACTATGGAGAACAGTGTGGAGATTCCTTAAAAAACTAGAAATAGAACTGCCATATGATCCAGTAATCCCACTGCTGGGCATACACACTGAGGAAACCAGAATTGAAAGAGACACATGTACCCCAATGTTCATTGCAGCACTGTTTATAATAGCCAGGACATGGAAGCAACCTAGATGTCCATCAGCAGATGAACGGATAAGAAAGCTGTGGTACATATACACAATGAAATATTATTCAGCCATTAAAAAAATACATTTGCAGTTCTAATGAGGTGGATGAACTGGAGCTTATTATACAGAGTGAAGTAAGCCAGAAAGAAAAACACCAATACAGTATACTAACACATATATATGGAATTTAGAAAGAAGGTAACAATAACCCTGTATGTGAGACAGCAAAAGAGACACAGATGTATAGAATAGTCTTTTGGACTCTGTGGAAGAGGGCAAGGGTGGGTTGATCTGGGAGAATGGCATTGAAACATGTAAAATATCATATGTGAGGAGAATCACCAGTCCAGGTTTGATGTTTATAGTATTTTCCGCATCCGAAAATCCCATGGATGAAGGAACCTGGTTGGCTGCAGTCCATGGGGTCACAAAGAGTAGGACATGACTGAGCGACTTCACTTTGACTTTTCACTTTCATGCATTGGAGAAGGAAATGGCAACTCACTCCAGTATTCTTGCCTAGAGAATCCCAGGGATGTGGGAGCCTGGTGGGTTGCACAGAGTCAGACATGACTGAAGTGACTTAGCAAGCAGTTATCACATTCTACTATTTTTCTGTTTGCTACCTTAATCTATCCACATTTCTTCATTCCCTCTTTTTTTTTTTTTTANAGCAGAAAAAGAAATAAAAGGAATCCAAATTGGAAAAGAAGAAGTAAAACTCTCACTGTTTGCAGATGACATGAAGATGTGTATAAGAGACAGCACTTGGATCCACCATGAGTGTACATGTGTTCCCCATCTTGAACCCCCGTCCCACATCCCTCCCCATCTCGTCCCTTCAGGTCATCCCAGTGCACCAGCTCCGAACACCCTGGGAACCCTCTTACACTGCTGGTGGGAATGCAAACTAGTACAGCTACTATGGAGAACAGTGTGGAGATTCCTTAAAAAACTAGAAATAGAACTGCCATATGATCCAGTAATCCCACTGCTGGGCATACACACTGAGGAAACCAGAATTGAAAGAGACACATGTACCCCAATGTTCATTGCAGCACTGTTTATAATAGCCAGGACATGGAAGCAACCTAGATGTCCATCAGCAGATGAACGGATAAGAAAGCTGTGGTACATATACACAATGAAATATTATTCAGCCATTAAAAAAATACATTTGCAGTTCTAATGAGGTGGATGAACTGGAGCTTATTATACAGAGTGAAGTAAGCCAGAAAGAAAAACACCAATACAGTATACTAACACATATATATGGAATTTAGAAAGAAGGTAACAATAACCCTGTATGTGAGACAGCAAAAGAGACACAGATGTATAGAATAGTCTTTTGGACTCTGTGGAAGAGGGCAAGGGTGGGTTGATCTGGGAGAATGGCATTGAAACATGTAAAATATGATATGTGAGGAGAATCACCAGTCCAGGTTTGATGTTTATAGTATTTTCCGCATCCGAAAATCCCATGGATGAAGGAACCTGGTTGGCTGCAGTCCATGGGGTCACAAAGAGTAGGACATGACTGAGCGACTTCACTTTGACTTTTCACTTTCATGCATTGGAGAAGGAAATGGCAACTCACTCCAGTATTCTTGCCTAGAGAATCCCAGGGATGTGGGAGCCTGGTGGGTTGCACAGAGTCAGACATGACTGAAGTGACTTAGCAAGCAGTTATCACATTCTACTATTTTTCTGTTTGCTACCTTAATCTATCCACATTTCTTCATTCCCTCTTTTTTTTTTTTTTAAACTCTCAGTTCAATGCATTATTTCTTGATCAAATCATGTCAGAAGTCTTCTAAACGGATCTTCCTTCAATGGCACTCCACTTCCTTAAAGAATTTGTTGTGGTTTAGTCACTCAGTCATGTTGAACTCTTTGCAACTCCATGGACTGCTGCATGCCAGACTTCCCTGTCCTTTGCTGTATTTCAAAGTTTGGTCAAATTTATGTGTCTTTAGCATTTGTTGGAGAGCTGCTTTGGTGGTGCTGAATTATCTCAGCTTTTGCTTGTCTGTAAAGCTTTTGATTTCTCCTTCATATTTGAATGAGATCCTTGCTGGGTACAGTAATCTGGGTTGTAGGTTATTTTCTTTCATCACTTTAAGTATGTCTTGCCATTCCCTCCTGGCCTGAAGAGTTTCTATTGAAAGATCAGCTGTTATCCTTATGGGAATCCCCTTGTGTGTTATTTGTGGTTTTTCCCTTGCTGCTTTTAATATGTGTTCTTTGTGTTTGATCTTTGTTAATTTGATTAATATGTGTCTTGGGGTGTTTTACCTTGGGTTTATCCTGTTTGGGACTCTCTGGGTTTCTTGGACTTGGCTGATTGTTTCCTTTCCCATTTTAGGGAAGTTCTCAACTATTATCTCCTCAAGTATTTTTTCATGGTCTTTCTTTTTGTCTTCTTCTTCTGGGACTCCTATGCTTTGAATATTGGAGCATTTAATATTGTCCTGGAGGTCTCTGAGATTGTCCTCATGTCTTTCAATTAGTTTTCTTTTTTCTCTATCTTCTACTTCACAATCCTATCTTCTGCCTCCATTATTCTACTATTTGTTGCCTCCAGAGTGTTTTTGGTCTCATTTATTGCATTATTCATTATATATTGACTCTTTTTTATTTCTTCTAGGTCCTTGTTAAACCTTTCTTGCATCTTCTCAATCCTTGTCTCCANGGTCTTTCATTTTGTTTTCTTCTTCTGGGACACCTATGATTTGAATGTTGGGACGTTTAACACTGTCCTGGAGGTTATTTGATTGTCCTCATTTCTTTTAATTCATTTTTCTTTTTTCCTCTCTGATTCATTCATTTCTACCATTCTATCTTCTAGTTCACTAATCCTATCTTCTACTATTTGTTGCCTCCAGAGTGTTTTTGATCTCATTTATTGCATTATTCATTATATATTGACTCTTATTTATTTCTTTTAGGTCCTTGCTAAACCTTTCTTACATCTTCTCAATCTTTGTCTTCAGGCTATTTATCTGTGATTGCATTTTGTTTTCAAGATTTTGGATCATTTTCACTATCATTGTTCTGAATTCTTTTTCAGGCAGATTCCCTATCTCTTCCTCTTTTGTTTGGTTTGGTGGGCATTTATCCTGTTCCTTTACCCCTGAATATTTCTCTGCCTTTTCATCTTGTTTAGATTGCTGTTTTGGGTGGCCTTTCCATATTCTGGCAGTTTGTGGAGTTCTCTTTATTGTGAAGTTTCCTCACTGTGGGTGGGGTTGTATAGGTGGCTTGTCAAGATTTCTTGGTTAGAGAAGCTTGTGTTGGTGTTCTGGTGGGTGGAGCTGGGTTTCTTCTCTCTGAAGTGCAATGAAGTGTCCAGTAATGAGTTATAAGATGTCAGTGGTTTTGAAGTAACTTTGGCAGCCTGTATATTGGAGCTCAGGGCCGTGTTCCTGTGGTGCTGGAGACTTTGCATGGTATGTCTTGCTGTGGAACTTGGTCCTTGGGTGGTGCTTGGTTTCAGTGTAGATATGGAGACATTTGATGAGCTCCTGTCAATTAATGTTCCTTGGAGTCAGGAGTTCTCTGGTGTTCTCAGGATTTGGACTTAAGCCTCCTACTTCTGGTTTTTAGTCTTATTTTTACAGTAGTCTCAAGACTTCTCCTTCTATACAGCACCATTGATAAAGCATCTAGGTTAAAGATGAAAAGTTTCTCCACACTGAGGGATATCCAGAGAGCTTCACAGAGTTACATGGAGAAGAGAAGAGGGAGGAGGGAGTTAGAGGTGACCCGAATGAGATGAGGTGGAATCAATAGAGAAGAGAGCAAGCTAGCCAGTAATCACTTCCTTTTGTGCACTCCACAACTGGACTGCTCAGAAATGTTCACAGAGTTATACAGAGAAGAGAAGGGGCAAGAAGGAGACAGAGGTGGCCAGGAGGATAAAAGGGGGGAATCAAAAGGAGAGAGACAGATCCAGGCAGTAATCAATTCCCTAAGTGTTCTCCTTGGACTACAAGGAGATCCAACCAGTCCATTCTGAAGGAGATCAGCCCTGGGATTTCTTTGGAAGGAATGATGCTAAAGCTGAAACTCCAGTACTTTGGCCACCTCATGTGAAAAGTTGACTCACTGGAAAAAGACTCTGACGCTGGGAGGGATTAGGGGCAGGAGGAGAAGGGGACGACAGAGGATGAGATGGCTGGATAGCATCTCTGACTTGATGGACATGAGTCTGAGTGAACTCCAGGAGTTGGTGATGGACAGGGAGGCCTGGCGTGCTGCAATTCATGGGGTCGCAAAGAGTCAGACACGACTGAGCGACTGGACTGAAGTGTTTTCCACCATCTGGAACACACAGAGATTCACAGAGTTCGGTAGAGAAGAAAGGGGGTAGGGAGGAGACAGAGGTGACCTGGTGGAGAAAAAGGAGAGTCCAAAGAGGGAGACAGCAGTCAAGCCAGTAATCTCGCTCCCAAGTAAAAATGGGTACTGAAGATTGGGTTCTTAAAAGTACAAAATTGATAACAAATATCAAAAAGCAAAGATTAAAAATCTAGAGTAGAGTTTGGAATTTCAAAAATTCAATATTAAAGAAAAGAAGAAAAAATAGAAAAAAGTCACAAAAATTATAATATATATATATATGAAATTTGCTTTAAAAATAGGGTTTGTTTTTTTTTTTTGCAAAGTAATAGTAGGTTATAAAAGTGAAAATTAAAGGAGTAATAGAGGACTTAAAAATTTTTTTTAATTAAAAAAAGAATGATTGTAGAAATAGTAAAAATATATCTAGGACTTTCTCTGGTATTGTTGTGGGTATTATGGGGTCAGTTCATTTTCGGATAGTTCCTTGGTCTGGCTTATATTTCTCAAGATCTATAGGCCCCTTCCTATGTAGTTGGTACTAACGACATGGTTTTAATCTGTTGCACCTGTCACTTCCAAGGCGGTTCCCTCTGTTTTAGCTTCTTCTGTTTGCTGGTCTCTTCAGTGTCTGATTTCTGCTCTGACACAAAGGGG
>SJYX01003674.1:26986-83284 GCA_006410675.1 Oreotragus oreotragus | reverse complement strand
GGTGTCAGGGGGGAGGTGGGAGGGGGATTCAGGATTGGGAACACGTGTACACCTGTGGCAGATTCATGTTGATGTGTCTCAAAACCAATACAATAATGTAAAGTAAAATAATAATAATAAAGAAAAAAATTTAAAAAAATTTCATGTGCCTGAAGTTGATGAGGTCATACAAACATCTCATCTTCTTTCATCCCCTTCTCCTGCCCTCAATCTTTCCAGCATCAGGGCCTTTTCCTGATGAGTCAGTTCTTTGCATCAGGTGGCCAAGGTACAGGAGCTTCAGCTTCAGCATCAGTCATTCCAATGAATGTTCAGGGTTGATTTCCTTTAGGATTCACTGGTTTGATCTTCTGGCTGTCCAAGGGACTCTCAAGAGTCTTTTCTAACACCAAAGTTTGAAAGCATCAATTCTTTGACACTTGGCCTTGTTTATGGTCCAACTCTCACATCTGTACACGACTACTGGATAAAGAATTGCATGGTTTTTTACTGTGGCTTTTTTACTAGGCTTTATGATCTGACCTTTGGTTACTTTTACAGACTCCCTCTGTCCCTACATTCTCTGCTTTACTCTTTCTGAACTATTCTTTATCCAGTGATTATGACCTAGAGAGTTTTCTTGATTCCCTTGGCTTCCCTCTCAAGTTATTCCCATAGTAATCTGTACTTACTTCTATCATGGTAATTTTTCACATCAGACTTAACACTATCCCCTGATAAAACATTTCTATGACTTCCTTTTTTACTCAGAATAACATTTGAATACTTTACCATGGCTGAGAAGCCCCTAGTGAGGTGTACCTTTGTGATGTCATCTCCTACAATGTTCCATTTACTCATGCTGTGCCTGCCACACTCTCTTCCCCTTTGTTCCTTCAACACACTGAGCTCCTCCTGGAAGAAGGAGTGGGTTTCCTCCTCCTGCTGATTGTTATGTTCATCCTCCAACTGTTAGCTGAGTAGGATCCTTCTACTTGTCACTGTTTCATCTCAAGGACCACCTTAGCTGCTGTATCTAAAACAGTCCTCTTCTCTGACATATAACCCTAATTACCTGATCTATGACACTTATTACAAATTTCAGCCATCAGAGCAGGAATGCCTGCCTGTGCCTTTCAATATAATTTTACTTCTTCTAAATATTTCAGAAGGATATAAATATTTCCAGTTAAAGAAAAAAAAAAAAACCCAGACAACTTCACATTGTACACTCATTTCTGAGTGGTATTTTCTTTTTTTTAAATTAAAATTGAGGAATAGTTGACTTATTTGTGTAAAGTATATAATGTAATGTAACATAATAATATAGTGATTTAATATTTGTATAGATTAAATGACATTTAGATTTATTACAAATGAATGGCTATATTTACTTGTGCTATAGAATATATCAGTGTTGTTTATGTATTTTATACAGAATAGTTTGTACTTCTTATCCGCCCCCCCCCCAACTTGCCTCTCCCTCTTCCTTTTCTCCACTAGTAACTATTGGTTTCTTCTCTTTATCTGTGAGTCTGTTTTATTGTATGTATTCATTTGTTTAATTTTTCTGTATTCTGCATGTAAGTAATAACAGGGAGTGTTTGCCCTCTGACCTATTTTACTAAGCATGCCACTCTCTAGGTCCATCCATGTTGTTGCAAATGAGTCAGTTCTTTGCATCAGGTGGCCAAGGTACAGGAGCTTCAGCTTCAGCATCAGTCATTCCAATGAATATTCAGGGTTGATTTCCTTTAGGATTCACTGGTTTGAATTTCCACTGGTTTGAATACCACTCAGAAATGAGTGTACAATGTGAAAAAAGATTTCTTCTTTTATATGGTTGAATAAAACTCCATTTTACATATATCTCACAACTTCTTTATTCATCTGTTGGTGGACACTTAGGTTGCTTCCATATCTTGACTATTTTAAATAATTCTGCTGTGAATATCAGGATCCATGTATCTTTTTGAGAATGTGAAGAAAAGGAAACACTTTTACACTGTTGGTGAGAATTTAAATGGGTGCTGCCACTAAAAAAAAAGCAGTATGGAATTTCCTCATAAAATAAAGAATGCAACTACCATATGATCAAGCAGTTCCACCCCTGCTGTATATCTGAAGAAAACAAAATACCAGTTGATTTTTTTAATCCAAATCTTTATGTCTGCCAGTAACTTAGGCAAAGTCCAAATTTATTAATTCAGCAGTCATTAAATAAATACTTATTGCTCTCTGATTATGTTTCTGGTTCTTACTAGTTACTAGGGGTAAAACAGTAAGAAAATAAAGATCTCTCACTTATGGAGTTCCTACATTTTGTGGGAGGAGGGAGGTTGGAGACAGAATATGAAAAAGAAAAACATACAAGAAAATGCTTTATATGATCATTAGGTAAAGAGAAGAGCTATTAAGTTCAGCTAGTAACGATAATCTGGAGAGTCACTGGGGAGGGGTTTGCACTTCAGTGAGTGGTTGGGGAAGGCCTCTTTGAAGAAGTGACTGAAGAGGTTGAGAAAGGGCAGTCCAGACAAAACAGCAAGTGCTGTTGCACATGGATAAAGTTTAGCTAAGAGGTCACTATAGCTGCAGCAGAGCAAGTGAGAAGCAGAGTGATGAGAAAGTGGTCAGAGAAACAGTAGGTGTCAGATTATATAGGTCTTGTAGGCTGTGGTGAAACCAAAGGAAGTTTTCTGAGTTTGTTTGAAATCTACCAAAGGGTTTTGATCATAGTTGAAACACAAGCAGATTTATATCTGAAGGTTGAACACTGTGTGATATGTGGGGTGATATGTAGGGAGGGAGAAGTGGAAATGGATAGATTCTCAATGAGACTATTGCAACAAGAAGAGATATAGAAGCTTTGTTTAGTATGTCATAGTGTGTGCTAGTCGCTCAGTCGTATCCGACTCTCTGCGATCCCATGAACTGTAGCCCTCCAGGCTTCTTTGTCTATGGGATTCTCCAAGCAAGAATACTGGAGTGGATTGCCATTCCCTTCTCCAAAGAGAAAAACAAAAAGAGGTTGGATTTAGAGTATGTGTCAAAAGTAAAGTTTGTTTACATAACATGGACAAGTTGACGATGGTATAGTTAAGAGAGAGAGGAGACAAGGTTTTGGCCTTGAGGATGAGATAGATGGAGTAGGTTTATTTAAAAGATGAGCCTCTGAGAGACATATCAGGGTTCCTTTATTATTATTGTTATTTTTGTACTTATAATATCATATAAGGAATGACTCCTCAGTCTAGGTTCGATTCAGGGTGCAGGATGCTTGGGGCTGGTGCACTGGGATGACCTGGAGGGATGGTGTTGGGGGGAGCTGGGAGGTGGGGTTTGGGATTGGGAACACGTGTACATCCGTGGTGGTTTCATGTTGATGTGTGGCAAAACCAATACAATATATCAGGGTTTCCTTTGAACAGGTGTTTTGGATTTTACAGTTTGATCTCAGAAATACTAAGCTGGTGATGCCTGTTCCATACCCGAGTAAAGATAATGAGTATGGAATCACACAGTATAAATAGTATTGAAAGCTGTGGAATGGAGTGATGTCTGCACTCCAGACATAGTGGAATAGCTACCCCTTGCTCAGCAACAGCAACTTGACAGCTGCCCATAAAGATGCCTTCGTGGGGACTTCCATGGTGGTCCAGTGGCTAAGGCTCCATGCTTCCAGTGCAGGGGGCCTGGGTTCTATCTCTGGTCAGGAAACTAGATCCCACATGCCACAGCTAAAACCTAGGGCAGCCAAGAAAATAAATACCTTAAAATGCCTTTGTAGGAAGTTTGGAATACAGGAAAGCAATTGTGAAACCCTAGTGTCAGCCGAGAATGAGGAGGGCCATTTGAAGAAGGCAGGCCCATGGCCAAGTGGCAGGTTTGCCAACTGTGGTCCCAGCTACAGACCCAAAGACAGTTCTTCCCTGCTGTGGACTGAGATACAGACCCATGTGGTCTTGCTCCTGCCACCAGCACCTTTTGCCAAGAGACATCTCAGTGGTCATATCAACCTATGCCCCAGAAATAGACTCACTGTCCAACATGTGGATTCTGAGGTGGTTCATGACCTGGTTCCTGCCCCTCACATCCTGGGGAGGGCTCACTCTTACCTACCTAAGGACCAACAAGGAGCCATGCCTGGCTGAGCTCTAGAGGCAGGATCTCCTATCTTGTTCCTACTGAAGATACACAAATGGCCCTATAACTTGGCACCAGACTCTCAGCTGCAGGCTTGGAACACTCCTTCCTGCACAGAGACTCTCCAGGAGACATGCTGTCCCCAGCCCTGGAGACAGGCATACTGGCCTCAGTCTGGCTGCAGCTCTTGAAGCAGCCCTACAACACAGCTCTAGCCTCTCTTAGCCATTGTCTGGGGATGGTTCTGTCCATCTGGGGACTCAGAGGGAGCGTCTGTCTGCAGTGAGTGAATCACTTTTTTAATGCGTCTTTATGGATACCAGATTCTAGTCTTGTTCATTTACCTATAAACTGAACTGGATATGGAATTCTAGGTCCTCCAACATCTGGCTACAACTTTTCAACTTTATGTGTCCAGTTTTCTCCCACCCTTCTGATTTGAAATCACTAAGAATAAAAACTGCCCATTCCCCAAAGTCTTGAAAGCAGAAACTGAACAACTTGATATAAATTCCAGATAAATCAGAATAGTTCACGTATGCACAATCATTGTCTCTGCTGCTGTGACTCCTCAGAAAATTTAGGAAGACCCAATGACATCACCAGAAGTATCCAAACTTCAAAAGATGCTTTCAGCCCAACATCTTAACTCCTCATGACAGGCTAGTCTACAGATTCAGAAACTGGCTGGTAGTGTTTTTCAGTCATTAAGTTTTTTCTTTTTGTCTCCATAGACGTTTATCTTATTAAATACCAGATTTCTAGCACTTTATAGGCCTAACTTTGATAGGAGACCTTGTTCACCATCACCTCCTGAAAGGAGACACAACTGCTTCACTTAACTGACCTATTTTCATGACTAAAAGACAGGTTCAATGAGATATGGAGCAATCTACCAACTCAACTTCTGGTCTGTGAAACTTCTTGGGAAAGTTTCAAAGGGAGGAAATAAAAGGTACAATTAGCCTTCCCCACTTTTTCTCACCTATTATTGTGGAATTCCAAGGATACATGCTATAATATTTCACTCTGATTCTTTCTCTACAGATAAACTATTTATACCTCATTGAGACATTCATTTTGTAATTTACTTTTGTATTGCCAAATGTATGTTATAATCTCTTTAATGTAGATTTCTCTATCTTGCTTTCAAATTATTGTACTGTTTATACTGTTGAAGACGATGGTGCATACATATTTAAAATTAATTTAACTTTTAGGTGAATATTTCCCTTTTCTCTTCATCCTTAATAATTATTTTTCTCATAAAGTAAATTTTGCTTTCTTTTGCGATTTATTTTTCTGTTATCTAATTTTCCTATCCATTTTCTTCCAACCATTGTTTGACTTTAGACATGCCTTTGTAAATTCCAAACAGTTGAATTTTGCTCTTTTGAGTCAATTTTAACAAATTCTGTCATTAAACATCAAGTTTAATTCATATACACTAATTGTGATTAGTTACATAGTGAATTATTATTTATTTCTATTATCTTTTTATGTACTTAATATTAACCATGCTTTTTTCCTTTGCCTTCTTTTTTTCTGCTTTGTATCACATTAATTAAGTTTTCCCTATTCATATATCCTTCTTCCAACTCCCTCTACCCCTATTTACATGGGTTTGGAAGTTATACATTCTACTTGCATTTTTCAAGTTTATTCTTAAATTTTTACTATGCATGCTCTGATCTCTTGCTAAATGTTTATCATTCCCTTTCATCTTTCCAATTATGGTTCCTCATTTTTCCAGTCCACCTAAATGTTAAAAGCCCTTAAGTTAATTATTATTATCATTACGTTTATTTAGCTCCCTGTGTACCTTTGTTGATTTATTCAATCATCATTTCTTCTTGTATCTCATGGCATTTTAAACCTAATTTTCTTCCTGAGTAAGTGAATTTTCTAATTGTTTGGAAATATTTGTGGTAAATTCCATCAGAACTTGTATCCTTATATCCATCAGAACTTATATCCTTTCTCTTGAAAAATAAGTTACCTGAGTATATAATCCTAGAGTGACAGGGCTTTTTTCTTTTCTATTTTTCTCCTTTACATGGTAGTGTTTCATTTTTTTTCTGGATTGTATTATTTTGATTGAAAAAAATATGGTATTAGTTTATTTGGTGGTACTGTCTTTGCTGTATTTTGCTCTTTCCTATTATCTATGGTGTTCTGCACTCCCTACCTTCTGCAGTCTGGATTTTTACTCACTGTTGACTTTCCTAAATCTAAGGAGTCATGGTTCTTATGAATTCTGTACAATTAGCCTTCCCCACTTTTTCTCACCTATTATTGTGGAATTCCAAGGATACATGCTATAATATTTCACTCTGATTCTTTCTCTACAGATAAACTATTTATAGCTCATTGAGACATTCATTTTGTAATTTACTTTTGTATTGCCAAATGTATGTTATAATTGACTTTATTATTATTTTTAAAAGATATGGATATTTTGTTGACTCCCTCCTATGGAAATTAAGATATGTACCTTTCTTACAATTCTCTTCTAACGCTTCTTCTAGCCACACATTCCTTCTTTCTATTTCCCCAATATAGCTGAATAATCATTTTGGCTATGTAAACATCAAGTCATGTACTACACTAACTTCTGCCACCACGCAACATAATTCCATTCTGGAAGCTGTTTTCTTGGATCAAAAGTCTTCATTTTTCTGCATGCTTTTCTTTGTTTGCAAGGAAAGAAAGTGAAGTTGCTCAGTCATGTCTGACTCTTTGCGACCACATGAACTGTAGCCTGCCGGGCTCCTCTGTTCATGGGATTTTTCAGGCAAGAGTACTGGAAGGGGTTGCCATTTCCTTCTTTAGGGGATCTTCCTGACCCAGGGATCAAACCCAGGTCTCCTGCATTTCAGGCAGACTCTACCGCCTGAGTCATCAGGGAGGCCTTGTTTGCAAGGAATACAAACCCATTCTCAGTAGGAACCAGAGAATGGGTTGTGAATTTTAATATTTTCATTCCTGAGGTTTTTTTTTTAATATTTATCTGTTTATTTGGATCTTAGTTGTGGTAGGTGGAATCTTTCATAGTGGTGCATGAACTCTCTAGTTTTGGCACTCAGGCTCAACAGTTGCAGCTGGCAGGCCTAGTTGCTCCACAGCATGTGGGATCTTAGTTCCTTGGGGTTAACACTTGCCTGGAACAAATAATGTTTCTTAACTTAGGGGAACCTATTTCACGCAGATAAGACAAATCTGAGCCTACAACTGGAGTGTAGTACAGAATTGTGATTAAATTTCTCAGGAAATATTTTAAAGACCACTCACCCACCCACCACTTTTTTGAAGGGAGGTATGAGGTATTTAACTCCATGTTCCATGCAGACCAGTTGCCCTGTCTCCTTTCCTGAGTGGGCATGGACACCCACTAGGTGATAATAATGACCAGCTCCCAGGGAAGCCACCTGTCAATTCACAAGCCAGCTTCCCTGGCTTAAGTTTCCTCTTTCTTTTGATTTCTGGAGACTGCTCTTACCCTCTTGCTCACACATCTAAGTGTGGGTAAGGATATTTGTTATTTTTTGTCTAGTGTTTCTAAATTTTAATATTAGAAATAATCTCAGATCATCCTGTCTGCAGCACTGCTAGTCTCTATCTTATTTCCATCTTTGCAACAATGGATTTTACAATTAAGAAAGTGGAAGCTTGTGGACTAAGTGACTAACCCAGGAGTAACTACTAGTGGCAGAATCAAGGTCACCTTTCTCTTGGTCAGTGTTTCCTCCAACATACTGAGTCCCTGGATCTCTTCTAATTCCTCTGACTTAAATCAACATATACAAGCTAATAATGCCAGATCCAGTTCCAGTGTGTGTGTGAGGGGGTGGCAATGCTCTGACATAACCTGGGTGTTCTATAACTTGACTCAATTCTGACACTATCTCTATAGTATCAGAGACCACAGGTTAAGGGATTAGTCCCGCAAGATTGCTTTCATTTCAGATGCCAGGAGCAAAAGTCCAAGTTGTTACCTATGGTTCTGATCAACTAGTTATAAATCAGGGGTTCCTATAACCTGTCTTCAATTAACTTTCTAGAGCAGCTCACAGAACTTCAGAAGCATGTTTACTCACCACATAATCAATGTGTTGCAAAGATATTTAAGGATACAAATCAAAGAGATACTTCAGGCAAGATCCCAAAGGAGCTTCTCTCTTGGTGGAGTTTGGGTCCTGGTAGGGTGGTACATAATGAATGTTCTAGCTCACTAATCTAGAAGCTGTCTGAGCTCCCTCCTTTTGAATCTTTGCGGAGGCTTATTGCATAGGCCTGGTTGATCAAATCATTGCCATTGGTGGGAGATTAAACCTCCAGCCCCTTCCTTAGGGGTTTGGACTTAAATTTCCAGGCCTCTGTTCTTGTTCAATTCCCCTAGCAACCAGTCTCTCACCCTTAGGTGCTTTCCAAAGTAGCTGCATTAACTTAAACTCAGGTGTGGTGGAAAGGGACTTGTGATGACTATCAAGACATCCTTCCAGCTTAGGAAATTCCAGGGAAGCTTCTAAGGAAGCTCTGTGCCAGAACTGGGGATAAACACAAAATAGATATTTATTATAAATTACAGTGTCACACAAGCTTGTAAATATTTATCACCCTATCTTCCATTTGGCATCTTTTATCTCTTCTAATAATTTCTTGCTACTAGATTGTTCTTCAGAACTTCAAGCTAATAACATAGTTAAGTCAAGGCTTCAGTGCACTTTCCAAAATAGGGTAGTTAAAAAAAAAAAAAAAAAACTGACAAAAACACCAAAGAGCTGACAAATACAATCAGCTGTGATACATAGATCTGCATTGTTTCACTAAGACTGGATATTGAAAAATAAAGTAAGAGTAGTTACACTACCTTAGTTTTCACAGACAATAAGATTCAGACACTTTTAATGCTGAAAAGGTCTGGCAAAAATGTTTTGTTAATAAGCGAGAGCATAAAGAGTTTAAATCAGTGAACTAGTGTTATCATTGTGTCCATTTGTCTCTTCCTGGTAAGAGGAATGTGCGTCTGTGGACAGTAGTCAAGAAGTATGAGCACATACTACTCAGAAAATTCCAAGATGTTTACAAAATTAAATTAATTAAAAGTTACTTTGAAATACAGCAGTAGACCTGTGCTACTGCTGCTGCTAAATCGCTTCAGTCATGTCCAACTCTGTGCAACCCCAGAGATGGCAGCCCACCAGGCTCCTGCATCCCTGGGATTCTCCAGGCAAGAACACTGGAGTGGGTTGCCATGTCCTTCTCCAATGCATGAAAGTGAAGAGTGAAAGTGAAGTCACTCAGTCGAGTCCAACTCTTAGTGACCCCATGGACTGCAGCTTATCAGGCTCCTCCACCCATGGGATTTTTCAGGCAAGAGTACCGGAGCGGGTCGCCATTGTACACCTCTAAATGCTAACAATTCTCTAACAATGATTTTCAATTTTTTTAAAAGCAGTTTCTCCATTTTCCAAATTAAATATCACCAAGGAGTCCTAAATATAAAATATATTAAAGTCAAACTGTTCTCATTGAACAAGGGGAGGGAATCTCCTGCCTCCTGGTTGGTTGGTGCAGGTACCTCCAGACAATTAATGAGTCCTCAGTGACACGGATAAATGAATGAATCAAATTCTGCATGGAGGTTTACTGGATCTAAGGATCACATCTGAAATTCCTAATCTGATGGAATAAAGACATAATTTATTTGCAGGGACAGTTTATCCACTAGATACAGCAGATGTAGAGCTTCAGTCCTATGATACATTTAATGGCTCATGAAAATATTTTGATTTTAGTTTCTTTACAATTAATATCACAAATATAAATAAATAATAATAAATCCAGATTAGATTATATCTGTCTTTATACTCTTGCCTGGAGAACCCCAGGGACAGAGTAGTTAACTACTCTTTATAGGGTCACAAGGAGTCAGACAAGATTTCAGTGTCTTAGCATGCACACATGTCTTTATATTAACATGGGCATAAAGAATAAGCTTCCCTGGTGGCTCAGAGGTTAAAGTGTCTGCCTCCAATGCGGGAGAGCTGGGTTCGATCCCTGGGTCGGGAAGATCCCCTGGAGAAGGAAATGGCAATCCACTCCAGTATTCTTGCCTGGAGAATCCCATGGGCAGAGAAGCCTAGTAGGTTACAGTCCACGGGGTCACAAAGAGTCGGACACGACTGAGCGACTTCACCTTCACCTTCACCTTCAAGATATAAGACACGCAGAGTGTGGACGAGAGGAGCTACCCCACGTCCGTGGTTAGGGGCAACGGCAGGGAGGAGCTACCCCATGTCTGAGGTCGGGGCGGCAGCAGAAAGGAGATATCCTGCGTCCGAGGTCATGGGCGGCAACCGAGAGGAGCTATGCCGCATTCGAGGTTGGGGCAGTGGCCGAAAGTGCCAGGCTGTGACAGCGCAGGAACAGCCGAGAAGAGCTACCCCCACCTGAGGCCCGGGGTGGGGGGCGCCCAGGAGGAGCAACCCCACGTCCAAGGAGTGGTGGCTGCGTGGGCCCCAGAGGGCCTAGAGGAGCTATTCCACGTTCATGGTCAGGAGGGGCAGCAGTGAGGAGATACCCCTCGTCCAAGGTAAGGAGCAGCGGCTGCGCTTTGCTGGAGCAGCCGTGAAGAGATACCCCACGTCCAAGGTAAGAGAAACCTAAGTAAGAGGGTAGGTGTTGCAAGAGGGCAGACACACTGAAACCATAATCACCGAAAACTGGTCAATCTAATCACACTAGGACCACAGCCTTGTCTAACTCAATGAAACTAAGCCATCCCTGTAGGGCCACCCAAGACGGGAAGGCGTGGTGGAGAGGTCTGACACAATGTGGTCCACTGGAGAAGGGAATGGCAAACCACTTCAGTATTCTTGCCTTGAGAACCCCATGAACAAGATGAAAAGGGAAAATGATAGGATACTGAAAGAGGAACTCCCCAGGTCAGTAGGTGCCCAATATGCTACTGGAGATCAGTTGAGAAATAACTCCAGAAAGTATGAAGGGATGGAGCCAAAGCAAAAACAATATCCAGTTGTGGATGTGACTGGTGATAGAAGCAAGGTCTGATGCTGTAAAGACCAGTACTGCATAGGAACCTGGAATGTCAGATCCATGAATCAGGGTAAATTGGAAGTGGTCAAACAGGAGATGGCAAGGGTGAACGTTGACATTCTAGGAGTCAGCGAACTAAAATGGACTGGAATGGGTGAATTTAACTCAGATGACCATTATATGTACAACTGTGGGCAGGAATCCCTTAGAAGAAATGGAGTAGCCATCATGGTCAACAAAAGAGTCCGAAATGCAGTACTTGGATGCAGTCTCAAAAATGACAGAATGATCTCTGCTCCTTTCCAAGGCAAACCATTCAATATCATGATAATCCAAGTCTATGCCCCAACCAGTAATGCTGAAGAAGCTGAAGTTGAACGGTTCTATGAAGACCTACAAGACCTTTTAGAACTAACACCCAAAAAAGATGTCCTTTTCATTATAGGGGACTGGAATGCTAAAGTAGGAAGTCAAGAAACACCTGGAGTAACAGGCAAATTTGGCCTTGGAATGCGGAATGAAGCAGGGCAAAGACTAATAGAGTTTTGCCAAGAAAATGCACTGGTCATAGCAAACACCCTCTTCCAGCAACACAAGAGAAGACTCTACACATGGACATCACCAGATGGTCAACACCGAAATCAGATTGATTATATTCTTTGCAGCCAAAGATGGAGAAGCTCTATACAGTCAACAAAAACAAGACCAGGAGCTGACTGTGGCTCAGATCATGAACTCCTTATTTCCAAATTCAGACTTAAATTGAAGAAAGTAGGGAAAACCGCTAGACCATTCAGGTATGACCTAAATCAAATCCCTTATGATTATACAGTGGAAGTGAGAAATAGATTTAAGGGCCTAGATCTGATAGATAGAGTTCCTGATGAACTATGGAATGAGGTTCGTGACATTGTACAGGAGACAGGGATCAAGACCATCCCCATGGAAAAGAAATGCAAAAAAGCAAAATGGCTGTCTGGAGAAGCCTTACAAATAGCACTGAAAAGAAGAGAGGCGAAAAGCAAAGGAGAAAAGAAAAGATATAAGCATCTGAATGCAGAGTTCCAAAGAATAGCAAGAAGAGATAAGAAAGCCTTCTTCAGCAATCAATGCAAAGAGATAGAGGAAAACAACAGAATGGGAAAGACTAGAGATCTCTTCAAGAGAATTGGAGATACCAAGGGAACATTTCATGCAAAGATGGGCTCGATAAAGGATAGAAATGGTATGGACCTAACAGAAGCAGAAGATATTAAGAAGAGGTGGCAAGAATACACAGAAGAACTGTACAAAAAAGATCTTCATGACCCAGATAATCATGATGGTGTGATCACTCATCTAGAGCCAGACATCTTGGAATGTGAAGTCAAGTGGGCCTTAGAAAGCATCACTAAGAACAAAGCTAGTGGAGGTGATGGCATTCCACTTGAGCTATTTCAAATCCTGAAAGATGATGCTGTGAAAGTGCTGCACTCAATATGCCAGCAAATTTGGAAAACTCAGCAGTGGCCACAGGACTGGAAAAGGTCAGTTTTCATTCCAATCCCCAAAAATGGCAATGCTAAAGAATGCTCAAACTACCACACAATTGCATTCATCTCACATGCTCGTAAAGTAATGCTCAAAATTCTCCAAGCCAGGATTCAACAATACATGAAATGCGAACTTCCAGATGTTCAAGCTGGTTTTAGAACAGGCAGAGGAACCAGAGATCAAATTGCCAAGATCCGCTGGATCATGGTAAATGCAAGAGAGTTCCAGAAAAACATGTATTTCTGCTTTATTGACTATACCAAAGGCTTTGACTGTGTGGATCACAATAAACTGTGGAAAATTCTGAAAGAGATGGGAATACCAGAGCACCTGACCTGCCTCTTGAGAACCCTGTTTGCAGGTCAGGAAGCAATAGTTAGAACTGGACATGGAAGAACGGACTGGTTCCAATAGGAAAAGGAGTACGTCAAGGCTGTATATTATCACCCTGCTTATTTAACTTATATGCAGAGTACATCATGAGAAACGCTGGGTTGGAAGAAACACAAGCTGGAATCAAGATTGCTGGGAGAAATATCAGTAACCTCAGATATGCAGATGACACCACCGTTATGGCAGAAAGTAAACAGGAACTAAAAAACCTCTTGGTGAAAGTGAAAGTGGACAGTGAAAAAGTTGGCTTAAAGCTCAACATTCAGAAAACGAAGATCATGGCATCTGGTCCCATCACTTTATGGGAACTAGATGGGGAAACAGTGGAAACGGTTTCAGACTTTATTATTTTGGGCTCCAAAATCACTGCAGATGGTGACTGCAGCCATGAAATTAAAAGACACTTACTCCTTGGAAGAAAAGTTATGATCAACCTAGATAACATATTCAAAAGCAGAGACATTACTTTGCCAACAAAGGTCCGTCTAGTCAAGGCTATGATTTTTCCAATGGCCATGTATGGATGTGAGAGTTGGACTGTGAAGAAAGCTGAGGGCCAAATAATTGATGCTTTTGAACTATGGTGTTGGAAAAGACTCTTGAGAATCCCTTGGACTGCAAGGAGATCCAATCAGTCCATTCTGAAGGAGGTCAGCCCTGAGATTTCTTTGGAGGGAATGATGCTGAAGCTGAAACTCTAGTACTTTGGCCACCTCATGTGAAGAGTTGACTCATTGAAAAAGACTTTGATGATGAGAGGGATTGGGGGCAGGAGGAGAAGGGGACGACAGGATGAGATGGTGGGATGGCATCACTGACTCGAAGGACGTGAGTCTAGGTGAACTCCGGGAGCTGGTGATGGACAGGGAGGCCTGGTGTGTTGTGATTCATGGGGTCGCAAAGAGTCGGATATGACTGAGCGACTGAATTGAACTGAACTGAAAGTATATGATGGTCTTGTCCATCTACTCGATAGGATGCAATGGTCCTGATCCCAATAACTTTGGAACATTCTGCAAAATTAAACAGAACTTATTCTATTGTAAGTTTTAGTACAACAGAATTCCCATGTTGCTGTTTAGGTCATAATATTTTGTTATATAGACTAAATTATACAGATACAAATTACAGTGCAATTGCTTGAAAGATTCTGTCAAAAGTATAACTGAAATAATGTCATTTGCAGCAACATGGATGGGCCTAGAGATTATTAAACTAGGTGAAATAAGTCAGAAAGATAAAGAAAAATATCATATGGTATCACTTATATGTATAATCTAAAGAAAGATAAAGAAAAATATCATATGGTATCACTTATATGTGTAATCTAAAGAATGATATGAACAAACTTATTTAGAAAACAGAAATATACTCACTGATAACTCAGTTGGTAAAGAATTGCCTGAAATGCAGGTGACCCTGGTTTGGTTATTGGGTTGGGGAAATCTGCTGGAGAAGGGATAGGCTACCCACTCCAGTATTCTTGAGCTTCCCTTGTGGCTCAGGTGGTAAAGAATCCACCTGCAATGCAGGAGACCTGGGTTCGATCCTTGGGTTGAGAAGATTTCCTGGAGAAGGGAAAGGCCACCCACTCCAATATTCTGGCCTGGAGAATTCCATGGACTGTATAGTCCACAGGGTCACAAAGAGTTGGACATGACTGAGTGACTTTCACTTTCACTTTCAAATAGAGTCATGGACATAGAAAGTAAACATGGTTACCAAAGGGAGTGAGGGATAAATTAGGAGTTTTGGATTAACAGATGCACACTACTATATATAAAGTATATATAAATAACAAGAACCTACTGCACAGCACAGGGAACTGTACTTAATACCTTGCATAAACTATAACAGAAAAGAATTTGAAAAAGAGTGTATATATGTGTATAACTGAATCACTTTGCTGTAACTCTGAAATGAACAAAACTACAAATCAATTACACTTCAATAAAACATTTTTTAAAAAGAGTATAACTGAAAAGAGATCTTGAAAATGCTGCTTGCAATGGAAGTCTGCTGGGGTGAGAACTTGGTTTGCAGCCTCTTCTAAGAGGTATAGATGCTCAGATGACAGGGAACTTAAAGGAGCTGTCCTGTTCTACTGCCTCAAAGAAATGTTTTTCAAAGTGAATTTTCAGGTAGTAGAGGTGATTAATGATGTTCTTACACTCACACTATACTTTTCTTTCATCTCAAAAATTTTTGTATGTGTGATAGAAATAATCTTCCTTTGAAGTATTGCTGGAGAGTGTATAACATTTAAAGAAACAACCCTGTTATATAAGCAAGCTTTGAGCTTGAGGATTATTAAGGTGAAGTTTGAATTAATTCCCTTTATCGATCCTTTTCCCCTTTACTGTGACTTTTTTTTCCTCCACGAGAAAAAATGGCCCAACTTAGGTAAAAAATTCTAACCATTCTCACCACTGCCTGAGACAGAATAAATCTGTGTTCTAGAGTCAACTCTCAAAGATACTTTGCATTTTATTATCAGTCTTCCTAAAAACACCAACTACTTTTCAATAACTAAAAGTTACCAGCTGTACTACTCCATTGGACACACTGATGTAATCTCTCAGAAGAGATTTTTGATGAATATGGAGTCCTGTGCTCAGTGGGTTTGATGTAGTTGACACCCCCACTTCCCTTCAGGCAAACATTCACATTTATGCTGCATGCAAACACACTTACTACAATGTCACACAGTAAGTTAAAAATGTCTTACTTTATTTAATTTACTCTGACTACTTTCTTCCCATTTTCATTGTAAATACTGAGAACAAATATTATTAGTAAGTGGTCCAAAAGTTAGAATAAATATCAGTGAATATCTTCTAGTCCATTAAAGAACAAGGTTAACTAGAACATTTAAACTATTTGTCCACATGTTTACTGAAAATCATAAAACACATCAATTGATAGTGTTACTTTGATAAAGTTTTGGCCTCTGTAACACACTGTTTTAAGATTTCTTTCTCTATTTTGTGAGCTTAACCTTGTTCCTGATTCTGAAACTGACTGTGAAGACAAGTTTGAGCATAAAAAATTGTTTTTCACTTTATTGCTCCCAACCAACTCTTCCTCTTTTTAGTTGCACACACACACAGACACATACACATTGACACAATAAAACCCTCTCAGGATCTGTGCCAGTGCTGTGTAAATACTGTAGCAAGAGTGATTATTTAATGAATTTATCACCAGGGAGTCATCAAAGTACACATTCAGATTTAGACCACTTGCAACTCCATATATACCAAGAACTCATTTAAAATAGCAACTATCCCTTCTTGCTGAATTGACTGCTATGCTTACTCTCAATGAATGTGTTAAGCATCTTTCCATGGGTCTCCACTGTCAAATTTATTTTCAGGGAGCAGAACAATCAGACGACAGATGCTATGTCACAAGACAGAATTTAGATAATTTTCTTTTTTGGCCTATTTTCAGAGATTTCAAGGTTCTGCTTTATACTTCCTGTTTCTAACCACATTATATGTTCTCATTTTAAAATAAAATTTAAAAACAGTTTAAAATTCTACTTTTAAATTGAAAAATAGAAATAACAAAGCCACATAGAAATGACAAAGCTAAAATCACAAAGCCCTGAGTTTTTGGAATCCTCATGTTAGATTCTAAGAACTACGAATTTTTTGATAGAGGAAACGTTTTATCTTTTATCATTAGTATCATTTATTTTAAATATTTTATCACTACTATCATTTAATCTTTTATCTTATCATTTAATGCCTACACTGCATTGCTTTTTTAATATTTAAGTGACTAAAATAATATGGATAGGTCTTAAAACAAAAAATTGTTTCAACCATTTTTTTAAAAGCCAACTAGTTTGTTCAGTGCAAAATACTTTTTAGAAAATCCAGCAGTGTGACTGCCTGCAGATGTTCTGACCAAGAACTGTAGAGGGTGAACTGAAGCTTGGGTTGCAGGCCTGCTATCACAGACTTGCCAGCAAGAGACAAATACTGTGCTTTTCAGTAATTAGCTACATATAAATTTCCTCCCTACATTGCAGGCTGGAACAGCAACAATAACAATGTCTCATAAATTAAATTAAAATATGTTGAAAATAACCTTCTATTGATTGGGCCAAAACCTTTACTGACATCAAAATCCACACACGTACTTTCCTTAATCTTCAGGTAAGACAGAAATTATATAAGAAGATCCTAGCAGAGTGGAGAAAATGGAAATTTTTATTAGCTTTAGAGTATTTTATATGGTAGTATAGTTGTATGATTTATATATGTATGATGTATGTAGTTGTATGGTGTGATGCATGTATATATATAATTGTATGATGTATGTATAGGTGTATGACGGAAATGGGTGAATTTAATTCACATGAGCATTATGTTTACTACTGTGGGCATGATCCCATAGCAGAAATGGAATAGCCCTAATAATCAACAAAAGAGTCTGAAATACAGTACTTGGGTGCAACCTCAAAAATTACAGAATGATCGTGGTTTGTTTCTAGGGCAAATCATTCAATATCACAGTAATCCAAGTCTATGCTCCTATTATCTACCGATGCTGAAGAAAGTGAGGTTGATCAGCTCACTGACGACCTAGAAGACCTCCCAGAACTAACACCAAAATAAGATGTTCTATTCATCATCGAGGATTGGAATGCAAATGTAAGAAGTCAGGATATGCCTGGAGTAACAGGCAAGTCTGGCCTTGGAGAACAAAATGAAGCAGGGCAAAAACTAACCGAATTCTGCCAGGAGAATGCACTAGTCATAGCAAATACTCTTTTTCAACAACACAAGAGTATGGCAAAACCAATACAGTATTGTAAAGTAAAATAAAATTTAAAAAAAGTATATATATATAAAAAAACAACAGAAGAGACTACTTTACACATGGACATCACCAAGTAGTCAATGCCAAAATCAAATCGATTACGTTCTTTGTAGCCAGAAATGGAGAAGCTGTATACAATCAGTAAAAAAAAGACCTGGAGCTGACTGTGGCTCGGATCATCAGCTTCTCATAACAAAATTTAGGCTTAAACTAAAGAAAACCAGGAAAAACACTAAGCCACCAGATATGACTTAAACTAAATCCCATATGAATTCACAGTAGAGGTAATGAATAGATTTAAAGGACTAGATCTAGATAATAGTGCTCCTGAAGAGCTATGGACAGAAGTCCATGATATTGTATAGGAGGTGGCAAACAAAACCACTTCAAAGAAAAAGAAAAGCAAGAAGGCAAAATGGTTATCTGAAGAGGCTTTACGAGTAGCAGAGGAATGAAGAGACGTGAATGGCAACTGTCTCTTATACACATCTAGATGTGTATAAGAGACAGGGTCAGTAGGTGCCCAATATGCTACTGGAGATCAGTTGAGAAATAACTCCAGAAAGTATGAAGGGATGGAGCCAAAGCAAAAACAATATCCAGAAAAAACACTAAGCCACCAGATATGACTTAAACTAAATCCCATATGAATTCACAGTAGAGGTAATGAATAGATTTAAAGGACTAGATCTAGATAATAGTGCTCCTGAAGAGCTATGGACAGAAGTCCATGATATTGTATAGGAGGTGGCAAACAAAACCACTTCAAAGAAAAAGAAAAGCAAGAAGGCAAAATGGTTATCTGAAGAGGCTTTACGAGTAGCAGAGGAATGAAGAGACGTGAATGGCAAAGAAGAGAGGGAAAGGTACATCCAATTAAATGCAGAGTTTCAAAGAATAGATAGAAGAAACAAGAGGGCCTTCTTTAGTGAACAGTGTTTAATAATAGAAGAACACAACAAAAGGGGAAAGACTAGAGATCTCTTCAGGAAAATTGGAAACATCAAGGGAGTTTTTGACCCAAAGATGGGCACAATAAAGGATAAAAATGGTAGAGACCTAGCAGATGCTGAAGAAATCAAGAAGAAATTGAAAGAATGCACAGAAGAACTGTACAAAAAAAGATCTTAATGAACCATATTACTATGATGACTATTAGTCACCCAGAGCCAGACATTCTGCAGTGTGAAGTCAAGTGGACCTTCAGAAGCATTGCTATTAATAAAGCTAGTGAATGTGATGAAATTCAAGCAGAATTATTCAAATCCCTAAAGGAGGATGACATCAAGGTTTTGCATTCATTATGCCAGCAAATCTGTAAGACCCAGCAGTGGCCACAGGATTGGAAAAAGTCAATTCTCATCCCAATTTCTAAGAAAGGTAATACCAAACAATGTGCTAACCACTGGACAACTGCACTCATCTCCCATGCTAGTCAGGTCATGCTTAAACATCTTGCATGCTAAGCTTCAGCATATGTGAACCAAGAACTTCCATACATCCAAGCTGGTTTTAGAAAAGGAAGAGGAACTAGAGATCAAATTGCCAACATTTGCTGGATTACAGAGAAAGCAAGGGAATTTCAGAAAATCATCTATTTCTGTTTCATAAACTACACTAAAGCCTTTGACTGTGTAGATCATGACACACTGTAGAATGCTCTTAGAGAGATGGGAATACCAGACCATCTTAAGCGTCTACTGAGAAACCTGTATGTGGATCAAGAAGCAACAGTTAGGACCCTTTATGGAAAAACTGATTGGTTCAAGATCAAGAAAGGAGTACAACAAGGCTGTCCAATGTCACCTTGTTTGTTTAACCTATACACTGAGCACATCAGGAGAAATGTCAGGTTGGATGAGTTACAAGCTAGAATCAAGATAGGCGGGAGAAACATCGACAACCTCAGATATGTGAATGATACCACTCTAATGGCAGAAAGCGAAGAGGAACTAAAGATCCTCTTGATGAGGGTAAAGGAGAAAAGTGAATGAGCCAGCTTAAGACTAAATATAAAAAAAATAAAAAGGATCTATCTGATCACCCTTGAGGGGAGGGGTCCTGGCTAAACCTACTTGAAAGGATTCTTGCTTTTGAGGATGAAGTCTAGTCAAAAAGTTTTCAGGGGAGCTTGACTACAGTTTGGTCATGGAAAATCTTTGTCAATTCTCTGCCTTGTTCATGGAAAGATGAGATGTTCTTTCCTCTGAAAAATACAAATCCATTTCTTTCTGGTTACCTTTGGCTCATTACTGCTGCTGCTGCTAAGTCACCTCAGTTGTGTCCAACCCTGTGCGACCCCATCGACGGCAGCCCACCAGGCTCCCCCTGGGATTCTCCAGGCAAGAACACTGGAGTGGGTTGCCATTGGCTCATTAAGGATCAGCTAAATCATCTGTTGAGATTTGGTTGTAGAGGATATTTGCTGGATAGTATGAGCAGTTGGGCATTTAGTGGGAGAATTTCTATGAAAATAAAAGAAAAGCAAAGATTACTAGTTGCAAACCCAGGTTCTGAGTCCAGAGGGGAACCAGTCAAGAAGGCTTCTAGATGTCGGTATGGAAGTTTCTTTAGATGATAGACTAAGGACAGCAGTGAAAATATTGGGTCTTTGGTGAGGGCCTCAGAGTTCCAGTGGACTTCCTGAGTAGCCCACCCAGAAAAGGGCATGAAGGTTGCCCACATATAAACCGTTGTGATTGCTCTGAAACTTATGTCAAGTCTTCCAGCTTCAGATTGCACGGCTTTGGGGAAAGGGCAGCTTTATTCTCAGTGATGCCATATTGGGAAGGTGGGAGAATAGTTGGAAACTTAAATTTGGAAAACTGTAGCCATATTGGCTCACAAGGGTGTACTGTAGTTTTCCACTGAAACACAAAATTTCTCTCTACAACCATCCCCCTTTTCATCAAAGATCACCAAAGTAAGGTTATTCTTGTTTACAAAGTAAGTCCTGTCTCATTATATTTGGCATGATTGCTTACATAAGAGCAGCAAGAATGGTAATTGATCACCCAGACCTTTTTGAGATTGTTTGCTGGAATCTTTTGTAAGACTTTAAGACATTTAAAAGCCTCTCAAGGTCGGGAAGCCAAACCAAGAACTGGACCACCAGATTTTTCTTGCAATACCGATAGATTTGAGTAAACTTCTCTCCTCTTGATGTTCCCAAGATGCCCTAAGCTTCCTGGGCCTGCCAGGAGGTGACCTTCCCACCCATCTGTAAAGTTAGAAGTCCTGTAAGCCAAGTACCAGGACAGTTTTTCCAAGAAAATGCTGTAAGCATTGTTTCCATGAAGTCAACCTTAGGTGCTTAAAATTGTCCAGTCATACCTTGATTTTACACCTATCTTGCTAAATATGACATTCCAGCCAAAGTCTTGATAATATAACCAATGCTTCCAATAATTTCCTATTGCAAGGAGGACAGATTTTTACTGAATTTATGCAAATAATGTTGCCACCAAACTAAGAATGCTCAATAAAAATTTCTGAATTTTTGAGAGTTCAGATAAGAAGTAAACATCATGTGTACAGAAGAATCATCTACCAAAATGTTACAAATACAGATAACTTAAGAGACAAGGGGAAATGTTCCTTATGTCTGGAAAGCAGAACATTAAAGAACTAGCAATGTTCCAAATAAAAAACATAATCGTCCTTCATCAGTTCATTCAGCCCCATGTAATTAATAATTTTTGAACTGTGGTGTTGGAGAAGACTCTTGAAAGTCCCTTGGACTGCAAGGAGATCCAACTAGTCCATCCTAAAGGAAATCAGTCCTGGGTGTTCATTGGAAGGACGGATGCTGAAGCTGAAATTCCAATTCTTTGGCCACTTGATAAGAACTCACTCATTTGAANACTCTTGAAAGTCCCTTGGACTGCAAGGAGATCCAACTAGTCCATCCTAAAGGAAATCAGTCCTGGGTGTTCATTGGAAGAACGGATGCTGAAGCTGAAATTCCAATTCTTTGGCCACTTGATAAAAACTCACTCATTTGAAAAGACTCTGATGCTGGGAAAGATTGAGGGCAGGAGGAGAAGGGAAAAACAGAGGATGAGATGGTTGGAAGGTATCATCGACTTGATGAACACAAGTTTGAGTAAGTTCCAGGAGTTGGTGGTGGACAGGGAAGCCTGGCGCATTGCAGTCTGTGGGGTCGCAAAGAGTTGGATATGACTGAGCGACTGAACTGAATTAATTATTCTTCTGCTTGACCTTGGGTTGGCAGTTTTATGTGACCTAGTCCAGTTGCATGGACTCAGTTATTTAAATAATGCCATCATGAGGCATTCAAGCCTGTGGCTGATTGCAAATATTTTCAAAGAATCAGAGTAAAACAAGAATAAAAAAAGGCTTCAAATGGCCATTGTTTAAAAGTTGATAAATTTATTTGACAAGGAAATTTTATTATTTCTGTGGCACCCAACATTTAAAATAACCGAAATTATGACTAATAACATTTAATCAGAACATATCATGCACAGTCAGGACACTGACAAATTTCTAGGAATTTCATATAACTTATGAAATAATGTTTTACCCATACAAATATAAACTCAGGTTAAGTATTCCTTCTTGTTTGACAATGCTCTCCATGAAATTTAGCATGGTACATAAACTAAATTATGTTCAACTTTTCTCTTTTTACAAGGTGACTGAGCAAATCATTTGAGAGTTTTCAAGGGTCCTCTTGGAAATGTCAAGTTCAGATAGAGAACAAGAAGATTTCATTTAGTATTTGGTTTTGAGAAGGCTAGGATGTCAACAATGTACAGAGCCTTAGCTCTTTTTTTTTAAATGAGAAGCCCAATTCTCTTAAATAATCTAGGAAATAATAATAAAGTTAACATAAACTATAGGAAATTATTCTGATAAGACAAAATATTGGTTTCTAGGCAGATTACCTTTTGCAATCTTTTATTAAGAGCAGACCATTCTTCTCTTCCAAGAAATCATTGTCGTTTTAACAGAGAGAAAACCAAAGTCTAATTTTGTATCAGTGTACTTTTGATATCAAAGTTTAAAAAAAAACTATAAAGAAGTCAATTCAGTTTACTCATTTTGACCATGTATAAAAATCTATGTTTTGCAAACCCACAATTTTCTACATCCATTTAGGTTTTGTTCTTTCTTTTTTTTCTCTCTCTCTCTCTCTTTCTCATTCTGGAACAACCAGTCAACTTATTTTAGGACAAAACTATTCTTTCTTTTTTTTCTTAAGAAAAACACATTCTTCTTAGCTTCTATATTTTTTCTTATCAAAACATATCCTAATTCCTTGCATACATTGTTCCCCTCATTATTTTTAGTAGTTTTATTGCCGTATTTTTATAATTTTGCTTATTTATTTACTTTTGGCGGTGCTAGGTCTTCATTGCTGAGTGAGCTTTTCTCTAGCAGTGGCAGTTGGGGGCTTCTCTCTGCAAGGCACGGGCATGCAGGTTTCCGCAGCTGCAGCATGTGCGGCAGTAGTCGTGGCTCCTGGACTCTAGAGCGTGGGCTCAACAGTTGTGGTGCATGGGGTTAGCTGCTCCTCGGAATGTGAAATCTTCCTGCATCAGGGCTGGAACCTGTGTCTCCTGCACCAGCAGGCAGATTCTTCACCACGGAGCCACCAGGAAAAACCCTTATTGTCATATTTTTATTACAATTTTTAGCCAGCTGTCTTTTACAGAAACAACTATGTAAAGTGGAGAATTGTGACCTGTCATATACTAGCATGCTGCAGCAGACTAGCCAGTTTTAGAAACACACATCACAATTTCTAGAGACATGTTTCTTTACAGGTGGTTCCCAACATACAATTGTTCAACTCATAATCTTTTTATTTCACAGTACTGCTAATGCCACACGCATTCAACAGAAACCATACTTTGATTTTTTTCCTGGACTAACGACATATAAATAGTATGATGCTCTCTTGTGATGCTGGGCGGTGGCAGTCGCTGCAGCTCCCTGTAAACACTCAATAAACTGTAAACAATCAATAAACTCACAACCAAATTCATAGAGCATATAATCAGTAGGGGTTTGAAAAGGGCGCTTTCAGTCAACTAAGAAGCTCCTATGCTGTTAATATCAATGCCTGTAGACTTAAGAACCGAGACACCTAGGTGCCAACACAGCTTCCTTGTGCCCGGAGCTCCAGTGAAGCTTCTGGAACTTACTCAGGACCTTAGGAACCACAATTTGTCCTTACTGGGCTTCAGTGGACATATTTCTGAAGCACTGGCTCAGGAGTCAGACTCATGATTGGATCCCCAATCAGTGAGTCAGGAGTGAAGACAAAGTCTTCAAAGATGCCCCCTATGGTCTTAGGTGAAAGGTCTGAGGCGTTCGTCGATGAATCTGATTCTATTTGAGTCTCAAGGCCGTAACTGTTAAAGAAAACCAGAGCTGGCCAGCAGTCAAAGCAGGAAAAGCAGATTTTTAACCAAGACTGATTTCAGTAGAGGAAAAAAGAGTACATGTATGGAATAGAACTGGAGTCAAGTCCAAACACAGCATGGACGAGTGGGGACTGATGGCCAAGGAGAGGGCAGGGTCAATGGGTGGAAAGTGAATAAGAGGCCACAGCACGGGAAGGGGGCATGGGTTCTTGCTGAAGTCAGCCCAGGACGATCAGACATCACCTGGGGATGGTGGGGGTGGGAAATCTGGTCAGAAATCCAGGGTGGGGGATTCTCACTCAACTGGCTTATGATTCTTGTTCTGGAGGACAAGGTCCAAGGACAGCATCCCGTCAATAAAGGACTTAAAGGAGCCTGATAAAGCTTGGTCAGAGAGAATCTCTGCCAGTAATGAAGTAACAAGTTTAAGAGGCAGAGAGGTGAGTAACACTTTTGAAGAGACTACCCTACCGTACGGGAGAAGGCAATGGCACCCCACTCCACTACTGTTGCCTGGAAAATCCCATGGACGAAGGAGCCTGGAAGGCTGCAGTCCACGGCGTCACTAAGAGTTGGGCACGACTGAGCAACTTCACTTTCACTTTTCACTTTCATGCATTGGAGAAGGAAATGGTAACCCACTCCAGTGTTCTTGCCTGAAGAATCCCAGGGACGGCAGAGCCTGGTGGGCTGCCGTCTACGGGGTCACACAGAGTCGGACACGACTGAAGCGACTTAGCAGCAACTCTACCATAAAATATGAAAAAAATTAATAAACTTTTAAATTAAAAGAGAGAGTTACAAGATATACACATGTTCGGGGCACAAAGGCGGTGATACATAATTCTGTTCTCATTAGAACACATCTTCATACCTGGAGGCCCTGTTCCAAATTTAGAAATATATAAAATCAGGACCACAGCTTGTCCCAGCCTCTGTGGCTGACGTCAGCTATTCTCATAGATAACATGTGAGTATATAAAGTAAGAATTTGCTCAACTTTTATGGCCTGTACAACCTCCTAGTGTCTCCACACCTGACCACTATATGCTTCACTCTAGAGGAGATTCATAAATACAGATTTCTGGTTCCCAGACCAGAAGTGCTGATTCAGCTTGGGGATTTGTGTTTTCAACCAGAGGTGATTCCGAGGCAGCCCTTCTACCTGTCAGTCCCTAGGGGAGCCTTAGAAGACGTGGGATTCACCTGTGCAGAGCTTTGTCCCACTGGGATGAAGTCCCGAAGCAGTTGTGTGAAAGTGTGGTCTCTGAACCAGAGTCACAAGGCCCCCAATATGGGCAAGTGGGCTGGGTGACCTCATCGAGGTCTGGGTGCTTTATGTCCAGGGTCCATACTCTTTGCCTGCCCTGGTGGAGACAGAGTAGAACCCGTGGGGAGGGGGTGGCCTGAAGCCTTAGCGCACCGCCCTCCTGCTTAGACGTGCCCTGGTTTAACTCCTTCACGGGGGTGTTTCTCCGCTGTATGTTTGTCTCTTTCCCTAGACCTAGCTTCTTGCGGAAGAGGTTTATATGCTTTTGTTGTTGTTGTATCTCTGTGACCCCTGGGCCCAGCCACGCCCAGCACAAACAGGGGCTCCATGAATATGCATTGAAGAACTAATGACCCATGTTTGAGAAGACAAATGACTGGTCCTCTATGGGGACCCAGAAGAGGAACGATGCCCTCTGCTGGGGAAGCTGGGATAGCTGGTGGCTCAAAAGGTAAAGAATCCACCAGCAGTGCAGAAGGCCAGGGTTCGATCCCTGGGTCGGGAAGATCCCCTAGAGAAGGAGAGGGCAACCCACTCCAGCAGTCTTGCCTGGAGAATCCCATGAGCAGAGGAGCCTGGTGGGCTACAGTCCCTGCGGCTGCAGAGCCGGACATGACTGAGCGACTAACAGTTTCACTTTGGAGGGTGGGAGGTGTGTGGGGACAGGTGCTCCAGGCTCAGGGCACAGCCCCGTCAAAGGCTGGGCGTGCAGGAACGCACAGCCCCTGGATGGGCTGCAGGGCCCGCTTGTTCGAGGCTCCACGTGGATGTTGCCTCGCCCACAGCTGCAGCTACTCCCTCCGGTGAGCTCGCTGGTGCCGCCCCAGATGGGACCACCACAGCCGCGGCATCGCCAATCAATACATCCATTGTGGTAAGAGCTTCGCCGGGCAGCCTGGGAAGATGAGGAGAGAGCCACCTTCTGCCCTAGACACTGACCTCCGCCCCTAGGGCTTGTGTTTGGAGTCAAAACTTTTAGGCTTGGGTTTAATGGTCCTCTCCCATGCCACATGCCATTGATTGAGTGCCAGCCTCTGCAGTAGGTAATTTATGTGCATCACATCCTCAATTATGATACCAAAACAACCTGGTGAGAAAGGTGTTATTAGCTATTTGACAGCTGAGAAAACCGAGGCTTAGAGAATGACATCATCGCTCAGAAGGCCCATGGCGAGCAAACGCACCAAGCTCCTCAATGAGTCCCTGTCTGCCCCAAAGCCCTTGCACGCTAGCTCCCGTGACTGAAACTCAGGGCCTTGGGTTTCTGTTTTCCAGCCCCGTGCCACACCTGTGTCTGTGTCCTGTTCCTTTTTTGAGTAGTTACTGAACATTTAGGGACTGACGTCATCACAGGCTTGGAGATCCACAGACAAAAGGACCTACTGTATCGCACGGTGAACTCTGCTCAGTGTTATGTGGCAGCCTAGACGGGAGGGCAGTTTCGGGGAGAGTGGCCACATGTATATGGACAGCTGAGTCCCTTCACTATTCACCTGAAACTATCACAGCATTGTTAATTGGCTATACCTCAATACAAAAGGAAAGGTTAATATTAAAAAAAAGCCCGGTCCTGATCTAATATTTGAAGAGAAGATGAGGGAGTCAGGTATCAAGCCCCATGGGAGAAGCGTTTATGAGGTTTCATATAATTAAGGCTAAGACATGGAAGCCACTTAGCCGTCTGCAGCTTCAGAGCCAGGCGGCCCTGAGCAGTCACATGAACAAGGGATTCTCAGATGGTTTTGACGGCAACCGGCACAGTCATGAAATTGACACCTAGACCCCATCCGCCCACATGTACGCACCAGAACACGTACACACCCACACGTACAGGACAGAAACAGAAAGTGCTGAAGCAGCACTCCATGACCTGTGCTTCATCGACACAAGCATGCGCACACGTGCAGGCACAACTTGCACGCACCAGGTGCAACCCTCCAAATTCATGTCACGACCCACTAACGGAGTGGGGCTATGATTAAAATGGTCTATCGGGCCTGCACTTGGAAAGCTGAGATCAGGAAGGTCAAGAGGCCTGCCCAAGGGCACCCAGGATATATGCAAAGTCAGACTAGAATCCAATGTCTAGTTGCCAAAGCTATGACTAACTTAGACAGTGTATTAAAAAGCAGAGACATCACTTTGCCAACAAAGGTCAAACCCACAATTTAAAAAACAATACTATATTTTTTTAATATTTTGCTCTGGGAAACCCCAGAATCTCAGTATTCCCAGGGGCATCAAGACAGCTTTGGGATTCCCAATTTACATCATAAGAAACAGTACAATTTCTTTGAAAAAAAAAAAAAAGACCAGAAATCAGGTTGAGTAAAGAGCCTGAAACTGCACAGCTGGAGAAGCCAGCTGGCATTCAAATGCGGCGCTCTCCGGCCTGGAAGCCACCCCGGCACGACTGTCTGCCATCTTCTCCCCATGCCCAGAGGACGAATGAGGTCCAGTGCTTAGATCGAGAGGATCCCCGAGGTTTAATATGAGCCCCAAAGAAGGATTGGCACTCATCCCAGGAAGCCTCCTAGTTACTAATCTGCACCTTCATCCTCCGAGAGAGCATGGTTAATGCTGAGTCTAGTGCCCCCAACAGCCAAGAAAGAGATGCAGGCAATCCCCCACGGCGGGGGAATATCTGTGGTTACTGTTAGTCTTGAAAAGGAATTTTATTTAACATCTCTGTAGCAGAATTATGGGAGTCGCTTTTGATTTTACTTGAGTAAAAATTCTCTGCAAGTGGGCAGTGACTGTGGAACTGAAAACACGTCTCAGGAATGCCACCCTCCTGGGGAAATAAGACTAATCTTCAGGGATGAGGAGACACACGGCCGGCCTGGAGTCAGGGGTGAGCTTTCAGCACCAGAGCAGGCATTCTTGCAAGTGGAAGCCAGGGACCCTGGCCTTCTTGATCCAGTGACATGAGTCTTTCTCCTGGACTCTCTGGTGGGTGAAGTGTGGGTGCGGGGCTCCTCCAAGCCCAGTGGGACCATCGAGACTCCAGACCTGGAACCTCCCTGGGAAGCCCAGCAGAGCGGGGGAGCTCCATGCTGTAGTGAGGGGAGCAAGCTTCCTGGCCCAGGAGGAGCTCTCTGAGGGCGACTAGGTGCAGAGGAAGTTGGGAAAGTATTGATAAAGAGGGTTGTAGCTCCTCATGTTTCTTTTCAGGCAGTAGACAAATTTCTGATCGCAGGTGCAGAGCTGCTGCTGGCAGCGGGACCCGTGTTCTGCAAACAGGATGCCAAACGCAGGATGAGAAAGCAAAGAGACGCTCTGTGACACTGACTCCAGGCTGGCCCTGGAGCAAGACTTCCTGCTAGCCTGAGTGAACACCCCAGTCCCCTGCCTACTCTCAGCCTGAGGAGGGAGCCCAGCTTCTACGCTGAGGGTGCCTAATCGGATGGAAGGGGCAGAGCCACCAGCAGTCCAGGGTGAGGTGTGAGCCCAGGGAGACCCAGCTCCTGCCCTCGGGGAGTCTCCAGTCTGATGGAGAACAGAGATGCCCTCCAGAGTTCGCTGTGTGATGGTGGAGACAGCCCTGGCTTTGGAGAAACTCCAGTTCTCAGAGAGGAGACACCATCCCTAGATTTAACTTTGAACTCGGATGGACTTGAGCTTGAATCCCAACTCTAGCTGTGTGCGCTTGGCAATCCTTTTTGAGTCTGTTTCCTCATCTGTAAAATGGGAGACACTAAACCCGCCCACAGCAAGCAAAAGGAATATGCAGAGCGCTTGACTCCTAGAGCACGTTGAGCCTAAGACCCTTCAACCTGTCCCTTGGAGGCCAGATACAGCTGCAATAATCCTGCCTCTCTTGCCCCCATCTCTGCCCACCAAGATATAGACTGGCTGAGCTCTTGGGACAGCTGGCCTTAGAGACAGCAGGAACCGAGGCTCTTTGGGTGACCCGAATGGAGGCCCCAGCCTTACCGCAGATGACGAAGCCCCACGCGACNACCCAAAGCCCTTGCACGCTAGCTCCCGTGACTGAAACTCAGGGCCTTGGGTTTCTGTTTTCCAGCCCCGTGCCACACCTGTGTCTGTGTCCTGTTCCTTTTTTGAGTAGTTACTGAACATTTAGGGACTGACGTCATCACAGGCTTGGAGATCCACAGACAAAAGGACCTACTGTATCGCACGGTGAACTCTGCTCAGTGTTATGTGGCAGCCTAGACGGGAGGGCAGTTTCGGGGAGAGTGGCCACATGTATATGGACAGCTGAGTCCCTTCACTATTCACCTGAAACTATCACAGCATTGTTAATTGGCTATACCTCAATACAAAAGGAAAGGTTAATATTAAAAAAAAGCCCGGTCCTGATCTAATATTTGAAGAGAAGATGAGGGAGTCAGGTATCAAGCCCCATGGGAGAAGCGTTTATGAGGTTTCATATAATTAAGGCTAAGACATGGAAGCCACTTAGCCGTCTGCAGCTTCAGAGCCAGGCGGCCCTGAGCAGTCACATGAACAAGGGATTCTCAGATGGTTTTGACGGCAACCGGCACAGTCATGAAATTGACACCTAGACCCCATCCGCCCACATGTACGCACCAGAACACGTACACACCCACACGTACAGGACAGAAACAGAAAGTGCTGAAGCAGCACTCCATGACCTGTGCTTCATCGACACAAGCATGCGCACACGTGCAGGCACAACTTGCACGCACCAGGTGCAACCCTCCAAATTCATGTCACGACCCACTAACGGAGTGGGGCTATGATTAAAATGGTCTCTCGGGCCTGCACTTGGAAAGCTGAGATCAGGAAGGTCAAGAGGCCTGCCCAAGGGCACCCAGGATATATGCAAAGTCAGACTAGAATCCAATGTCTAGTTGCCAAAGCTATGACTAACTTAGACAGTGTATTAAAAAGCAGAGACATCACTTTGCCAACAAAGGTCAAACCCACAATTTAAAAAACAATACTATATTTTTTTAATATTTTGCTCTGGGAAACCCCAGAATCTCAGTATTCCCAGGGGCATCAAGACAGCTTTGGGATTCCCAATTTACATCATAAGAAACAGTACAATTTCTTTGAAAAAAAAAAAAAAGACCAGAAATCAGGTTGAGTAAAGAGCCTGAAACTGCACAGCTGGAGAAGCCAGCTGGCATTCAAATGCGGCGCTCTCCGGCCTGGAAGCCACCCCGGCACGACTGTCTGCCATCTTCTCCCCATGCCCAGAGGACGAATGAGGTCCAGTGCTTAGATCGAGAGGATCCCCGAGGTTTAATATGAGCCCCAAAGAAGGATTGGCACTCATCCCAGGAAGCCTCCTAGTTACTAATCTGCACCTTCATCCTCCGAGAGAGCATGGTTAATGCTGAGTCTAGTGCCCCCAACAGCCAAGAAAGAGATGCAGGCAATCCCCCACGGCGGGGGAATATCTGTGGTTACTGTTAGTCTTGAAAAGGAATTTTATTTAACATCTCTGTAGCAGAATTATGGGAGTCGCTTTTGATTTTACTTGAGTAAAAATTCTCTGCAAGTGGGCAGTGACTGTGGAACTGAAAACACGTCTCAGGAATGCCACCCTCCTGGGGAAATAAGACTAATCTTCAGGGATGAGGAGACACACGGCCGGCCTGGAGTCAGGGGTGAGCTTTCAGCACCAGAGCAGGCATTCTTGCAAGTGGAAGCCAGGGACCCTGGCCTTCTTGATCCAGTGACATGAGTCTTTCTCCTGGACTCTCTGGTGGGTGAAGTGTGGGTGCGGGGCTCCTCCAAGCCCAGTGGGACCATCGAGACTCCAGACCTGGAACCTCCCTGGGAAGCCCAGCAGAGCGGGGGAGCTCCATGCTGTAGTGAGGGGAGCAAGCTTCCTGGCCCAGGAGGAGCTCTCTGAGGGCGACTAGGTGCAGAGGAAGTTGGGAAAGTATTGATAAAGAGGGTTGTAGCTCCTCATGTTTCTTTTCAGGCAGTAGACAAATTTCTGATCGCAGGTGCAGAGCTGCTGCTGGCAGCGGGACCCGTGTTCTGCAAACAGGATGCCAAACGCAGGATGAGAAAGCAAAGAGACGCTCTGTGACACTGACTCCAGGCTGGCCCTGGAGCAAGACTTCCTGCTAGCCTGAGTGAACACCCCAGTCCCCTGCCTACTCTCAGCCTGAGGAGGGAGCCCAGCTTCTACGCTGAGGGTGCCTAATCGGATGGAAGGGGCAGAGCCACCAGCAGTCCAGGGTGAGGTGTGAGCCCAGGGAGACCCAGCTCCTGCCCTCGGGGAGTCTCCAGTCTGATGGAGAACAGAGATGCCCTCCAGAGTTCGCTGTGTGATGGTGGAGACAGCCCTGGCTTTGGAGAAACTCCAGTTCTCAGAGAGGAGACACCATCCCTAGATTTAACTTTGAACTCGGATGGACTTGAGCTTGAATCCCAACTCTAGCTGTGTGCGCTTGGCAATCCTTTTTGAGTCTGTTTCCTCATCTGTAAAATGGGAGACACTAAACCCGCCCACAGCAAGCAAAAGGAATATGCAGAGCGCTTGACTCCTAGAGCACGTTGAGCCTAAGACCCTTCAACCTGTCCCTTGGAGGCCAGATACAGCTGCAATAATCCTGCCTCTCTTGCCCCCATCTCTGCCCACCAAGATATAGACTGGCTGAGCTCTTGGGACAGCTGGCCTTAGAGACAGCAGGAACCGAGGCTCTTTGGGTGACCCGAATGGAGGCCCCAGCCTTACCGCAGATGACGAAGCCCCACGCGACCCTGTATCTGTAGGCCTGTGTCAAGACGTCGCAGTCTTGTGTCTCCAGCTGGGCATAGCAGCGGTCATGCTTCCAACAGCACCTGTCGATGCAAGAGCCTCAGATCCCAAGCAGAGGGCATCTGTGCCTTGAGCAGAAGCCACCATGGTGGTTAAGGTCTGATCAAGAAAGAATCTCATAGTGGCTAAGTCCTTCCATTAGGGTTGCTCCACACTTGTACCAGTTCACAGGCTGGCTCTTTCCGCCTGGGCCCATGGGGAGACTACATTTCCCAGCCTCCTTTGCAGGTATGTGTGGTCACATGACCAGACAGTCAGTCAGCCCGGGAAATACACAGAACTTCTGCTAAGTCACTTCAGTCCTATCCGACTCTGTGCGACCCCATAGACGGCAGCCCACTAGGGTCCTCTGGGATTCTCCAGGCAAGAATACTGGAGTGGGGCGCCATCGCCTTCTCCAGTGCATGGAAGTGAAAAGCAAAAGTGAAGTCGCTCAGTCATGCCGACTCTTGGCGACCCCATGGACTGCAGCCTACCAGGCTCCTCCATCCATGGGACTTTCCAGGCAAGAGTACTGGAGTGGGGTGCCACTGCCTTCTCTGACAGGACTTCTAGACCTACCCATTAAAACCTCCCACTCTGTCGTCCTCCACTCTCTCTCTTTCCATCTCAGCAGGAAGGAAATGTCCCAACCAAGGGCTCTGAGGCCATAGGGAGAGCCACAGGACAGAAGAAACCCGGGTCCTGGAATTGATACATGATTCACGTAGCTCAGTGAGCAAAAACTAAACTTCAAGGATGATAGGCATGGACTACTGTATTTTTTTTTAGATTTACAGAAAAATTGAGAAGATTGTACCAAATGCCCCCTTTTACCGCACACCTAGTTGCCCCTCTTATCAACGTCTTTCATGAATATAATACATTTGTTACAGCTAACAAATAAATTTGCTGATTATTGTTTAGTCACTAAGTCATATCCAGCTCTTTTGTGATCCCATGGACTGTAGCACTAGGCTCCACTGTCTGAGGGATTTCTCAGGCAAGAATACTGGAGTGGGTTGCCCTTTCCTTATCCAGGGCATCTTCCCAACCTAGGAATCGAACCCGCACCCCCTGCATAGCAGGTGGACTCTTACCTCTTATCAACATCTTTCATGAATATAATACATTTGTTACAGCTAACAAATAAATTTGCTGATTATTGTTTAGTCACTAAGTCATATCCAGCTCTTTTGTGATCCCATGGACTGTAGCACTAGGCTCCACTGTCTGAGGGATTTCTCAGGCAAGAATACTGGAGTGGGTTGCCCTTTCCTTATCCAGGGCATCTTCCCAACCTAGGAATCGAACCCGCACCCCCTGCATAGCAGGTGGACTCTTTTCTACTGAGCCACCAGGGAAACCCAACAAACCAATATTGGTAACTGATTAAATAAGCATTAATTAAATAATAACATATCACTGTTGGTTCATTAATTGTTAAAGTCCATGTTTTGTTTGTTTGGTTGGCTGGTTGGTTTTTTTTGTAGATTTCCTTAGTTTTTACGCAAATGGCCTTTTGCATTCCAGTATCAGGTAACGGACACCGTACCACACGCGGTTGTCCTGTCTCTTTAGGCTCCTCTCGGTTGTGGCATTTTGCCTCACTTTCCTTGTTTTTGATGACCTTGACGGTTTTGAGGAATGGTAGTCAAGTCTTTTGTAGGATGCTCTCCCACCGGGATTTTTCTGATGCTTTTCTCATAAGATGGGTTACGGGTTTATTTTGCAGCCCATGGTGTCCCAGTTTGGGCCACTGGGAGCTCCCTTGTTTGCTTCCTATGCTCTCTGACATACTCTCATCAATGTGGGGTTTGGTTTAGGTTTATTTTGTTCAAGCCTTTCCTTACTTTGGTTACTACAAAAAGCTCTGGTTCATCTTGCATATTTCCTGCCCAATTCCCAGAATCAGTCATCCATCCAAGAAGCCTTGGTTCCTCTTATTGGAGAAAAGTATTGGAAAGCAGGTCTGGGCACCAAGTGTTGCTCGCTGCTTCTGCAGTATTGGTTCTTTTAGGGCCTTTCGGCTGACAGAGCAAAACATATGTGTGTCTGTACTGACCCATGGATATACACAAACATTTACATATTTCTACATGTAATCATCTGCGTCTACATTAAATTTTATGTTTGGTTGCTAAGTCGTGTTCAACTCTTTCGAGACTCCGTGGCCTGTAGCCTGCCAGGCTTCTCTGGCCATGAGGCTTCCCAGGCAAGAATGCCGGAGTAAGTTGCCATTTCCCCCTCCAGGGATCTTCCCAACCCAGGAGTTGAACCCACATCTCCTGCATTGCAGGTGAATTCTTTTACTGTGGAGCCACCAAGGAAGCTAGCCAGGAGTTTTTACTGAAGTCTCCAACTCCAATCCATCATCACACAGAACATTCTAGCTGCCGTCACTGCCTGTCTGGTCTGTAAACTCCCACCCCATCTGCTCTCCACTTGTTGAAACATCCCATTTCATTATACATGTTTAGCTGTGTAAGAATTGTTAACCCTGCAGGTTGTCTTTTGCAAAGAGCAATCTCTCCCATTTCACAGATTCTTCTAGAACACTGCCACTCCCCAGTCAAGAAGTGGAAACTAGGTCCCCTCCATCTTAAAGCCACTGTGACTGCCTAGACCAAGAGAACGGCAGAAGCAACGCAATAGCATTTCAGAGGCTGAATCGTAAAAATGCCACACTCTCTAGTCATGCAGCTCCAGACCACTCCCCCTGGGAACCCGAGAGTCACTGGGCTATGGGGACGTCCATACAGCCTGAGAGAAGCTTAAGGGAGAGGAACTGAGGCCCCCGGCCCGCAGCCTCAACTAAGTTCCCAGCCAGTAGGCAGCAGCAACTTGCCAGCCTTAGGAGTGAACCTTCTAGAAATCGGATCACCCCGCCTCAGCGGGGCTCTCCAACCTGAAGCCAGGTAGAGCAGAGACAAGTCATCCCACCAAGCCCTGCCCAAGTGGCAGAACCTTAGCCAAATAAATGGTTGTCGTGTCTTAAGCGACTACGTTTTGGGGTTTTTTTTAATGTAGTGGTAAGTCAACTGATACATTAGCCACTGAGATCCTGGACGTTACTGGATGCATCTTGCGCAAGTCAGTTAACCTCTTTAAGACCCCGTTTTCTTCTCTATAAAATGGTGCTTAAATGCTCATATTTCAGTATGGATACTGAATTAAATGAGATCAGGTGGGAAGGGAGCCTGGCGCCTAAAGGGAAGTTATGGCAACTGGCTCACCAATCAGTCCCATCCTTGGGGGTGCCGCGGCCCCCCCAGCCACAGTGACAGCCGTAGAAGCCGTAGTCCTTCAGGGCGCGCTTTCCAGTCACCTTCTCAATCACCGACTTCAGGTCCAGCAAGCTCCCCGGGACGGCAGGCACGCCTGAAAGACAGCCCGTGTCCCCGGATGAAACCCAGACATGCCTGCTCCCACTTTCCCGCATGCTCCCACCCTTTCTCTCACCTTGGGGCTTGGAGGGACCAAGATGACCCTTTTTCACCCTTCCCACTCGTGAGAGAGGAATGAGAAAATGGAAGGCAAACAGTGTAGAGAAGGGCTTGGAAGTCTGGATGTGGAGAATGAGCCACTGGGTTCAGGTCCCGGCTCTATCGCTAATGCAGAGTATCACTTCACTCTCAGAGCGTCAGTTTCCTCATCTGCAAAATGGGGGGCCTACAGTGAAGGCCTACCTTTTGGAGACACCATGAGGGTTGAAACAAGCTAAGGTATGTGCTTTACAAGCACAGTGACAGACACATAGTGAGTGACCGAGGAATTCTGGGGATAATGAATATGGTATCCATATGCAGTAGGCAGAAAGGCACTTCCTGTCTCTCCTGATGGTACACCCCTCCCTCCCTGAAACGAATACTGTTTGAACCAGGAGGCACAGAATCCTAGAGCAGCGTGGGACCTGCAGAGATCTCTGAAGCCAGCTCCCTCGTCCCACAGATGGGAAACTGCAGCTCAGAGGGGCAGGTGCCTTGCCCAGGGTTTTGTGGTGTGCCAGGGGCCCTCTCCCTGCAGTAGGGCTCCCGCTCCTCCTGCAGCCGCTAGGGATCTGGCAAAGCATCAGCAGGACAGCCTGTCAGAGGTTGTGTGCTGGGTGATGGGGCTGCAGGAGAGGCCTGAAGCTGAGCCCCCCTGCGTGGAGCTGTCACCTCTACGTGGGAGGTAGAGCAAGTCGGGGGTGCAGAAACCTGGACAGGCCTGAGCAGAGAATGTCCAGGATCGTGGAATGGAATATTTCTATAAGAGTCTTGTTTTCTGATAGCTTTATTTTTCTTTTTATTTGGCATCAAAATAAAATATCTGCCTCTCACATCTACAAGCCCCATATCCTCTACATAGCACAATCTATCCATATCTCCTCCTGGGATCCTGCCCCAGCCTGGCCCGTCAGCAGTTACCCTGTGTCATGGATGAGGAAACAGAGGCTCAGAGAGGTGAAGGCTCTCACTGAAATTGACATGTTCAGGGCAGAGCCAAGATTCAGAATCAAGTCTCAGGCCCTCCATGACTGGTCTCCTTCCCACTGCCCTACTGTCCACAAATTCAGGGCTCTCAGAGCAAGCACTTACTGCAAGCCAGGAGCCAAGCCAGCATCAGGAAGCCCTTCATCTCCAGGCTTCTGGAAGAGAAAACACAGCCCATGACATGCCACTCAGCAGAGGTCCTCAGGGCCAATTCGGACCCCGCTCCTGCCTAGGGAGGGCCGCTCCGTGGCTCACCAGGCCCCACCCTCTCATGCTGAGCAGTAAACAGGCAACTGAAGCCTGAAGAGATGAGGCAAAAACCTCAAGGAGTTGACCGAGGAGATCTCTGGGAGGAGAAGGGGCACCCGTGGGATGTTGTCCCTGTAGAGATGGGAGAGAACTTTCCCATCAGAAACGCCCCAAACCCAATTGCTCCTCCCTGAAAATTGTTTTCCAATTATATTTTATGGCTGTGTTGGTATAAAAACAAATGCAATCCAGGCTGGATTCATTCTTATACAGTCATGGTATTATATTTATTTTTTCTCCTGACTTTAAAAGAATTTAAAATTGAAATATTTTTAGGACTTCCCTAGAAATCCAGTGTTGAAGACTCTGAGCTTCCAGTGAAAGGGGCATGGGTTTGATCCCTGGTCAGGGCACTAAGATCCCATGTCATGTGCAGCCAAGGAAGTTAAAAAAATAAAATAAAATGTTAAGAAGTTCTGCTTCTTTAAAAAAAAAAAAAAATTAAAATAGTTTCATAGGCCCCAGGCACTGTGTCTACCTAAAAAAATAAGTCAGCCCTGGCTGTGCACAACAGTTATGAAGGGTAAGCATCATTGTTCTAAGGGAGAAAAAGGTGTACCCTAAAATGTGTCTCTTTGGTGTAAGGATTAATTTAGGCTGGTTATTTCTAAGAAGCAGAAGGTTTCTTTTTACTTCCCCCTTGGCTGCCTCAAGAATTTAGATAAAGAGTCTGTTCCAGGCATAGAGCTATCATCAAAGATATCTGCAAGAAATCCGGGAATAGGTGTGGTGGGGAACTTGACGGGGCCTGGGGATCAGAGTCCGCCTGTGTTCTACGGTCTCCGCAGGCCCAGCAAACATTTGGACACCAAACATTTGCCTTTCCAACTTTATGGGAATTGCCTTCTTTCCCTTTGAAGTCCCAAACCACTACCCACAACATCCTCTTTGGTCTTTTTCGCTAAAGATGGTTATTTAAGGTAAGAGTTTGGGCCATTTTGGTGAGTTCCTGTTTTCCTGGATCTCTCCCACGTATACATGTTACAAAATGTTCGTTTCATTTCCTCTGTTAGTCGCTGATTTGATCCTTAGACCAAGGAGAAGAACTTCTAAGTTGGGTAGAGGAAAATTTCTTCCTCCCCAACAGTTTCCATTTTGCCAGTAAAGGAATGGAGACTCAGGGACTTCCCTGGTGGCCCAGGGGTTAAGAATCCATCTTGCAATGCAAGCGACTTGAGTTCCATTCCTGGGTGGGCAACTAAGACCCACACGTCGTGGAGCAGCTAAGCCTGAGCACCACAGCCAGAGAGTCCGTGTGACACAGCAAAAGATCCCACTTGACCCAACGAAGCCTGCACGTCCCACAGCCAAGGCTCAACTCGGCCAAATAAATAATAAACAAATGCTGAACAGAAGAAGAAAAAAGAAACAGAGACCCAGAAAGTTGAAACCACCTGCCAGGAGTCACACAGGCGGCAAAAACTGGAGGCGGAGTTCAAATCCAGGCCTGGTGNAAAAAAAAAAAAAATTAAAATAGTTTCATAGGCCCCAGGCACTGTGTCTACCTAAAAAAATAAGTCAGCCCTGGCTGTGCACAACAGTTATGAAGGGTAAGCATCATTGTTCTAAGGGAGAAAAAGGTGTACCCTAAAATGTGTCTCTTTGGTGTAAGGATTAATTTAGGCTGGTTATTTCTAAGAAGCAGAAGGTTTCTTTTTACTTCCCCCTTGGCTGCCTCAAGAATTTAGATAAAGAGTCTGTTCCAGGCATAGAGCTATCATCAAAGATATCTGCAAGAAATCCGGGAATAGGTGTGGTGGGGAACTTGACGGGGCCTGGGGATCAGAGTCCGCCTGTGTTCTACGGTCTCCGCAGGCCCAGCAAACATTTGGACACCAAACATTTGCCTTTCCAACTTTATGGGAATTGCCTTCTTTCCCTTTGAAGTCCCAAACCACTACCCACAACATCCTCTTTGGTCTTTTTCGCTAAAGATGGTTATTTAAGGTAAGAGTTTGGGCCATTTTGGTGAGTTCCTGTTTTCCTGGATCTCTCCCACGTATACATGTTACAAAATGTTCGTTTCATTTCCTCTGTTAGTCGCTGATTTGATCCTTAGACCAAGGAGAAGAACTTCTAAGTTGGGTAGAGGAAAATTTCTTCCTCCCCAACAGTTTCCATTTTGCCAGTAAAGGAATGGAGACTCAGGGACTTCCCTGGTGGCCCAGGGGTTAAGAATCCATCTTGCAATGCAAGCGACTTGAGTTCCATTCCTGGGTGGGCAACTAAGACCCACACGTCGTGGAGCAGCTAAGCCTGAGCACCACAGCCAGAGAGTCCGTGTGACACAGCAAAAGATCCCACTTGACCCAACGAAGCCTGCACGTCCCACAGCCAAGGCTCAACTCGGCCAAATAAATAATAAACAAATGCTGAACAGAAGAAGAAAAAAGAAACAGAGACCCAGAAAGTTGAAACCACCTGCCAGGAGTCACACAGGCGGCAAAAACTGGAGGCGGAGTTCAAATCCAGGCCTGGTGCACCCCTCACTGCTCCACACGTCCTCCCTGCCCAGAGGGGTGTGTTCTCCTTTGAGCTAAGAGGATCAGGGTCCTTCACAAGCTCTACCCCATGGGCCTGGAGACTCCAGCTTCCCTCCTCAGCATCTCCCTTTGGCAAATACATGAATCCCTAACCCAGAGTCCATAAACGTCACACCGGAAGGCAAGGGAAATTCCTCGTGTCTTGAGCCAGTGGTGGATTCTAACTTGGCCTCTTAAGAGCTTCTTGCCGATGCTGTCTGCTTCCCTTTTCTCCTTGGATCCCAAAGCCCTTGCTCACCCCGAGCTGCTCGGCTGGCCTAGGGTCTGCAGGGATTCCGCTCTGATGCCCTGCCTTCTCTCTCTCCGTTCAGTGGCCACCCTGCTGGCCCTCTGCCCCGAGCCCCCGGCACCTCCCAAGGCCTGGCTCCAAACACACGCCCTCCATCTCCCGAGGGCTCCCAGCCGCTGGGCTGGCCTCTGTGTGCCATCCTTAGTCCAGAGGCTTCTCTGAGTTCCAGGAACACTCCTGAGGGTTCTGTCCACCCACACCTTCTGCTCTGAGAGCTCTAAACAGCCAACGAAGATGACCTTGGACCCTAGCTTCCAGGCCACTCTTCCTCACTGCTTCCTGGGGCTGAGATAGAAAGTGGACACCAGCTGCCATGTACTGGGCAACTAAGACATTCCAGACACCGTCCTTATCCGCTTAACCCTGCCAGTGGCTCCAACGAGTGGGTACTGACAAACCTGCAGACACGGTCTACCCTCTAACAGTCATCTGTGGAATGAGAGAATAGCCGCTGTTGATGTCACAGATGAAGAAATGGGCCTCAGGAAGGGGAAGTGAGTTGCCCAAGGATTCAGCCTGGGACCATGACTCTATCCTTTGACTGACCCTCCTCCGCTGCTTGCAAGCAGCCTCTGTATATTAATCATCTTGCTCATTTTCTGTACTTCATGACGCTTTGACACCTTGCTAGGCTCAGCCCCTCCAAGACTAGCTGATTCTTAGATAAAGCAAAAGGCTTTTCTGTGAACAAGGCTTTGAAATGCAGACCAACAGATCCTAAACTCCCTTGTCCAACCACCTCCTCTATCTCACTCTCACACTCCGAGCTAATATATCCCCTGGCCTGATCACCCCAGGGCCAGAACCAGACCACCAGGGATCACCCCTCCAGCTTGAAGTCTGCTGAAAGTATGCAAGCTGACCAGTCCTAAACTGCTTACCCTGCCCTGTCTTGCCTTCTCCACACCAACCAGGCCAGGTTTTCCCTCATTTCTTCTGCCTCCTGAGAAAACCCTGGTGCTTCCCCGGGCAGCCCTGCAAGGTGTAGCGTGTCCACGTCGCTTGAAAATATAACAAGCTGCCTCTCAAATGCAATCATCTCCTGATGCGTTGGCTTCAACATACCTGAAGAAAGCCAAAATCCTAGGTGTGCATCAGAACATCTTGGGACATGGCTTGCTGGCATTGAGGGAGCTGCACCAGGCCCCACACAGAGGGGTCTGAACGCTCGCAGAAGACGCTTCACAGAGAAAGTGGCAAAGGCTGGAAAAGTGGACCATCCGTGAAGCCCAGGCTCCAGGAGGAGGACGTGGGGTGGACTATTTTTATCAAGCAACCACCGAGGAGAGTGAGCGAGGCCAAGAGATAATTGTGGAGTGGAGCAGAGGCTGCGGTAATGAGAAACGGGAAGAGAGGAGACAGCCTGACGGAAGCATGGAAACGTGGGGGCCGGGAGCAGCCAGGTCACCGAGGGGACCCGTTCACCAAGTCCACGTGCAGCAGCCTCCCTGCTCCCAGGATCCGGCCCCCAGCCCGTTCCTGCCTCTCACCTGAAAAGGACCATTAGCGCTAAGCCCCCCGCTGCCCAGCAGGTGCTGCAGGGACCTTCCGACGCCTGGGGGAGGCCGCGCCTCCGCCCACAGCCCCGCCCTCTGAGTGCGCGCCCCCAGCTCCCTCCCGCCAAGCGGCCCCCAGGGAGGCTCCTCACCAGCGACAGCTTCTCTCTGGCCTCGGGCTGGAGCAGAGGCAGGAGCTGGGCCCAGCTGGTTTTAAGGGCCTCCCTGCCCACTTCCCACACTGCTGGGGTCAACCCCAGGCTTCCTAGTAACACACAGGAAACCTTACTCCACCCCTCAAGACCCCTGGGGATGTTTTTTGCTCTGTGTAGAGAAGCAGCTATTTCCTGACCCAAGTCGGGGGCCGGGTGGCTTTCAGGACAGACCTGGAGGCCACTCAGGGTCAAGGCTCTTCTCCATCAATAGCCCATTTTCCCCTGACATCCTTCTGCCCACACACGTACACACACACACACACACACACACACACACACACACTTTTCTGAGAAGATGTGAGCTCCTTCCTCCCTCCGCCCTGACTTTTTCCTCTCTCTCTCCCACCATGACGGCAGCATCAGAAGGAAAGCCCCTCTGAGGACCTTCATGAACCCTTCTCTTCCCAGTTCAGTTGCTCAGTCGTGTCCGACTCTCTGCGACCCCATGCATCGCAGCACGCCAGGCCTCCCTGTCCATCACCATCCCTCGGAGTTCACCCAGACTCGCATCCACCGAGTCCGTGATGGACCTAGACGAAACCAGCACCATGCCCTGGAACCCCGCAAACTCATTTCAGTATGGAAGGCATTTACTGAGCGTCTACTCCCTGCGAGGTTATTTCTGGAGACCCACTGTGAATAAGGCAGACACCCAGCCCCCAGGAGCCTCCCTGCTGGTTGGGAAATATAAATAAATACACAGCATGGCCAAGGGCATTACCTTCTGGGGGAAAAAGTCCTCTGTTCTTTCTCATTTCTTTTTCTCAATCTATTCCTCCCTCTGCCTACAGGTATACACAAGCCTCTCCGTTCTAAACCAAACAAAAGGAAGCCCCCCCCACCCCCAAAAAAGAAAATATCCCTTGCTTCTGCTGACCTGTCTCCAGCTTTCTTTTTCTTCTAAAGACCAAACTTCAGGACGAGACACCTCTTCTTGCTCATCATCCCATCTCTTCTGAACCCCTTGCACCTGCATTCTGTTGCATCCCTAAGACAGCAGCCAAGGGTCCCCCCAAACCTGGTCTAGCCCAAGCTCGGGCTTCTCCCAAACACTCCATCCCACCGACCACCTCCTACTTTAAACTCATTCCCTCTGGTCTTTGAGAGGCCACAGTGTGCCCTCGGCCCTCCTGCGGCTCACCCCATCTCTGTTAACCCTCAAACTCAGATGTTTTCAAAGGACCTGCTCCCCCTTCTCTACCTCTCTCTCAGGGTGGGTTATCCCTGTACAGGGATTAAGGTCATATTTGTACGCAGATGTATAAAGAAAGCTGAGCACCAAAGAATTGATGTAGAGACCCACTGTGAATAAGGCAGACACCCAGCCCCCAGGAGCCTCCCTGCTGGTTGGGAAATATAAATAAATACACAGCATGGCCAAGGGCATTACCTTCTGGGGGAAAAAGTCCTCTGTTCTTTCTCATTTCTTTTTCTCAATCTATTCCTCCCTCTGCCTACAGGTATACACAAGCCTCTCCGTTCTAAACCAAACAAAAGGAAGCCCCCCCCACCCCCAAAAAAGAAAATATCCCTTGCTTCTGCTGACCTGTCTCCAGCTTTCTTTTTCTTCTAAAGACCAAACTTCAGGACGAGACACCTCTTCTTGCTCATCATCCCATCTCTTCTGAACCCCTTGCACCTGCATTCTGTTGCATCCCTAAGACAGCAGCCAAGGGTCCCCCCAAACCTGGTCTAGCCCAAGCTCGGGCTTCTCCCAAACACTCCATCCCACCGACCACCTCCTACTTTAAACTCATTCCCTCTGGTCTTTGAGAGGCCACAGTGTGCCCTCGGCCCTCCTGCGGCTCACCCCATCTCTGTTAACCCTCAAACTCAGATGTTTTCAAAGGACCTGCTCCCCCTTCTCTACCTCTCTCTCAGGGTGGGTTATCCCTGTACAGGGATTAAGGTCATATTTGTACGCAGATGTATAAAGAAAGCTGAGCACCAAAGAATTGATGTTTTTGAACTGTGGTGTTTGAGAAGACTCTTGAGAGTCTCTTGGACTGCAAGGAGATCCAACCAGTCCATCCTAAAGGAAGTCAGTCCTGAATATTCATTAGAAGGACTGATGCTGAAGCTGAAACTCCAATACTTTGGTCACCTGATGCAAAGAATTAACTCATTAGAAAAGACCCTGATGCTGGGAAAGATTGAAGGCAGGAGAAGAGGACAACAGAGGATGAGATGGTTGAATGGAATCACCGACTGTATGGCCATGAGTTTGAGTAAACTCTGGGATTTGGTGATGGACAGGGAGGCCTGGCGTGCTGCAGTCCATGGGGTCGCAAAGAGTCGGACACGACTGAGCGACTGAACTGAACTCAGCTGTCACAAGAAATCCCTTGCCGTGAAGCGTCTGACACTAACTCTCATACAACAGTAACCCTGAATGGAGAGCAAATGACTGAATTCACAGAGGAAAAAGGACAATGTCAGGTTAAAGAGCCTGAGCTGCCCGTCAGACAGAGAGGGCTGGAAAACTGAATGTCACCTCTGACAGCTCATGTCACCTGACCTCTTGAGGTCTCAGTTTTACCATCTGTAAAACAGGACAATAATAGGAGCAACTTCATTTCATAATTGTGGTGATTCGATGAGATGAGGCAGGCAGAGGGATTCAGCACAGTGCCTGGCATCTAAGAGGTATATACTGATCGTAACTGCTATAAATATCATTGCTGTTACATCTTTCCACTAATCTGAGAGCCCCATGAAGGTACGTTCCGGGTCTGCTTCATTTCTGCACCCCCAGAATCTGGCACATCGTAGCTGTTCAGGTAGCTTGGTTGAGTAAATACATGACCCCTCTGGCTCTAGCTTCATTCTCATCGCACTCCCCCAGCCCACACTTTAAAATATAATTATTAAATATATTTTTATCATTATATAAATAATATTATATTGGTTTGTATTTTTATATAAAACAATTTAATTATAAGTTATATATAAAACATATAAATGGGGTCGCAAAGAGTCGGACACGATTGAGCGACTGAACTGAACTGAATATATAAAACAAAATATAATTAAGTATATAAACATATAATGTATTTATAACTAATGACTATATTTTAATTTATAGAATTTAATATATATTTAAATACACACAATTAAAATGCCAATACTTGCCCAATATTTTAGCTCAATGTCCTGCAGGAACCCCAACACTAAACTCACTATGTCCCCCATGACTCAGCCCCTCCCACCTCCCCTGTTCCTGGTAACGGAGCCAATCATTCATGCTTCAGAATTAAAACACTCAAAACACTTCAAGTGGAGACTCTTGAATGCAGGATTCTTCTCTGGTTAGTTTCTGACCCCAGCACTCAGAACAAGACCTAACCCATGGTACGGTCCACAAGAAATGTCTGTGGAATGAGTTAAAACCCCATAAGCATGCTGGGGCACTTGGTGTGTCTGTCTCACGAAGTCTTGCCCAGGGTCAAAGACCTGGACAGCCATTGACACCCAGATACTGTGTTGCCCTGAGACCCTAGGTGGCTGAAACACCCCTAGCCTCATCAAACTATTTGATGCCCCCCCCCCCAAGAGGCTGGCACATAGAATAGGATTGCCCAGGACTCACTGCCAGAAAGTCTACATTGAGTCCTCCTCCTCCAGGAAGGTTTCCCTGATTGCTCCTTCTCCAGGACGTTTGCCTGTCTCTGCAGGGCAATAGAGCTCATCACACACACTGCCCACTTCGGTAATTCCTGGTGGAAGGAATGACAAGGCCAACAGCTCAGGCGGGAAGCAGAGAAGAGCTCATATCAGTGAGCTTCCCTAGTGCCGCAAGCAAAAGACAAGCTTGGTGTTCATGACCTTGAAAGTGAAAGTGACCGTCGCTCAGTCATGTCCGGCTCTTTGCAACCCCATGGACTGTAGTCCATGGAATTCTCCAGACCAGAATACTGGAGTGGGTAGCCTTTCCCTTCTCCAGGGGATCTTCCCAACCCAGGGATTGAACCCAGGTAGCCTGCATTGCAGGCAGATTCTGTACCAACTGAGCCACAAGGGAAGCCCAAGGATACTGGAGTGGGCAGCCTGTCCCTTCTCCAGGGGACCTTCCTGACCTGGGAATTGAACCAGGGTCTCCTGCATTGCAGGCGGATTCTTTACCAACTGAGCTACCAGGGAAGCCCATTCATGCATTAACCCTCACAAAATCTTGTGGGGGTGTTGTGATCCCATTCTATCAGTAAGGAAACTGAGGGGCAGAGGTTAGTTTGCCCAAGGTCACACCTAGTAAAAAGTAGAACCAGACTCTTAAGCCTGTCCTGTCAGTCAAGTCCAAGAACTTTCCGTTACACAAAGAGGTTGAAACCCAATAAAGACATAATGATTGGGATTTTCCCAGGACATCCACCAAAGTGTTACGTGATTTCCTTATAGACCAGATGGAGAAGTGAAAGCTGATTAGAGTTACAACCTCATAATTACCAGTAACTGATGAGTCAAATTGGATCTTTGGTTATATCCTTTCAGCCCAGGGCAGTATGTAACCCTTGGAAATGCTTTGCTTGTCTGATAGAGTTCCTTTTTAAAAATGGAGTTAATAGCTGTTGTATAAACGGTAGATCTCAGCCTGAAATCCAAATTTCCAGCTTCTGCTTAAAGGATCTGGCAGTCCTGGCTCTGGGGTTGAGGAGTGGCCACACTCACAGACTGAACTTGTGTCGTCCCCATTCCCTCTGCCCACCCTGACCCTCGGCTGCTCTCTGCCTGGTGGGCTCTCTAGGGGGCTGCCACAGAACTCAGTCTTGAGTTCCATTCTCTCCACATGTTCATCAGCAATGGGACAGGGGGTGCCTTGAGAGCAGAAACCATCTCTTCCACAAACGTGCTTCAAGTGCCGAGTTCAGAGCCTAGTACTTTCAGTAAACACTGCATAAGCCCCTTAAAGGAACCCATCCCAGGATGAAGAGGTTACTGAAGGCTTTCTCAAAGAGGAGGTGCCTTGGCTGAATCTTTAAGAGTAGCCTGGAGAGCTTGGAACTTTGTGCACTGCCGGTAGGAATGCAAAATGGTACAGTTGCTGTGGGCAACTGTACGGCAGCTCCTTACAAATTAAAAGTAGAGTTACTAAATGACCCAGAAATTTCCTTCCAGGTGTGGGTCCTGAAGAATTGAAAGCAGAGTCTCAAAGAGATATTTGTACAGCCAGGATGATAGCAGCATTCTTTACAATCGCTAAAACATGGAAAAAACCCAAGTGCCCACGGACGAGCCAATGGACAAATAAAATATGGTGTCTGCATGCCATGCAACAATATTCAGCCTTAAACAGGAAGGAAATTCTGAAAGAAGTCAGTCACAAAAAGACAAAGACGGTATGACTCCACTTATACGAGATACTTAAGAGTAATCAATATCCTAGAGGCAGAAAGCAGAATGGTGGCCGGAGTCTGGGGGAGGGAGAATGAGGAATTAATGCTAAAAATATGGTGTCTGCATGCCATGCAACAATATTCAGCCTTAAACAGGAAGGAAATTCTGAAAGAAGTCGTCACAAAAAGACAAAGACGGTATGACTCCACTTATACGAGATACTTAAGAGTAATCAACATCCTAGAGGCAGAAAGCAGAATGGTGGCCGGAGTCTGGGGGAGGGAGAATGAGGAATTAATGCTGACAGGGCACAGAGTTTCAGCTTTACAAGATGAAACGGTTATGAAGATGGATGGTGGTAGGTGCACAACGTTATACATGTACATAATGCCACTGAACTATGTACTTCAAATGGTTAAGATGGTAAATTTTAGGTTCTGTGTATTTTATCACAATTTTTGTTAATGAAAAAAAAAAGAGAGAGAGAGAGTAAACTGGAGTTCACCAGGACAAGAATGTGAGGCAGGTCATTCAGGTAGAAGGAACCGAATGTACAGAAGTCATAGGTATGAATTTTAATGGCTCATTCAGGGAACTGCAAATCGATGGGGTAGACAAGGGAGTAGACAGTTCAGTTCAGTTCAGTTGCTCAGTCATGTCCGGCTCTTTGCGACTCCTTGGACCGCAGCACGCCAGGCCTCCTGTCCATCACCAACTCCTGGAGTTTACTCAAACTCATGTCCATTGAGTTGGTGATGCCGAGGGAGTTAGACAGCGATATTCTAGTAAATATTTAATAACTGGCTCTCCAGAGGGTAAAAAGTCCCGATTCTTACCGTTTGCCAATTTCTATGGCGTAAGTGCCCCCACCCTGGTCACTGTCACGCTACTCACTTTACGTCACTGAGTGCAGAGCTGGGAACACACCATTGAGTTGGTGATGCCGAGGGAGTTAGACAGCGATATTCTAGTAAATATTTAATAACTGGCTCTCCAGAGGGTAAAAAGTCCCGATTCTTACCGTTTGCCAATTTCTATGGCGTAAGTGCCCCCACCCTGGTCACTGTCACGCTACTCACTTTACGTCACTGAGTGCAGAGCTGGGAACACACTGCTGACTGAGGCAGGATTGTTGCCGTTCAGTCGCTCAGTCATGTCTGACTCTGCGACCCCGTGAACTGCAGCATGCCAGTCCTCCACACCAAGCATTGAAGACAAGGGTCTCCCAGAACTTGCTCAGGCTCATGTCCATTGAGTCGGTGATGCCATCCAACCACTTCATCCTCTGTCACCCCTTTCTCCTCCCACCTTCAATCTTGCCCAGCCTCAGGGTCATTTCCAATGAGTTGGCTCTTCTCATCAGGTGGCCAAAGTATTGGAGTTTCAGCTTTAGCATCAGTCTTTCCAATGAATATTCAGGGTTGACTTCCTTTACGATTGGCTGGTTTGCTCTCCTTGCTGCCCAAGGAAATCTCAAGAGTCTTCTCCAGAACCACAGTTCAAAAGCATCAATTCTTCAGCACTCAGCCTTCTTTATGGTCCAACTCTCACATCCATACATGACTATTGGAAAAACTATAGCTTTGACAACACAGACCTTTGTCAACAAAGTGATGTGTCTGCTTTTTAATACACTGTCTAGGTTCATCATAGCTATTTTTCCCAGGAAAGAAGGATATGGCCCCTCTTGATTTCCCAGAAAAGGGAAGTTTCTATATGTGTATAATAGGAATTTAGGAAAGGTGGGAAAGGCTAGCTGAAAAGATGCAACTGAGTGGGTCACAAAGAATCTTGGGTGTCGGTCGGGCTAAGGAGTTTTACTCTGTTCCTGAGTGTCCCAGTATGACCTCAATCTGTAGCAGGATGATGTGAGTTCACTAAGAAGGGACTGAATAGATCTTATCCCAAGATCCCTGAAACTGAAACATATAAGGACAGGGTGGGGTCACAGTTCAGCCATCATCTGAGTGATCTGCAAGCCCAGGAACAGTCAGATCACAGAGGCAGCAGCCGTCTCCATGGTAATGGAGAGGTGGGTGCCCAGAATGAGTCCTAGGTGACCTCACCTAGAGGCATGTGCCTGGTCCTGACTCCCAATTGCAGGAGGGCTTCTGGAAAACTGGGGATCTCTGCATCATAGGATGCCTGTCAGATGGAAGGAATGGAGGCCAACTGGTATTTGGAGGCAGAAGAAACCCTAGGACCACCTATGGCTCTGAAGACCCAAAACCTAAGACCCAACATTCTAGGCTCATAATCCTGAGGTGCTTCGGATTCCAGGCCATTCCACTTGTTTTCAGCCCCAACCCAATCCAGCAACCACTTCCTGAGCCATTCCTGTGAGCAGAGCTCACATGGAATGTGGTGGTAAGGAAGTGGAAGCCAAGCTCAATTGAGAGGTCNTTCAGCCCCAACCCAATCCAGCAACCACTTCCTGAGCCATTCCTGTGAGCAGAGCTCACATGGAATGTGGTGGTAAGGAAGTGGAAGCCAAGCTCAATTGAGAGGTCGTGATGCGGCCCCAACTGTTAGGATCGGGCAGATGAGGACAGGTCTCTAGAATGCCTGTGGCTCCCAGAAGAACATCTGAACTTCCCCTGGCTTACGAGGAGGGGCTGCCTCTTCCAGATGCCTTCCCTGATACCTGCCTGGCAGAGGTCACAGCTTCCCTTTCTGTTCCTGGGTCAATCGTCCTAACCTCTGTGCTGCCGAAGTCAGAAGATCTGTCTCCCCGTCAGGCACGTGATCCCTCATGATCTGCTCACCCCTTTCCAGGCTTGCCTTGGGTCCACCCAAAACCCAGTGTGTTGCCGGGAAGAAGACTGACGCCCCCCTTTCCAGTTCCGCAGTGCGATGACCCTCTCTCCCTCCGGCTCGTCCCCTCCCTCTCTCTTCCCCTTTCCCCACCTTCCCTTCCTTCTTGCTACCCCATCCACTTTCCTCCTCCTCTCCTACCCCTCTTTCTAGACTTCCCACGCTTATCATTCAGTCACTATTTTGTGAGCGTCTATTATGTGCTAAGCTCTGGTTCTGGGGAAGAGCAATGAACTAAAACAGATGAGAACTATACCCTTGTAGCTCCCATGGACTTTGCATTCTGGAAGGAGCAGACAGAAATAGACAAGTCAACAAGAAAAACGCAGAATTTGTTAGGTATTGATAAACGCTATGGAGAAAAAAATCAGGAACGGAGGAATGGGAGTGGTGTGTGGTGTGTGAGTGTGTGTGTGTGTGTGTGTTGGGGGGGGGGGGGCTCGTGGTTGTAGTAACCAGTTTATTAGGGTGGCCAGGAAAGGACTTACTACAGAGGAGACATGAAGGAGGGGAGGGAGGGAGCAGGCTATAAGGACACCTGGAGAAGAAGTTTCCAGGTAAAGAAAGTGCAAAGGTCCTGGAGCAGAAGCATGCCTGTAAACTGGAAGAATAATAAGGAAATCAGGTCTACCTTTGCTAAAATAAAACCTCCTTCTGAACCCGTTGCCCTGCCCCAAGCTGGGTAAGTCCCTGTTCGGCGCTCTCCCAGCAGCCTGCGAGCTCCCTTGTCATAGCATCAGCCACACTCCATTACAATGTCTACCCACCAGACTCTGAGCAACGTGGGTACTTTCCCTTTGACATTCCAGCACCCAGCATAGGGCTTGTGCTGTGCTTAGTCGCTCAGTGCTCATGTCCAACTCTTTGCAACCCCATGGACTGTAGCCCACCAGGCTCCTCTGTCCCTGGGAATCTCAAATAAGAGTACTGGAGTGGGTTGCCATTTCCTCCTCCAGGGGATCTTCCCAACACAGGAATCAAACCCACGTCTCCTGTATCGCCTACTCTGCAGGTGGATTCTTTACTCACTGAGCCGTCAGGGAAGCCCTTAACACATGTTTATTGACTGCCTAACTGAATCAATCAACGAATGAACACATTAAGCCCTATGAACCCTCGAGGGTGTCTTATTCATCTCTACCCCTGGCAGCATCTAGGAACCTAGAAAAATGTTTGTTGGATGACTAATAGAAATAGCTAATGCTTATTAAGCACAGACACCATGCTAAGTCCTTTATGTGGCTTAGCTCATTTATCCTTAACGCAATTCTTTGAGGCAGGCACAACTGTCAGATGCAGTTTGCCGATTAGGACCATGAGGGTCAAAGGTCAAGATATGGCTCGCCCAAATCAGACAGCTGGTAGGTGGCAAAGCTCTGCATTGAACCGCGTAAATTTGACACCCAAAGCCATGTCTACTTAACCCAAAGTTAAATTGCCTCCCAGAGATGGGGGCCTGGGATTCGAGGGAGAAAGGGCTAGAGGGAGAAAGAGGAAAGGAGAGGAAAAACCTCCCTACAAGGGCGAAGAGTGGCGTCTTCCCCATCTCCGCTTTTCTCTCCTTGAGCACCAAAGTTTCTGGCACACAGAGGATGTTCAGTAAAAGTTAAGGAATGTTAAATAGTTGTTGACAATTCCTTTTCCCAAAGAGGAGAGTTTTTTGTGGTTTGAGTTAAAAGAAATTCTGTCAATTCTGTCAGATTAACATGAACACAAGTCCCAACTTGAACCCTTTGGTGGTAACCCTGCCCAGCTTTGCCCCTAATCTTAGGAATGAGCTTCTGGGTAACCTCTGTCTGCTTTTAGGTGCGGCCTTGTCTCCTTAGGAATGACACAGCTCGGGACTTCCTGGCAGTCCAGTGGCTGAGGATCCCCTGCCAGTGCAGGACACATGGGTCTGACCCCTGGTCTGGGACGATCCCACGTGCTGAGGGACAACTAAGCCCGTGCCCCACAACTACTGAAGCCTGTGTGCCCAGCGTCCGTGCTCTGCAACAAGAGAGGCCCCCACACCGCGGCTGGAGGGAGCTGTGCACAGCAACGAAGACCCGGCACGGCCAGGAGTAAATACATAAGGTTAAAACGTGAACGACACAGCTCACAAGGTCTGATGCATTCTGGGTAAAGGACCCCACAGCCCAAGGGATCTCCGCTCAGCTTCTGTGCTCTGCCCGCCCCTCCCAGGGACCCCTCCCTGGCTCCTCAGACGCCACCTTCTCAGTTTCTCCCACTCCTGCTGCTGGGCCTGCGGTCCCCTGGCCCACCACTGACCTCTCTGGCCTGGCCTCAGCTCCTGTTCTCCTGAGCAGCCCCACTGGGCCGCGTCTGGAGCCCCAGGCCCTGCTGGCTCCCCACTTCCAGCCACAGCATTAGGGTCCACGGGCTGCAGATCCCAACGGGTTCCAGGCCTCCAGAATCCTGAAGCCGCGAATGAGAGGGCGTGGCGAAGGCAGTCCTGGAGATGCAGAGGAGGAATTTCTGCCCAGACCCAGCCGGGCACCCCTCTGCTCAGCCCCCAGCTCTCATGGCAGATGCAGGAAGTCCAGCAAAAGCCTGGCGCCTGAGACTGGCTCTCCTGCCAAAGGGGCCTGGGCAGTCACCCAAAGAGTTGCAGCAGGGGTAGCTGTGAGTCCTGAATTATTCAGGTCACGGCCTTATCTGACTGCACAGGCCTTGCTAATCCCCTGAGCCTGGAGGGATCACGGCCACCTCGGCCCTGAGCTCGGAACTTTCTGCAGGATCTGACAGTCGACAAAATACCCTGACTGTTTGCATCCCTGGGCTCCTCAGTCCTGATGGAGGCGGGAGCCTGGACCCAGATCCTGGGGACGGGAGCCTAAGAAAACATGGGCAGGAAAGCGATCAGAAAGGAAAGTATTGAAGCAGTCGGGGAAGCAAATGTACTTCTTATTTTATTTTATTTTTATTAACACCAAAAGCATTTTGCATGGGGTGTAGCCGATGTGCCAGCCTGGATGGGAGGGGTTTGGAGGGAGAGCAGAAACATGCGTGTGTACAGCCGAGTCCCTTCCCTGTTTGCCTGAAACTCTCACAACACTGTCGATCACAAACGTACTTCTGGAAGTGAGTTCTGAGAAGGGGCGTCGGTGGCCGGAAATTAAGCTGGTGTCATTCATTCCTGAATTCCTACCATCATTGTGTCCCGAATGCCTACCCTGTCCCAGCCGCGGCGCTGAGAGGCTGGTGCAGAGATGAATAATGGAGGGGTGGCGGTGGCGTGGGGAAGCCCTTGCTGTCGGGGAGCCCGAAGTTTAAGGATGGAGACAGCTCAGGAAGAAGCCCTCCACCAAAACCACTGCAGAAGTGCCAGGAAAGAAACGCAGTGGCGGGGAGGCCCCGCCCAGTGAATGGTTATTAGCTAATATCTAGGGGCATTAGAGAGGAGGAGGCAACGGCAGCCCACTCCAGTGCTCTTGCCTGGCAAATCCCATGGACAGAGGAGCCTGGTGGGCTGCAGTCCATGGGGTCGCTAAGAGTCAGACACGACTGAGCAACTTCACTTTCACTTTTCACTTTCATGCACTGGAGAAAGAAATGGCAACCCACTCCAGTGTTCTTGCCTGGAGAATCCCAGGGACGGGGGAGCCTGGTGGGCTGCTGTCTATAGGGTCGCACAGAGTCGGACATGACTGAAGCGACTTAGCAGCAGCAGCAGCAGCAGGGGCATGAGAAACGCTGGGCCGGAGGAAGCACAAGCTGGAATCAAGATTGCCGGGAGAAATATCAATAACCTCAGATATGCAGATGACATCACCCTTATGGCAGAAAGTGAAGAGGAACTAAAAAGCCTCTTGATGAAAGTGAAAGAGGAGAGTGGAAAAGTTGGCTAAAAGCTCAACATTCAGAAAACGAAGATCATGTCATCTGGTCCCATCACTTCGTGGAAAATAGATGAGGAAACAGTGGAAACAGTGTCAGACTTTATTTTGAGGGGGCTCCAAAATCACTGCAGATGGTGACTGCAGCCATGAAATTAAAAGACGCTTACTCCTTGGGAGGAAAGTTATGACCAACCTAGACAGGATATTCAAAAGCAGAGATATTACTTTGCCAACAAAGGTCCATCTAGTCAAGGCTATGGTTTTCCAGGGGTCATGTATGTATGTGAGAGTTGGACTGTGAAGAAAGCTGAGTGCCGAAGAATTGATGCTTTTGAACTGTGGTGTTGGAGAAGACTCTTGAGAGTCCCTTGGACTACAAGGAGATCCAACCAGTCCATTCTGAAGGAGATCAGCCCTGGGATTTCTTTGGAGGGAATGGTGCTAAGACTGAAACTCCAGTACTTTGGCCACCTCATGCGAAGAGTTGACTCATTGGAAAAGACTCTGATGCTGGGAAAGATTGAGGACAGGAGGAGAAGGGGACGACAGAGGATGAGATGGCTGGAGGGCTTCACCGACTCAATGGATGTGAGTCTGAACTCCAGGAGTTGGTGATGGACAGGGAGGCCTGGCGTGCTGCGATTTATGAGGTCGCAAAGAGTCGGACACGACTGAGAGACTGAACTGAACTGAACTGAGGGGCTAATAACAACTCAGCTGCCACAGTAATAATGGTAGAATTAACATTTGTGGGGTGCTTACTGTGCACCAGGCCCTGTGCTGAACAGAACACATGATTTATTCCAATACAGATGTTAAATCCATGGGCGAAAGTGCTATTCAGACAGGGGTCCAGGAACTTGGCCAAGGTCGCACAGCTACCCCGAGCCTCCCGGGAGCTTAGGACTCTTCATTCAGATTGGCAGCTCCTGGTTTGACTTGTATAGTGCTTGACACAATACAGATATTGTCTTCTTTTTTCCCCTCATGATCAGAGAGGAAGATAAAAGTCATAAAAAGCAGTCTGGAAATGTATAAAGTTAAAAGTGAACTGCACTCCACCCAAGTTAATCATTTTTCAGAATGATTTCTATCCTTAAGGAGAATATCTAAAATAACCACAGTTAAGAATAATTTTTGTCTTTCTTTTAGATTTTGTCCATATTTGTTTCAGATTTTTGTTTTAAAAGATTTAAAGCCTCAGGGAGTTTCCTGGCCATCCAGTGGTTAGGACTGTGCTTTTACATAACTCCGTGGCCGGGGTTCATACCCTGGTTGGGGAACTGAGATCCCACAAGCCACGTTGCAAGGCCAACAACACAACAACAAAATATTAAAAATATAGACTAAAGTATAGATTAAATTGGAATTCTTCCAGTTCCCCTCTCCTGCCCTATTTCTAGCCTTCCTTCTCTACCCAAAGGTAATCGATTCCATGAAATTGATGTGTATCTACAAATAATACTTAACATTATTTCCTGATTTTATTTATATAGAAATGGAATAATAGTGAATTTAACATCTTGCAACTTGCTTTTTTCACTCTATCCATAGGCAGTCCTAGCGGTAAAGAACCCACCTGCCAATGCAGGAAACATAAGAGATGCGGGTTCGATCCCTGGGTCAGGAAGACCCCCTGGACGAGGGCACGGCAACCCACTCCAGTATTCCTGCCTGGAGAATCCCATGGACAGAGGAGCCTGGCGGGCTACAGTCCACGGGGTCGCAAAGAATCGGACACGACTAAAGCAACTTAGCACACACACACCCATTGATCCCTCTACAGCTGCTTTATTTTAAGGTATATATCGAAAAAGGCAACAATGCTGAGTTGTGGACTATCCACATTTTTTTCTTGAAATTTTATTTTGAAAAATTTGAAACTGACAGAAAAGTTTTAATTATTAATTTTAGATATAAATTTGTTTTTTATTTCCCAAACAGATAAGTTATGGTGAAATTCCATCAATAATAAGAACTTTGTCTAATCATAAATATCAAAGTCATTTATAGATAAATAATACCGTNTTATTTTGAAAAATTTGAAACTGACAGAAAAGTTTTAATTATTAATTTTAGATATAAACTTGTTTTTTATTTCCCAAACAGATAAGTTATGGTGAAATTCCATCAATAATAAGAACTTTATCTAATCATAAATATCAAAGTCATTTATAGATAAATAATACCGTAATGGTTAAGAAAACACTGTCTGCATTATTTAGAAATTCCTACCCAGATTTCTTTTTAAAGGACCATAACCGTGTACATTTTGGATACAAGTCCCAGTCTCTGACTGTGTCTTTCACAGAGCAGAAGTTTATTATTATTTTTTGTATTTTAATGTACTCTAAATTAGCAGTTCTTTCCCATTTCCTCCACATTCAGTGATGTCATATTGGTAGCTCGATTTTCCCCATTCACTACTAAGTGAATGGGGAAAATGTGAAATATAAGAGCAGTTAAATCAAAAGAAAAATATAATACCAATATTATACATATGTATACAAAATTTGCAAGGCTTCCCCAGACAGCCATTTTGCTTTTTTTGCATTTCTTTTCCATGGGGATGGTCTTGATCCCTGTCTCCTGTACAATGTCGCGAACCTCATTCCATAGTTCATCAGG
>SJYX01003673.1:56203-93921 GCA_006410675.1 Oreotragus oreotragus | reverse complement strand
TTCTTAAATATTTATTTCATGAACACTAAAGCTGTTAAGTAACTTCCAAAAAAATTTTAGAGCTAGAGTGAATGGTCAGAACCAAGATAGAAGTGGCAAATATAGTATTTTTTTCACTGATAGCACCAAAATTCCATTAAAAGGAAATTTTATTAAGGAAAATAATTTTAAAGATGAAAGAGAGCAAAAAATACAGACTTTTGGAATATGTGACAGCAGGAACCCCAAACACAAAAGAAAAAACACTTAAAAGATTAATGTTATTACAAAGTCATGTCCGACTCTGCAAATCTATAGGACAGTCTCCTCTGTCCTTCACTATCACCTAGTTTGCTCAAATTCATGTCCATTGAGTGGGTGATACAATCTAACCTCTCATCCTCTGCCACCTCCTTTTCCTCTTGCCTTAAATCTTTCTCAGCTTCAGGATCTTTTCCAGTGTGTTGGCTCTTTATGTCAGGTTGCAAAAGTACTGGAGTTTCAGCTTCAGCATTAGACCTTCCAATGAATATTCAGGGCTGATTTCCTTTAAGATTGACTAGTTTGATCTCCTTGCTGTCCATGGGACTCTCAATAGTCTTCTCCAGCACTACAATTCAAAACTATCAACTTTTTGGCATTCATGCTTCCTTATGGTCCAACTCTNTTCAGCATTAGACCTTCCAATGAATATTCAGGGCTGATTTCCTTTAAGATTGACTAGTTTGATCTCCTTGCTGTCCATGGGACTCTCAATAGTCTTCTCCAGCACTACAATTCAAAACTATCAACTTTTTGGCATTCATGCTTCCTTATGGTCCAACTCTCACATCCGCACATGATTCTTGGGAAAACCATAGCTTTGACAAGATGGATCTTTGTCAACAAAATGATATCTCTGCTTTTTAATATGCTGTCTAGGTTTGTTTCATGACTGTAGTCACCATCCTCAGTGATTTTAGAGTCAAGAAAATAGAATCTGTTGTATGGTAGTTTGAACATTCTTTGGCATTACCTTTCTTTGGTATTGAATGAAAACTTACCTTTCCCAGTCCTGAGGCCAATGTTGTGTTTTCCAAATTTGCTGGCATGTTGAATGCAGCACCTTAACAGCATCATCTTCTAGAATTTGAAATAGCTCAACTGGAATTCCATGACCTCCACTAGCTTAGATTGTAGTAATGCTTCCTAAAGACCACTTGACTTCACACTCCAGGATGTCAGGCTCTAGGTGAGTGATCCCATCTTCATGGTTATCCTTAAGACATTTTTGTATAGTTCTTCTGTATATTCTTGCTACCTTGTTCCATGTCTGGTTCTAACAGTTGCTTCTTGACCTGCATACAGATTATTCAGGAGGCAGATAAGGTGGTCTGTCATTCCCATCTCTTGAAGAATTTCCCCCTTTGTTGTGATCCACATAGTCAAAGGCTTTAGCGTAATCAATGAAGCAAAAGTAGATGTTTCTCTGGAAATGTCTTGATTTTCCAATGCTCCAATAGATGTTGGCAATTTGATCTTTGGTTCCTCTTTTCTAAATCCTCTGCCTTTTCTAAGCTTGATCATCTCAAGGTTTTCAGTTCACCTATTGTTGAAGCTTAGCTTGGAAAATTTTGAGCATTACATTGCTAGCGTGTGAGATGTATGCAATAATGTGGTAGTTTGAACACTCTTTGGCATTGCCTTTCTTTGGAATTGGAATTAAAGCTGACCTTTTCCAGTCCTCTGGTCACTGCTGAGTTTTCCAAATTTGCTGGCATATTGAGTGCAGTGCTTTAACAGCGTTATCATGTGGTCACTATCCTGTACAATTTTCAAACTAGTTCTTCAGGCATTTTGTCTACCAGATCTAAGCCTTTGAATGTATTCATTACCTCCACTATAAAATCATAAGGGATTTTATTTAGGTCATACCTGAATGGCCTAGTGGTTTCCCCTACTTTAAAAAATTTTTAGCCTTAACTTTGCAGTAAGTGCAGGAAGATCCACTGGAGAAAGGATAAGCTACCCACTTTAGTTCTTGGGCTTCCCTTGTGGCTCAGCTGGTAAAGAATCTGCCAGCACTGCAGGAGACCTGGGTTTGATATCTGGGTTGGGAAGATCCCCTGGAGAAGGGAAAGGCTACTCACTCCAGTATTCTGGCCTGGTGAATTTCATGCACTATGTAGTCCATGGGGTCTTAGAGAGTCAGTCAGGGTTGAATGACTTTCATTTAATTACACTTGCAATAAGGAGTTCATGTTCTGAGCCATAATCAGCTCCAGGTCCTGTTTTTCCTGACTGTGTAGAACTTCTCCATCTTAGGCTGCAAAGAATATAGTCAATCTGATTTTGGTCTTGACTATCTGGTGATATCCCCTGTGTAGAGCATCTCTTGTGTTGTTGAAAGAGAATGTTCTCTTGGAAGTGTGTTCTCTTGGCAAAACCCTGTTAGCCTTTGCCCTGCTTCATTTTGTACTGCAAAGCCAATCTTGGTTATTAATCTGGGTATCTCTTGACTTCCAATGTTTGCATTCTAGTCCCCTGTGATGAAAAGAACAGCTTTTTTGGTGTTAGTTCTAGAAGGTCTTAGAGTTCTTCATAGAACCCTTCAACTTCAGTTTTTTCAGCATTATTGCTTAGGGTATTGACTTAGATTACTGTGATGTTGAACTGTTTGCCTTGGAAAAGTGAAAGTGAAAGCAAAGTCATTCAGTGGTGTCCAACTCTTTGTGACCCCATGGACTGTAGCCTACATGTTCCATCATCCATGGGATTTTCCAGGGAAGTGTACTGGAGTGGATTGCCACTGCCTTGGAAACAAACTGAAATTATTTTGTTCATGTTTGAAGTTGCATCCAAGTATTACATTTTGGACTCTTGTTGACTCTGAGGGCTACTCTATTTCTTCTAAGGGATTTTTGCCCACTGCAGTAGATATCAATAACCTCAGATATGCTGATGACACCACCCTTATGGCAGAAAGTGAGGAGGAGCTAAAAAGCCTCTTGATGAAAGTGAAGGAGGAGAGCGAAAAAGTTGGCTTAAAGCTCAACATTCAGAAAACGAAGATCATGGCATCCGGTCCCATCGCTTCATGGGAAATAGATGGGTAAACAGTGGAAACAGTGTCAGACTTTATTTTTTTGGGCTCCAAAATCACTGCAGATGGTGACTGCAGCCATGAAATTAAAAGACGCTTACTCCTTGGAAGAAAAGTTATGACCAACCTGGATAGTATATTCAAAAGCAGAGACATTACTTTGCCGACTAAGGTCCGCCTAGTCAAGGCTATGGTTTTTCCTGTGGTCATGTATGGATGTGAAAGTTGGACTGTGAAGAAAGCTGAGCGCCGAAGAATCGATGCTTTTGAACTGTGGTGTTGGAGAAGACTCTTGAGAGTCCCTTGGACTGCAAGGAGATCCAACCAGTCCATTCTGAAGGAGATCAACCCTGGGATTTCTTTGGAAGGAATGATGCTAAAGCTGAAACTCCAGTACTTTGGCCACCTCATGCGAAGAGTTGACTCATTGGAAAAGACTCTGATGCTGGGATGGATTGGGGGCAGGAGGAGAAGGGGACGACCGAGGATGAGATGGCTGGATGGCATCACGGACTCGATGGACATGAGTCTGAGTGAACTCCGGGAGATGGTGATGGATAGGGAGGCCTGGCGTGCTGCAGTTCATGGGGTCGCAAAGAGTCGGACACGACTGAGCGACTGAACTGACTGACTGACTGACTGCAGTAGATATAACACTTATTTGAATTAAATTCGCCCATTCTTTTCATGTTAGTTCACTGATTCCTGAGATGTTGGTGTTCAATTCTGCCATCTACTGCTTGACCATGTCAATTTACCTAGATTTATGGACCTATCATTCCAAGTTCCTATGCTATATTGTTTTTCACAGCATTAAACTTTACTTTCACTACCAAACATATCCACAACTATGTATTCTTTTCACTTTGGCTCAGCAACTTCATTCTTTCTGGAGCGATTAGTAATTGTCCTATGCTCTTCTAGTAGCATATTAGATACCTTCAGATTGGTGGTATTCATCTTCCAGTGTCATATCTTTTTGCCTCTTCATACTGCTCTGGGGTTCTCACAGCAAGCATACTGGAGTGGTTTGCCATTTCCTCCCCCAGCAGATCACATTTTGTCAGAACTTTTACCGTGACCCATGAGTTTTGGGTGGCCCTGCATGGCATGGCTCATAGCTTCACTGAGTTACACAAGCCCCTTCACCATGACAAGGCTGTGATCCATGAAGGGGTAGAAGATCAGTGTTTTAAAAAGAAAAAAAGAAAGATCATTACTTTAGTTTGTTTATGGAGGAAAAGTTAAAAATAGGTAGGAAGGGGAAACTAAACAAAAATTGAAGCCAGAGAGTTTTGTAAAACTGCACTCTATATGAGCAAAAAATACAGAGAAAACTGGGTAGATGAAGAAAACTTTGAAGAACAAGTATTCTGGGAGCAAAGTTGTATGTTTTGTGTTTCTCAAACCCTCCATCAAGACTGATGAAAAATTTGTCAGGAGAGTTTTTCTGTTGTAATTGTTGTGGGCGGGGTGGGGAAAGCAGACTTGAAATTTGTCAAATTTGATCATAGGTCTTGTTTTCAAACCCTGGAGACATTGTGTAAAGCAGGCATACATAAGGAAAAGGAAAAGCCTTGGGTTTGAGGACTTCCAGTTTCTCACAGATTTTGTTCTTATTGTTACTTACCTGGATTTTAAACATCAGAAAATGTAGGCTAACACCTGTCTTTTGACATGTGTTCTAAGCTGAGCAATAAATAAATGACTTATAGAAAAGCATAATTTAAGTAAATTTGGTCTGGAATATCACTAAAAATACTTTTGGAAATTTAGAGGCAATTAGTGATGATCTAACTGAATGTATTTTTTAAAGAAAGAAAATTATGCAATTCTATTTGTTTAAAATATATATATTTAAAAGCAAAGTGCTTCCAAGTATAGACTGTAAACTTGTTTCAATAAACAGATAAAATAAATTTGTAATTAGTAGCATCTGTTTCCTTATAAACACACATATGCTATAGCCCATAAACTGAGATTATTCTCTTAAGTAATGTATGTATAGTACTACTTACAATTTGAGTCTCCCTAGAAAAACAACCTTCAAAAATATATATATTTTGAGGTCCTGTATTACATAATGGTTAAGATCACAGCATATATATTCAGGAGAATATGGTTCAAATACTGACTCAGCCACTTTAAATCTATGTGGACCAGGATAAATTTCTTATTTTTTCTGAACTTTTTTACCTTTTCAAAGCTGATGTTTTGAAAATAAATTTGGTCTGGAATATCACTAAAAATACTTTTGGAAATTTAGAGGCAATTAGTGATGATCTAACTGAATGTATTTTTTAAAGAAAGAAAATTATGCAATTCTATTTGTTTAAAATATATATATTTAAAAGCAAAGTGCTTCCAAGTATAGACTGTAAACTTGTTTCAATAAACAGATAAAATAAATTTGTAATTAGTAGCATCTGTTTCCTTATAAACACACATATGCTATAGCCCATAAACTGAGATTATTCTCTTAAGTAATGTATGTATAGTACTACTTACAATTTGAGTCTCCCTAGAAAAACAACCTTCAAAAATATATATATTTTGAGGTCCTGTATTACATAATGGTTAAGATCACAGCATATATATTCAGGAGAATATGGTTCAAATACTGACTCAGCCACTTTAAATCTATGTGGACCAGGATAAATTTCTTATTTTTTCTGAACTTTTTTACCTTTTCAAAGCTGATGTTTTGGCTCTCCAACTCTGTGTAATGAGCCACCCCAGGCTTAGAGGTTAAACAACCATATTCATATGCTCATAGTTCTAAGACAAAAGAATTTGGTCCTAGCAAAGGGGACTGTGGTCTCTGATTCACAATATCTGGGGCCTGCATTCTGCCTCAGTCCATTGAGTTCTGGTAGGATTTCTCCATGACCATGGCTGTGACCTCAGTGCTCTTGGCCTCTCTTTCTCTATGTAGCATTTCATCCTTCTAAATCTTTCTTTTTAATCGAGCTTTTCACAGTATGGTCTGCTTAGGGATGTCACAACATCTTACATGGTGACTGATTTCTAAGAGGCAGGAAGTAGAAGCTGCCAGGCCGGTAAATGTCTACAGCAAGAAATGGTACAGTGCCACTCCTGCTGTGTTCTTTATTAAAGAACTCACAGAACCCCACAAGAATTAAGGTGGTGGGGAACAGACTAGACAATTTGATGAGTGGAGAAGTCATATTGCAGAAAGCATGTCCAACAGGAGGTATGGTTCTGCCTGTTGTTAAGAATTACAATATGTTATCTAGGATAATGATGCTTATTTTATGAAGGTTTTGTGCCATTTAAAAGATGTATCAGGGACTGAAACACACCAGGCATCTAATTAATGATGGCAGTTCATTATATTGAGTAGCTCAGTTTGGATTATAAAGTCTCAAATAGTAATATTAGAATTAGGACCATTGGAAAAATAGTGTGATTTTACTCTCATGCTAAATCAAAGTGAAAATGTAAATAATATGATTTTAGTATAAAATACATAAACCCTCAGTATAATGAACTGTTCTTATAAATGGCCTGTGTTAATACTGTTCTGATCTTCCCAAGAGAGCAGGGGAGTGGGCAGTCCTGAGGTTCACCTGCATGGGAAGTCAAGGAGACAGGGTACAGTTGCAAATGGCAAGATTTATATTGGAGAGAACTCAGAATGATTAGAACCAAGACATCAGGAAATCCAAAGTCTTTGGGGAAATGTTAAAAAAAAAAACAAAAAAACAAACTACATGCCAGTGACCAGAGACAGAAATTGAAGTAGGCAGTCATGGAATTGGCTTAAATTAGCTCTAGACACAGATGGGATGGTACTGGCTGGGGTAGCAATGATGGGGTCAATTGTCATGAGAGACAAGGGTTTCAAACAACTTTATTTGATTGAAGATATAGTTTTCTTTCATTTTTAAAACAAACAACCAAGTCTAATGCAAGATTTAGGAAGACAATCTGAGCTGAGATAAATATTTGGCAAAATAATAGCCTCAAGTTTTAGTCTATCCTATTTACTAATATAATTGTAACCCACTCCAGTATTCTTGCCTAGAGAATCCCATGGACGGAGAAGCCTGGTAGGCTACACTTCATGGAGTCACAAAGAGTTGGACACGACTGAGTGACTTCACTATCACTATTTACTAATATTAGACAAAAGATTCCTTTCAGTTTGGTTTGTCTTTGTGACCTCTTACAGATAATTTGTCAAAAGGACAGCAAGCTGAAAGAACAAAAAATCACCTGACTAATGTGAACAGTCCTAACTTCTCAGAGATTGAAACAGTTGAAGTATGTTTATCTCTCTAACTTTTTCTGGTAAATCTGGGCAGAGAAAGGATATTTCAGGAGCATGAGTCACAGTTTTATTTATATTGGCACCTATGTTTTTACTTGCATTGGTTTGCCACAGACTTGGGGAAGTAAAGCATTATTTGTTTCCAGTTTGGTGCTAATGTACATGACTAATGCACTAATAAATATTGCAAGCAAATCAATTGCACTTCCTAATAGTAAGGTGAACAGCAATAGCATTTTATGCAAGATCATAGGAGATTGAGCACTAAACCTGAAAAGGGATGATTCTAACCCTGACATTTCATTATTTCTTGGGATTTGTGCATCTCCCTTAATGTATGGTTAATGTAATTTGAGGTTATGAATCTTTTTTATGGTCTTCCTTTATATCCTTAAAGTAACAAATCTCAAGTTGTGACTATAGCAGAAAGCATTCACAGCATTCTGACTAGGAAACTAAACACTAAGACATTTTCATTCTTTCTGAGGGAAAATGTATAAATCCTATTTATTTCTTCATTGGAATATATACTTTGGGTGAATAATGTCTGACATATAGTTGTTGCTAGTAAAATTCTCAGAATCTGTCTCATTCAGTTCATTGTTTCTGCCAGGGAAGCATGGGGTTGAAATAACAAGAAAGAATAAACAACAAAAATATTGGGTTTTGCAGTAAATGCAATATGATTGATCATCTCAGGCCTCTCTGTGCCCACTGAGTTGTATTCTGAGCACCATTTAAAAATGGCTCAGCACCTTACATGACCAATCCTGTAAGGCAGCCAAAAGAGAATGGATTCTTTTCAGAGGTTTTGAAACATGTACAAAGGAACATTTTTCATTCATTTGAAATTTGAATGGCACTAAAATGCTTTTTTTTCTCAGAAAAATTCACTTTCCTACATGAAATGCACAAATACTTTTCCCTGTGGTGCACAGATTTATTGACATTTAGAGAACCATATCTGTGTGTGTGTGTGTGTGTGTGTGTGTGTGTGTGTGTGTGTGTGTTTATCCACTAAGTAAAAAATTCCTTTGAGCCCTTCTATCATTGTTCAGATCTACCAAGCAAAGATCAAAAGTGACACTCTTAAAAAAAAAAAAAAGACACTCTTGAATTCAGGCAAAGTCAGTTTGTTTATCTGTCTGCAGCAAGGGAGAACATACACCAGGGGAAATTGAGGTCACCTTAGCAAGATGTCAAACTCCAGTACTTTGGCCACCTCATGCGAAGAGTTGACTCATTGGAAAAGACTCTGATGCTGGGAAGTGTGTGTGTGTGTGTGTGTGTTTATCCACTAAGTAAAAAATTCCTTTGAGCCCTTCTATCATTGTTCAGATCTACCAAGCAAAGATCAAAAGTGACACTCTTAAAAAAAAAAAAAAGACACTCTTCCATTCAGGCAAAGTCAGTTTGTTTATCTGTCTGCAGCAAGGGAGAACATACACCAGGGGAAATTGAGGTCACCTTAGCAAGATGTCAAACTCCAGTACTTTGGCCACCTCATGCGAAGAGTTGACTCATTGGAAAAGACTCTGATGCTGGGAGGGATTGGGGGCGGGAGGAGAAGGGGACAACAAAGGATGAGATGGCTGGATGGCATCAGTGACTCGATGGACATGAGTCTGAGTGAACTCTGGGAGTTGGTGATGGACAGGGAGGCCTGGTGTGCTGTGATTCATGGAGTTGCAAAGAGTTGGACACGACTGAGCCACTGAGCCACTGAACTGAACTGAATTGAACTAGCAAGGAGTTCAGAAGACTTCTAGGGGCTGGGTTACATTCAGTAATTTTATGAAGAAATTAGAGAAGTAGTGACACGATCTAGACTGAATGCTTTCAAAATATGTGCAGATGTGTTGATTTGATGTTTTAATCATTTTTATCCAGGAGAAAGGATGATCAAGTCAGAGGAAAGGTGGCACTGTTAATAATGTAAAAGCAGTCATTGTTCAGAAGGAGGGAGTTAAGTTATATTTGCAGCTACATAATGGCCTTGGCTGTGGCCTGTGAGAAACAATGTTCATGTTCTAAGGATCTGCTTCTAAGCAGGGTTAATTTTCACTTACTCATTATGTTGGAAAAATACAGAAAAAATTTAGCCCACACTTTGTCTTTCTCAGAACTACACATTTGTCAGGATTTCAAAATTATTGGGAAAATCAAAATTAGAAATAAATCTGTTTGAATATTTTAGGCAAAAACTATTAATATTTTAAATAGATAGATATAGATATATAGATATAATAGATAAGTAAGGAGATTCAACCAGTCCATTCTAAAGGAGATCAGTCCTGGGTGTTCTTTGGAAGGAATGATGCTAAAACTGAAACTCTAGTACTTTGGTCACTTCATGTGAAGGTTGACTCATTGGAAAAGACTGATGCTGGGAGGGAATGGGGGCAGGAGGAGAAGGGGCCGACAGAGGATGAGATGGCTGGATGGCATGACGGACTCGATGGACGTGAGTCTGAGTGAACTCTGGGAGTTGGTGACGGACAGGGAGGCCTGGCGTGCTGCGATTCATGGGGTTGCAAAGGGTTGGAAACGACTGAGGGACTGAACTGACTGAACTGATCTGAACATATAATAAGGTATATATCTTTATCATATAGAGAGGTATTGCATGGATAGGGCTTCCCAGGTGGCTCAGTGGTAAAGAATCTGCCTGCCAGTGAAGGAGACATGGGTTCAATCTCTGGGTTGGGAAGATCCCCTGGAGAAAAAAAATGACAACCTGCTCCAGTGTTTTTGTTTGGGAAATCCCATGGGAAGAGGAGTCTGGCAGGCTACGGTCCATAGGGTGGCAGAGAGTTGGACATGACTTAGCAACTAAGCAACAACATTGCATAGATAAGATAGATAATAGATTATATATAACAATATAACAACTAATCATCTATATATATATATGTAAGAGTCAACCTACAAGCGAGGTATTTGCAGTTGCAATGAGATTTATTGTTGTAATAGTGCAGAAGTTTCCAAGACAATAATTTGCTTCACAACTGAACATCTGTACTTACACAGATTTGTTTTAGACTTATTGACAATTATCAAGAGCTTCCCAGGTGGCGCTAATGGTAAAGAAACTACCTGCCAACTCAGGAGATGCAAGAGATGTGGGTTCAATCCCTGGGTTGGGAAGATCCTCTGGAGGAGGGCACGGCAACCCACTCCAGTATTTTTGCCAGCAGAATTCCATGGACAGAGGGGCCTTGTGGGCTACACAGTCCATGAGGTCACAAAGTTAGACATGAATGAAGCGACTTAGGAAGCACACACAACAGTTATCAAATACTGTTGATCCTAAACTTAGCAATAAGGAAGTTCAGTGCTAAGCCTCAGGTACCACATAAAATAAAATTACCCAAAGGATAATTTGAATCTTCCTAGAGAGGAAGAGAAAAGGAAGATAAACAGGGCTCCAACTTCATCTGCTTTGATCATTTCTCACAGAGACACATCTGAGAACTTTCCTATGGGCTAAAATATTACCTTCTCTTCCTTCCTTGTCCTTTTGCTGCTCTCCTTTTTTTTCATATTCCTTTTATCCTTAATGTGTAGATACTGCTATTTTAAAATTTGAGTCTGTGATAGTAAGCATGTTAAATATCTATTTTAAAAGAAGAGAGAGAGGAAGCAGTAGCAAAATAGCATCATGACACAGACTCATTCCAAAATGAGATCCAGGATTGCAAGAAAATATTTGCCTTTGCTCACCATTAGAACCTCAGTACTTGATTTGATGTAGCATTCAAAATATTTATGACATGAATGAGTAAAACCATGATGAAGAACCTAGGTTCATGCATCATGATAATGTACCACATGCACTACAAAATCTCAGTGATATGCAACAAGAAAAGTTCATCCCAAATCTCAATGATTTACAACAAGAAAAGTTCATATCTCACACTTCTGCATAACTACCATGGGTTGACCATGGATATCTTTTGCATTGACTGTTTTTGGAAATTAGGCTAATGGAAGAACTTTTGTCATGGAAAATTGCTAACAGATAAGGCAGAGGAAAACAATGCCAATACTTACAGTTTTCTGCCACATTTCGTTGGCCAAATCAAGTCATATGAGCAAACCTAACAGGTGGAAAGCATTTATCGTACCTCAGAAAAACCAGATATTATTTGTGAATGATACTGTAATATTTCATTTGTCCTAGCTAATACTAACATATTTGGGGAAAAAATCAGAAATAGACTCATAAGATTTTTGGTTCTAAAAGATTAGAACTAGAAAGTCCTGTTAGGATTTAGCTTAATACTTTCAAAAGTCCTATTAGGAGAGGAGCTAAAGGATCACATGCAGGTATTAACAGATTAAAACAGGATGCTTTTAAACTGCATATAATCACTCACATGATAAGTAAATTTAGGAATTAGACATTTTTTTTACACTTACAGAAATAAATTATTCTTTTCTATATTCCCCATAAAGATGTACCAGTAAGAATGGCAAAGTTCCAATGCTTCAAATTTTAAAGAAATTTCAGGAAATGAAAAACAGCTAATTTGAACAGTTGAAAGCACAGGTAATCTATTTGTTGTGCCTGTAGTTCAAAGAAGTGGCATTATATTACTAACACAAATACCTCTTCCAGTGGCTCAGGTGGTAAAGAATCTGTCTGCAATTTAGGAGACCTGGGTTTGATCCCTGGGTTGATCCCCTGGAGAAGGGAATGGCAACCCACTCCCCGTACTCCTGCCTGGAGAATTCCATGGACAGGGCGCCTCGGTGAGCTAGAGTTCATGGAGTCGCAGAGCTGGACATGACTGAGCTAATAACTCACACACACACACACACGGAAAGCATGACAGCCTGTCAGGATATCAATAAAATTACTGTACATCTGACACATTCACTAAGACTCTTTCAGTTTCTCACAGATACCTAAAAGTGGTTGAGAATAATGTTTTAACCAATTTGAATTGTTTATTCTTGCTGCCAGTAGCAGTCATTTTCCCATAAGGCAATTTCATGGGTGACACTTACACTAAAGAACGAGAATGTCAATGAAGGTTGTTTTAGGTGAGATTAATTAACAAGGTGTTTAGCAATTACTATAGTTTGCCAGTTTGAAAAGAATACATTTATGATTCTTCTTTTACAGTGAACAATAAAAATGTTGTGCTAAACAGCTGCCTGTCTCCAAATGGTGTTCATCCTTGAAGACCTTAAGCAGCCTCCTCTTTTGTACAATGTCCTTTCCATTTATTCTACATCCCATTGATCTCTTTTTCTTCTTCACAGCACTTTAGTGTGTTAACTACTGATTTATTATTTAACAAATAACACCAGCTAGAACTGTTCCCAGGGTAACCTGACTTATACAAAAACTTTGCTCTCTCTACCCTTATTCATCCTCATTGGAACTATCAGGTGTAGAAAGAGCAGCCATCACAACTTTATCACCTACCATGAGGTATTCACTATGCTTGACCTTTGATTTCATTAATTAGTAATAAATCACATTGAGACTTATAGTTCTAATCTCTCAAAATATGGAGGTGAACAATATAGATGAAGCTTTTCTATTTATAATTAACATTGGAGAATTGCTCCTTAATATGTATTTAGTCTAGGTTATGGTTTTTCCAGTGGTCATGTATGGCTGTGAGAGTTGGACTGTGAAGAAAGCTGAGTGCCGCAGAATTGATGCTTTGGAACTGTGTTGTTGGAGAAGACTCTTGAGAGTCCCTTGGACCTGTCTCTTATACACATCTCNTATGTATTTAGTCTAGGTTATGGTTTTTCCAGTGGTCATGTATGGCTGTGAGAGTTGGACTGTGGAGAAAGCTGAGTGCCGCAGAATTGATGCTTTGGAACTGTGTTGTTGGAGAAGACTCTTGAGAGTCCCTTGGACTGCAAGGAGATCCAACCAGTCCATTTTTTTTTTTTTTTTTTTAACTTTACAATATTGCATTGGTTTTTGCCATACATCAACATGAAACTGCCACAGGTGTACACGTGCTCCCAATTCTGAACCCCCCTCTCTCCTCCCTCCCCATACCATCCCTCTGGGTCATCTCAGTTCACCAGCCCCAAGCAAGCCCTGGGGTTTCTTTGGAAGGACTGATGCTAAAGCTGAAACTCCAGTACTTTGGCCACCTCATGCGAAGAGTTGACTCACTGGAAAAGACTCTGATGCTGGGAGGGATTGGGGGCAGGAGGAGAAGGGGACGACAAAGGATGAGATGGCTGGATGGCATCACTGACTTGATGGATGCGAGTCTGACTGAACTCCGGGAGTTGGTGATGGACAGGGAGGCCTGGCGTGTTGCAATTCATGGGGTTGCAGAGTCGGATATGACTGAGCAACTGAACTGAACTGAACTGAACTGAACTGATGTATCTTTATGTTTAATAGATACAACAGCTTTGTAAGATTGGTATTATTATTATTATTTTTGTATGTGTAGATAAGAGAAGTAAGTTAAGTAAGTAGGGCAGGAGTGGGTGACTTTCTCAGGTCGAGCTACTAGTAGGTAGCAAGGGTATTGATTTTCTTGGGCTACCATCAAATATGCTTTCTTACTGCATTCATGTTGGTGGATTGTGGTCTCCCTTTTCAGCTTTTCCACTTTTATCATGATTTAATGCATATTGGCCTATGAGTCTATTTTCAAGAAGGTTGTTTTCTCCTTCACGATTTAAATTTTATTTATTTATTATTTATTTTTGGCTATGCTGGATCTTCATTGCCTCACAGAGGCATTCTCTAGTTGCTGTGAACGTGGGCTACCCTTTGCTGCAGTGGGTGGACTTTCCATTGTGGTGGCTTCTCTTGTTGCTGAACATTCAGTAACTGTAGCATACAAGCTTGTTGCTACTTATGAGATCTAGAGCATGGGTTCAGTGGTTGTGACAAACAGGCTTAGTTGCTCCATAGCATGTGGAATCATCCTGGACCAGGGATTGAATAAAATAGCTTTACTGAGGTATTTATGGGCACAAAAAAAGCAAGATGTATTTAATGTATACAGTTTGATGAGTTTGGAGATATACCTATTTCCATGAAACCATCACTAAAATCAAGGTGATAAACATTTCTATCACCTCCAAAAGTTTCCTCTTGGCCTTTTTTGTTTGTTTTTGTTATAAGAACACTTAACACGAGACCTACTCAACAAATTTTTGAATGTACATTACTAAATTGTTAATTATAAGCACTATGTGGTACAGCAGATCTCTAAAACTTATTTGTATAACTAAAATGTTATACATATCAAGGAACAATTCTTCCTCTCTCCCTTTGCCTCATCCCTGATAACTGCTAATCTCTCTGTTTCTAAGCATTTGATTATTTTAGATTCTTCATATAAATCAAATAATATAGTATTTGTTCCTCTGTGATGGGCTTATTTCACTTAGAATCCTCTAGGTTCATCAGTATTATCCCATATAGCAAGATTTCCTTCTTTTTTAATGCTGAATCATATTCCATTGCATGTAGAGACAAGCTAAATGTCCATTGATGGGTGAATGGATAAAGGGAATGCTCCTTCATTTTTAGGACAAAGTTCCTAACATTATTCTACCATTGCCACCCTGAGTCATGGCAAGACCCCTGGACTTAATAGTCTCTCCATCACTGAGGTCATTTAGAGATTTGTTTATCACAATACCATGGATGACAACTTAATGACACTTATGAATGACACAGTTCTCTTCTCAAAATCAAAACAAAACAATCTTTCAGTGTTAAATTGATCAAGAAATTTTTGAAGTAGTGTAAACCTCCTTGGTTACAAACATATATGAAAAAAAGCCATTAACAACAAAATTTTCAAATAATATAACAGTAACAGCTATTTAAGCCATTTTATTCTAATTTCATTTCATCTCAGCATAGTCATTGTCATCATCATCATCATGACTGTCATCATAAGTAACACACATTGTTGAAAACCAATTATGGACCACATGGCATAAATACTGTTCCCCTAGTTAAGATTCTCCATAGAAAAAGAACCAATATGATATTTAAATTATGGGTATATATGTATCTATCTCTATCTATCTATCTACTTATAGATTAGAGTGAGAAAGACTTAAGAAATTGGCTCACATAATTGTGAAGCTAGCAAGCCCAAAACTGAAGCAACAGTTGATGTTCTGTCATCAGGAAGCATAATTACCTTTTCCTTAGGTGACCTTTCTTAAGGCATTCAACTGAAGTCATTCTTAAGGATGAGGCCTATGCCCACAATAGAGAATAATCTACTTTACCCAAAGGCTACTAATGTGAATGTTAATCTCCTCTAAAAAAATTACCTTCATAGCAACATCTGGTCTGGTGTTTAACCAAATAGTAAAGTGCTATGGCCTAGCCAAGTTCACACATAAAATTAACCATCACACAGACACGTTTTCAGAGCCAAGTCTGCCTCTCCAGAAAGCCTTAGGATTTTCACTGAACTTGCTGACAAGCAAAATATTCTACATATAGAGGAAGAGCAATACTTTTGATTGAATGCATGAATAAGAGAACTTTTTTTCTCCCTTCATTTTACATAGTATTATTTATTATTCTAAGCTGAATTAGAACCTCCATGTGATATAACCATTTTGGTTTGTCTCTTGATAATTAATGAAAATTATTTGCTACCGAGAGTACCCAAGTCAAAGTGATTATAATCAGTTCTAAAGTTATATTTTGATTGTAATAAATAGATAAAATATTCATTATTGAAGGCAGAGTTAAACCTACTGTTCTTTCCTCACTTACTTTTATTAGCATTTTAAACATTTTAGATGAGGTCTAATTAATTTCAACTACATTCAGAGAAAATTGTTTTATTAAAATCAAATATAAGAAATCATGAAATGTGCACTTTAAAGGGAAAATTGTGTCTTGAGGAAAAATAACACACTCTGAATCTCCCATTCATTCCCCCTTAAACCTTTTTACATAACAAATTCTCATTGGACCCACCTATCTCCCTAAGAGAAAGCCTTAGGATTTTCACTGAACTTGCTGACAAGCAAAATATTCTACATATAGAGGAAGAGCAATACTTTTGACTGAATGCATGAAATAAGAGAACTTTTTTTCTCCCTTCATTTTACATAGTATTATTTATTATTCTAAGCTGAATTAGAACCTCCATGTGATATAACCATTTTGGTTTGTCTCTTGATAATTAATGAAAATTATTTGCTACCGAGAGTACCCAAGTCAAAGTGATTATAATCAGTTCTAAAGTTATATTTTGATTGTAATAAATAGATAAAATATTCATTATTGAAGGCAGAGTTAAACCTACTGTTCTTTCCTCACTTACTTTTATTAGCATTTTAAACATTTTAGATGAGGTCTAATTAATTTCAACTACATTCAGAGAAAATTGTTTTATTAAAATCAAATATAAGAAATCATGAAATGTGCACTTTAAAGGGAAAATTGTGTCTTGAGGAAAAATAACACATTCTGAATCTCCCATTCATTCCCCCTTAAACCTTTCTACATAACAAATTCTCATGGGACCCACCTATCTCCCTAAAAGAGGTTAGATTCTCTCCCTAAATTCTGCTACCTCTAAATGTGCCTTTGTTCCCTGCTAAACAGTTGTCAGAAAGCTTACATCTTTGAAAATGTATCCTGAAGTAAAATATTTTAATGTTCAACAATCCATTTAGAAAACAAAACACCAACAAAAAAATATGGATAAAGAGTTAAATCAGATAAAAGTTAAACAAAGGGACTTTCATTTTTTACGTAAAGCCCAAATATATGTTTGAATTTATGAGATATGGTGGGTGGTTTTTGGTTAAAACAAATTTAAACTCTTTAATGCTTCCCTTTTGTTTTCTTTTATCTATATCTAAAAATACAGTTTAATCATAGCTGAGGCTTCTAACATACAGTCAGATTAATAAAGCATTCAAATTTCTTTTAATTCTCATATTCATCTATACATGCAAAGTAGTCATACATAATTTCCATTTGATTCTTCCTTTGTTTTCAATTTAAATAATGTCATTGATTTAAAAAATCTTTCTTTAGTTAAATACCAATCTTCAAATTCAGATCTATTATATGTCTTACTTCATCAAGACATTAGAAAATTATCTTAAATGTCTAATGACTGAGAAATACTATTTTACATGCTATATTGGTTCAGGTTCTTTTTAGAATTGGTTTGTTATAAAATATATAGCAAATCTGTTCTTTTTCTTCAAAAATATGATAAAATTCCAGAGATGTAAAATAGTACTTGAAGAATGATATATCCACTAATAGTCAACTCTTACCTGAGTTTCTAGAAAATAACAAATCTCCATGCTGACTGTTTTATCCTCAACAGACCATTCTCTATACTGTACTCAGAAGAATCTTTTGAAATCTGATTACTTCTCTCTCCTACTTAATCATCTCAACAGCAATCCAATGCTCTAATGATAAACACTGAAACTCTTAACAAGGTCTGAAGGCTCAAGCTAACAATTCCCTGCTTGGCTCTTGAGCTCATCTCACTTCCTTGCCCTTCTCTACTCTCACTAATCTTCCTCTGTTTCTCCACGCCAGTCTCAGGCATACTCCCAAAGTAGGGCCCTAGAGCCTGCTGTTGCTTCTTGCAGAAGCACTCTTATCTATCTCCTTCATTTATGTAACTCTGACTTTCTTCAGCAGATCTCCCTTTAACTGAAAGTCCTTTAGTAAATCCTCCCTACAGTGCTTTTATTAGAGAAAACCTTTCTATTGTGTGCCACATAGCACTATTTACTTCCCTCAGTTGCTTATAACAAGTTTTACCTTATTTGAATATTTTGAATGTCTATTTTATCCACTGATCTATACAGGCTTCATGGAAAGAGAGACCATGTGTATTTTGAACACGAGTGTGTATTTGAAATCTACCATGTGATTTTTAATATGTATGTGTGTGCATGTATGTGTGTGTGTGTAGTGTAGAGTAAATGCCTATTAAATATTAGTTGAATAAAAATCTATAAATGAGCACAACTTTAAATTGTGCTTGTGTCACCAGCAAAATGGTGGTTTCCTTGGTTATTGCTTACTCAAGGAAAATAGTTCAGTTGAGAGACAGAGCAATTTTAAGTTGCAATAGTTTTATTAAGCGAAAGTGGAAGTATGCTCTTGAGGAAAAAATGAGAGTGGGCTGTGTAGAAACAGGAAGTAGACTCACAATGGATGAAGGTTGGGATTGTTTTTTTTTTTTTAGAGTAGTTGTTCCTCCCTACTTCTTCAGGTCCTGCATCATTTGATTGACAAATTGATTGACAGATTCAGGTTTTATAACTGTTCTTCTGGTACAGAGGCACATGCCCCTAAGAAGTCACAGGGAGCAAAACCCACAATGCCAATTTATTACAAATATGGCATAATGAACCCTATCTAATTTTTGGGTCTTGGTGTACCTGTGCTGGTGGCTTTACCTCATTTGGTCCTGATAAGGCTGCAAACTCAGTGGTAGGCCTTGACTAGAAGAGGATTACCAGGGTCTGATTACCAGGGGAGGGAAAGATAACCCCTTTCAGGATAGTTTGAGTCTCATTTATGTCTGATTAGCTACCTAACATCAGTATGGTTTTGTGTTGTGTGGAGGAACGAGTAGAGAATAAATTTCTTCAGGAAAAATTTTCTGGAAAAGTTGATAAATGAAAGTTCAAGAAAAGTATTAAGAATGCTTCAGTTAGAGGAGTATCATCTATATGAAAGACGATGATTATATCTGCCACATTGAAGAATAGGTGATATTTTGAAGTCAGTTATGAAAAAGAACATGGCAGTGATTATGCGTTTTAAAAATACTCCTAGTATCAGAGACTTATTTTTTCTCAATATGCATTCATTCCTTTTTTCCTTTTGGTGACTGGACCACATCCTCCTACCTGAGAGTTAGATGGGCTCATAACTGTCCAGCTAAAGCTACATTTCCAAACCTGCACTGTAGCTTTCCATGACCATCTAAGTAGTATATACAACTTCTGGCTTTTGTCTTTAAAATAGTTGGATATTTGTTTTCCCTGCTCTTCACCTATTCTAATGGGCTATATGTGAATATGACCCTACAAACCTGTTACGCTATGGATGAACAAAACACCCTAAGGGATGATGAAGCATAGAAGGACCCTGAGTCCCTGGGTAAACTCACAGAATAGAGCCAATGCTCAGCCTCGAATAGTTCCCTGTGACTTTTGATATGAGGGAAAAACAATTAAAAAAACCCCACTTCTGTATATTTTTGCTCTATATTTTTGCAATCTCTTTATCACAGTCAGTTTATTTCCTAGTTATTAAACCACCAATTCTATTTATTTGAATTTATATGACTTTTAAACCATATGGAAATAAAATAGAATTTATTAGTTGATATACAATCCTTTCAGAGAAAAACTTGACTTACAAATGTGAGAAATGTTCTGGTAATCTCTTCCAAATTTATGCTATTTTATGTATAAACTTCTCTTTTTAAAGCTTGAACCCAGGTAAGATTTAACAAAGAACAGCACTGTTACAGATAACAAGGTTAAGGCATCCTGCCTAAGCTGAAATCATGTAAGGAAATGAAGTTTTTCCTGAAGAGGTTTAAGAGAATCTGGTATTCATGGAACATAAACTGTTTGATTGGGTCTCTGTAGTGTTTCCTAAGCATTTCCAGGACCAAAGGCATGTTTCCTAAGAGTTAAGATATAGTTTTGACAGTGACATCACAATTATGATAATAATAAAGCAATATGGCACTCATGTAAGATGATTTCTTAAAGAAATCCCTGGTGAACACTGAATCCAGTGTAAGTGAAATCTCCTTAAAGAGTACCTTCCCAATGTTCCTTCCCTTGATATAAAGCCAGTTAAAGTCCTTTTGCTTCCTTCTTCCCCTAATCCACTTCTAAGGCTCTCAATTGATCCGTTCATAGCATAGATTACAAAGTCTAATTCTATCTGGATCCTGCATTACTTTTTAACTTCATGTTTTCCAACATACCTCTTGACCATTAGTATCCAAAAATACTGACCTCACTTTATAAAATTCAAAAATCAAAGGGACAAAAAAGGTCAAGATATTTTCTTCCTAGGATTTTTATATATGCTCTCTCTTTGTGAGATACTCCTCTATAAAACTTTGCATCTGACACTCCTTCCAGTGTCTACTCAGCACTTTCACAGAGAGAGAGAGTTCCTTACTACTCAAATGCATTTCCATTGCTCTCTTTTAATATCTGCTAATTTTTGCTTAATGGCACTTCACAAATCTTATGATGGTTACATGTTTGAATTTCTCTTTTCCCCACTGACCTGTAGGTACTGTGAAGTCAGGCATTATGCCTGTGTTGTTCACCACTGAATATGTAGAGTCTGATCTAGTGTCTAATCAACTATAGATACTTGGTAAACTACTGAACTACCAATTGACATAAAATGGAAAGAACCAGGAACATTGAAGCACTCAAACAAAATGAAAGGAAAGTTAAAAGTTTGATAAGCAATTATAGTGATTAATAAAGAGACAACATATAATACACTGAATACATTTTTGGTAACAGGAAGTTTTTGATATAGTAAATGTAGGGATGCAATTACATGCTTTCAAGGGTGTGACTACTGAAATGATGCTCAAAATTATCCATAGGAACAAAGTGTAAAACCCTTTTCTAGCATCCATTGATAGTAGCACATCTATCATCTTAGAGATATGAGATAAATGTGGAGATAAGCTAGTGCTGGTGTAAGGAGTTTATCTATAAAGAAGAGAGAGATAAATAAAGAGAGAGAATAAGAGTGAGAGAAACAAAGAGGGAGAGATGACTTCCCCATTTCATTCCTACTGCGAGCACAGAATTCCTGATGGGACTGGTGATGAAACTGTTTTCATCTGTTAGCAGAACCCAGACTTTGCTTTAGACCTGCATCTCTAGATTCTCGCTCTTAACCATTTTCTGCCATTGTGCCATTTGATCTATATTTAGTACCTGAGTCTTATATTTAGTCTTTGTTGTTGCTCAAGCTCTCAGTTGTGTTTGACTCTTTGTGATCCCATGGACTGAAGCACACCAGGCTTCCCTGTTCTTTGCCATCTCCTGGAGCTTGCTCAAACTCATGTCCCTTGAGTCAGTGATGCCATACAACAATCTCATCCTGTGTTGTCCCCTTCTCCTCCAGCCTTCAATCTTTTCCAGCATCAGGGTCTTTTCTAATAACTTGGCTCTTCGTATAAGGTGCCCAAAGAATTGGAGCTTCAGCTTCATAATCAGTCTTTCTAATGAATATTCAGGGCTGATTTCCTTTAGGATGGACTGGATGGATCTTCTTGTAGTCCAAGAGACTCTAAAGTCTTCTCCAATATCACAGTTCAAAAGCCTCAATTCTTCAGCACTCAGCCTTCTTTATGGTCCAACTCTCACATCTATACATGACTAATGGAAAAACCATAGCTTTGACTAGATGGACCTTTGTAGGAATAGTAATGTCTCTGCTTTGCAATATGTTGTCTAGGCTGGTCATAGTTTTTCTTCCCAGTAGTAAATGTCTTTTAATTTCATGGCTGCAGTCACCATCTGCAGTGTTTTTGGAGACCAAGAAGATAAAATCTGTCATTGTTTCCCTATCTATTTGCCATGAAGTGATGGGACTGGATGCCATGGTCTTTGAATGTTGATTTTTAAGCCAGCTTTTTCACTCTCTCCTTTCACCTTCATCAAGAGGTTCTTTAGTTCCTCTTCACTTTTTTCCATAAAGGTGGTGCCATCTGCATATCTGAGCTTATTGATGTTTCTCCCTGAAGTCTTGATTCCAGATTGTGTTTCTTTCATCCTGGCATTTTTCATGATGTATTCTGCATATAAATTAAATAAGCAGGGTGACAATATACAGCCTTGACAAACTCCTTTCCCAATTTTTAACCTATCCATGGTTCCATGTTCAGTTCTAATTGTTGCTTCTTGACACACATACAGTTTCACAGGAGGCAGGTTAGGTGGTTTGATATTCCCATCTCTAAGAATTTTCCACATTTTGCTATAATCCACACAGTCAAAGGCTTTAGCATAGTCAATATTTAGTCTTAATTGAAAGAAATTGGGTATGGGCAGGTATGAATAATATTATTCCATTTTTTATTTATAAAATTGAAACTCTTATTTATTATATAGGTCAATGACTTACATTCATGAAGAAAAAGTTACAAAATACTGCATGATTGAAAATTGTGAAGTTTTATGTCTTTTCTTTGGCAGCATAATCACATACTTTCTGGATGTTTGTCCAAATAGTGTAAAAAATAGCATATGGTGGGTATTACTACAACCTGTCTTTCATATCATATCCTTACTTAAGAATTGACAAATGGCAAGGATTAAAGGAAATTCCAGGGCAATATTGAGGTTTAGTCTGCTTAGACTTTTGATTATCTTAATTTGTTGTCATTTGGATAGTATGTATGCAGTTATATCTAGTCCAGATGAGTCTGTCTTTCAATCCTTTTTCCTGTTTAAAGACAGATTGTTTTACAAAATAGCCAAACCCAAACACATATCATCAATCCACATATTAAGTTCTCATTTTACTGAATGAATCTTTCAAAAATACCTGAATGGGCATGCCTGCTGATAATGGATTTGATTTAGTAATAGAAACAAGTGAATATAATTTCTCTTGGATGACTAGTTTAATGATATTTATAAACTTACAAATATATTTCTAAAAAAACCCTCTGATTGATTCTTCTACATAAAAAATAGAAAATGATTCAATATTATGAAATAATATTTTTATAAGCCTTCTGTGTTCTGTAATTCTGTTTTCTCATCTTTCTGTCACTGTGGGGATATTTGCATGAAAATAGTTTCTCTGTTGCTAAGAGTTCATCTGTTCCTGCTGCTTATTTCTCACCTGAAGTCACAATTCTCTGAATGTACATCATAATCATCTCTACATAAGCCAATTTCAGTGCCACAAACAAAGGATTATGCCTTCAACTGAGAAATAAACAGCAGGAGCAGAATAAATCTAAAAACCAAATATCCCATTTTATGGAAATATCCCAATTAATAAAAATTCAATTGAAAAATATTCTAAGTTATATATCAGCAGAATTGCCTTTCAATTGAAGTTTTTCGGTTTTTCATGATGTTTCAGTGTGCTTTGTATTCAGGTTAGTTAAATCTGGTTTATTCACTGCTAGTTATGCCAGATGTATTTTTCTCCTTCTGTTTATGTCTAGCAGTTTGTCCCAATTCTATCATTTTTAATTATCTAAAGCCTTTGTGCTAAGACTCGTAAAGAAGTAGTAACTCCTCCTTGAAATCCATTGATAACAATTGAATAAAAAAGAAGACAGCAGATGGGCATGAGCTGCTTTGTGGACTCACATGGAGACTTGAGTGAACCTTAAATATCTGTCTATTAAAAATTGTATTCCATATTTACTTGTAATTCCACTTACCATTGTCCCAGGTGGCACAGTGGTAAATAATCTGCCTGCCAATTCAAGAGGTGCAGGAGACACGGGTTTGAGCCCTGGGTCATGAAGGTCCCTTGAAGTAGAAAATGGCAACCCACTCCAGTATTCTTGCCTAAAAAATTCCATGGACAGAGGAGGTTTTCAGACTATAGTCCAGCCCACAGAAAAGCCTACTGGGCTACTGAACCACTGAGCACCAACACTAACCAATTGTAGCTACACTACCATGATGCCACAAATTGAAACACTTCAGAGATTATCTCATAACCTTAAATATATTAATATTTCAGTTTAATTTCTTTTTGGACAAGTGGAGTACTGAATAGAAACAAACAAAAATTTTTTTGATTTACCGCCTAAATACATGATCAGTCATGTTCGACTCTTGGCGACTCCATGGACAACTCAACGGAAATTAATTTGAGCAAACTATGGGAGATGGTGCAAGAGAAAGGAAGCCTGGCATGCTGCAGTCCGTGGGGTCTCAAAGTCGGACACAACTTAGTGGCTGAACAATAAAGAATGAGACAATGTCTTTTCAAGAAGGATAAATGAACAAATGGCACAATAAAGTTTAGTAGTTTTATAAGACACTTGTGAAAGGGTCTGATAAGTAAGAAGTGCCAAAACATACCTGGGAGAGACCATAAAGTATAAGTATAGCAAGATTTTCATCTTAAAAAATGAATAGGCTTTAACCTAGAGGAGTTGGGAGGAGAATAAAAGAGGAAATAAGCAGGAGAGAAACTATAAGCAGAAAGAACAAATGTGAAATAAATAAGTCACCCAGGTAAATCAGCATTGTATATTAAATTAGAATAACTAGAGATAAGTGCAATAAGTCTAAAACTGTAATGTGCATAGTAACCACCTGGGAGGGCTTATTAAAACATAAATGCCAAGACCTCTGCTGCTCCTGTTGCTGCTAAGTCGCTTCAGTCGTGTCTGACTCTGCAACCCCATAGATGGCAGCCCACCAGGCTCTGCTGTTCCTGGGATTCTCCAGGCAAGAACACTTGAGTGGGTTGCCATTTTCTTCTCCATGCCAAGATCTCACAAACCCCTTATTCTGATTCAGTGAACGTTGTTTTCTAACTGAAAAGCTGTATTCCTATCAGGTTCCCAGGAAATTCTACAAACCTAGACAAACCTTTTGAGACACATGGTTGGAAATTAGTAAGTTAGGTAAAACATGGTTATGACTGCAAGATATTTTATATAAGCCTTGAGTTAAACACAAAGAAAAACCCTGTATAGATACACAAAAGATATAGAGAAAAAGATAAAAATATATCACTATTAAAAAGGGATAAAATATCAAAGGAATGTATGAAGTGAAGGAGAGAGAAACAATTTAACAAAATAGCAAAACTTAATAATAAGTCCTCATCTATGAATAGTTACTTTAAATGTAAATTCATGAATCCTTCCAATGAAAAAGTCTAGAGTGGTTGAATAGATAAATGCAAAAAAAAAAAAAAAAAAAAAANTTTTTTTCCTTTTGGTGACTGGACCACATCCTCCTACCTGAGAGTTAGATGGGCTCATAACTGTCCAGCTAAAGCTACATTTCCAAACCTGCACTGTAGCTTTCCATGACCATCTAAGTAGTATATACAACTTCTGGCTTTTGTCTTTAAAATAGTTGGATATTTGTTTTCCCTGCTCTTCACCTATTCTAATGGGCTATATGTGAATATGACCCTACAAACCTGTTACGCTATGGATGAACAAAACACCCTAAGGGATGATGAAGCATAGAAGGACCCTGAGTCCCTGGGTAAACTCACAGAATAGAGCCAATGCTCAGCCTCGAATAGTTCCCTGTGACTTTTGATATGAGGGAAAAACAATTAAAAAAACCCCACTTCTGTATATTTTTGCTCTATATTTTTGCAATCTCTTTATCACAGTCAGTTTATTTCCTAGTTATTAAACCACCAATTCTATTTATTTGAATTTATATGACTTTTAAACCATATGGAAATAAAATAGAATTTATTAGTTGATATTCAATCCTTTCAGAGAAAAACTGGACTTACAAATGTGAGAAATGTTCTGGTAATCTCTTCCAAATTTATGCTATTTTATGTATAAACTTCTCTTTTTAAAGCTTGAACCCAGGTAAGATTTAACAAAGAACAGCACTGTTACAGATAACAAGGTTAAGGCATCCTGCCTAAGCTGAAATCATGTAAGGAAATGAAGTTTTTCCTGAAGAGGTTTAAGAGAATCTGGTATTCATGGAACATAAACTGTTTGATTGGGTCTCTGTAGTGTTTCCTAAGCATTTCCAGGACCAAAGGCATGTTTCCTAAGAGTTAAGATATAGTTTTGACAGTGACATCACAATTATGATAATAATAAAGCAATATGGCACTCATGTAAGATGATTTCTTAAAGAAATCCCTGGTGAACACTGAATCCAGTGTAAGTGAAATCTCCTTAAAGAGTACCTTCCCAATGTTCCTTCCCTTGATATAAAGCCAGTTAAAGTCCTTTTGCTTCCTTCTTCCCCTAATCCACTTCTAAGGCTCTCAATTGATCCGTTCATAGCATAGATTACAAAGTCTAATTCTATCTGGATCCTGCATTACTTTTTAACTTCATGTTTTCCAACATACCTCTTGACCATTAGTATCCGAAAATACTGACCTCACTTTATAAAATTCAAAAATCAAAGGGACAAAAAAGGTCAAGATATTTTCTTCCTAGGATTTTTATATATGCTCTCTCTTTGTGAGATACTCCTCTATAAAACTTCGCATCTGACACTCCTTCCAGTGTCTACTCAGCACTTTCACAGAGAGAGAGAGTTCCTTACTACTCAAATGCATTTCCATTGCTCTCTTTTAATATCTGCTAATTTTTGCTTAATGGCACTTCACAAATCTTATGATGGTTACATGTTTGAATTTCTCTTTTCCCCACTGACCTGTAGGTACTGTGAAGTCAGGCATTATGCCTGTGTTGTTCACCACTGAATATGTAGAGTCTGATCTAGTGTCTAATCAACTATAGATACTTGGTAAACTACTGAACTACCAATTGACATAAAATGGAAAGAACCAGGAACATTGAAGCACTCAAACAAAATGAAAGGAAAGTTAAAAGTTTGATAAGCAATTATAGTGATTAATAAAGAGACAAAATATAATACACTAAATACATTTTTGGTAACAGGAAGTTTTTGATATAGTAAATGTAGGGATGCAATTACATGCTTTCAAGGGTGTGACTACTGAAATGATGCTCAAAATTATCCATAGGAACAAAGTGTAAAACCCTTTTCTAGCATCCATTGATAGTAGCACATCTATCATCTTAGAGATATGAGATAAATGTGGAGATAAGCTAGTGCTGGTGTAAGGAGTTTATCTATAAAGAAGAGAGAGATAAATAAAGAGAGAGAATAAGAGTGAGAGAAACAAAGAGGGAGAGATGACTTCCCCATTTCATTCCTACTGCGAGCACAGAATTCCTGATGGGACTGGTGATGAAACTGTTTTCATCTGTTAGCAGAACCCAGACTTTGCTTTTGACCTGCATCTCTAGATTCTCGCTCTTAACCATTTTCTGCCATTGTGCCATTTGATCTATATTTAGTACCTGAGTCTTATATTTAGTCTTTGTTGTTGCTCAAGCTCTCAGTTGTGTTTGACTCTTTGTGATCCCATGGACTGAAGCACACCAGGCTTCCCTGTTCTTTGCCATCTCCTGGAGCTTGCTCAAACTCATGTCCCTTGAGTCAGTGATGCCATACAACAATCTCATCCTGTGTTGTCCCCTTCTCCTCCTGCCTTCAATCTTTTCCAGCATCAGGGTCTTTTCTAATAACTTGGCTCTTCGTATAAGGTGCCCAAAGAATTGGAGCTTCAGCTTCATAATCAGTCTTTCTAATGAATATTCAGGGCTGATTTCCTTTAGGATGGACTGGATGGATCTTCTTGTAGTCCAAGAGACTCTAAAGTCTTCTCCAATATCACAGTTCAAAAGCCTCAATTCTTCAGCACTCAGCCTTCTTTATGGTCCAACTCTCACATCTATATATGACTAATGGAAAAACCATAGCTTTGACTAGATGGACCTTTGTAGGAATAGTAATGTCTCTGCTTTGCAATATGTTGTCTAGGCTGGTCATAGTTTTTCTTCCCAGTAGTAAATGTCTTTTAATTTCATGGCTGCAGTCACCATCTGCAGTGTTTTTGGAGACCAAGAAGATAAAATCTGTCATTGTTTCCCTATCTATTTGCCATGAAGTGATGGGACTGGATGCCATGGTCTTTGAATGTTGATTTTTAAGCCAGCTTTTTCACTCTCTCCTTTCACCTTCATCAAGAGGTTCTTTAGTTCCTCTTCACTTTTTTCCATAAAGGTGGTGCCATCTGCATATCTGAGCTTATTGATGTTTCTCCCTGAAGTCTTGATTCCAGATTGTGTTTCTTTCATCCTGGCATTTTTCATGATGTATTCTGCATATAAATTAAATAAGCAGGGTGACAATATACAGCCTTGACAAACTCCTTTCCCAATTTTTAACCTATCCATGGTTCCATGTTCAGTTCTAATTGTTGCTTCTTGACACACATACAGTTTCACAGGAGGCAGGTTAGGTGGTTTGATATTCCCATCTCTAAGAATTTTCCACATTTTGCTATAATCCACACAGTCAAAGGCTTTAGCATAGTCAATATTTAGTCTTAATTGAAAGAAATTGGGTATGGGCAGGTATGAATAATATTATTCCATTTTTTATTTATAAAATTGAAACTCTTATTTATTATATAGGTCAATGACTTACATTCATGAAGAAAAAGTTACAAAATACTGCATGATTGAAAATTGTGAAGTTTTATGTCTTTTCTTTGGCAGCATAATCACATACTTTCTGGATGTTTGTCCAAATAGTGTAAAAAATAGCATATGGTGGGTATTACTACAACCTGTCTTTCATATCATATCCTTACTTAAGAATTGACAAATGGCAAGGATTAAAGGAAATTCCAGGGCAATATTGAGGTTTAGTCTGCTTAGACTTTTGATTATCTTAATTTGTTGTCATTTGGATAGTATGTATGCAGTTATATCTAGTCCAGATGAGTCTGTCTTTCAATCCTTTTTCCTGTTTAAAGACAGATTGTTTTACAAAATAGCCAAACCCAAACACATATCATCAATCCACATATTAAGTTCTCATTTTACTGAATGAATCTTTCAAAAATACCTGAATGGGCATGCCTGCTGATAATGGATTTGATTTAGTAATAGAAACAAGTGAATATAATTTCTCTTGGATGACTAGTTTAATGATATTTATAAACTTACAAATATATTTCTAAAAAAACCCTCTGATTGATTCTTCTACATAAAAAATAGAAAATGATTCAATATTATGAAATAATATTTTTATAAGCCTTCTGTGTTCTGTAATTCTGTTTTCTCATCTTTCTGCCACTGTGGGGATATTTGCATGAAAATAGTTTCTCTGTTGCTAAGAGTTCATCTGTTCCTGCTGCTTATTTCTCACCTGAAGTCACAATTCTCTGAATGTACATCATAATCATCTCTACATAAGCCAATTTCAGTGCCACAAACAAAGGATTATGCCTTCAACTGAGAAATAAACAGCAGGAGCAGAATAAATCTAAAAACCAAATATCCCATTTTATGGAAATATCCCAATTAATAAAAATTCAATTGAAAAATATTCTAAGTTATATATCAGCAGAATTGCCTTTCAATTGAAGTTTTTCGGTTTTTCATGATGTTTCAGTGTGCTTTGTATTCAGGTTAGTTAAATCTGGTTTATTCACTGCTAGTTATGCCAGATGTATTTTTCTCCTTCTGTTTATGTCTAGCAGTTTGTCCCAATTCTATCATTTTTAATTATCTAAAGCCTTTGTGCTAAGACTCATAAAGAAGTAGTAACTCCTCCTTGGAATCCATTGATAACAATTGAATAAAAAAGAAGACAGCAGATGGGCATGAGCTGCTTTGTGGACTCACATGGAGACTTGAGTGAACCTTAAATATCTGTCTATTAAAAATTGTATTCCATATTTACTTGTAATTCCACTTACCATTGTCCCAGGTGGCACAGTGGTAAATAATCTGCCTGCCAATTCAAGAGGTGCAGGAGACACGGGTTTGAGCCCTGGGTCATGAAGGTCCCTTGAAGTAGAAAATGGCAACCCACTCCAGTATTCTTGCCTAAAAAATTCCATGGACAGAGGAGGTTTTCAGACTATAGTCCAGCCCACAGAAAAGCCTACTGGGCTACTGAACCACTGAGCACCAACACTAACCAATTGTAGCTACACTACCATGATGCCACAAATTGAAACACTTCAGAGATTATCTCATAACCTTAAATATATTAATATTTCAGTTTAATTTCTTTTTGGACAAGTGGAGTACTGAATAGAAACAAACAAAAATTTTTTTGATTTACCGCCTAAATACATGATCAGTCATGTTCGACTCTTGGCGACTCCATGGACAACTCAACGGAAATTAATTTGAGCAAACTATGGGAGATGGTGCAAGAGAAAGGAAGCCTGGCATGCTGCAGTCCGTGGGGTCTCAAAGTCGGACACAACTTAGTGGCTGAACAATAAAGAATGAGACAATGTCTTTTCAAGAAGGATAAATGAACAAATGGCACAATAAAGTTTAGTAGTTTTATAAGACACTTGTGAAAGGGTCTGATAAGTAAGAAGTGCCAAAACATACCTGGGAGAGACCATAAAGTATAAGTATAGCAAGATTTTCATCTTAAAAAATGAATAGGCTTTAACCTAGAGGAGTTGGGAGGAGAATAAAAGAGGAAATAAGCAGGAGAGAAACTATAAGCAGAAAGAACAAATGTGAAATAAATAAGTCACCCAGGTAAATCAGCATTGTATATTAAATTAGAATAACTAGAGATAAGTGCAATAAGTCTAAAACTGTAATGTGCATAGTAACCACCTGGGAGGGCTTATTAAAACATAAATGCCAAGACCTCTGCTGCTCCTGTTGCTGCTAAGTCGCTTCAGTCGTGTCTGACTCTGCAACCCCATAGATGGCAGCCCACCAGGCTCTGCTGTTCCTGGGATTCTCCAGGCAAGAACACTTGAGTGGGTTGCCATTTTCTTCTCCATGCCAAGATCTCACAAACCCCTTATTCTGATTCAGTGAACGTTGTTTTCTAACTGAAAAGCTGTATTCCTATCAGGTTCCCAGGAAATTCTACAAACCTAGACAAACCTTTTGAGACACATGGTTGGAAATTAGTAAGTTAGGTAAAACATGGTTATGACTGCAAGATATTTTATATAAGCCTTGAGTTAAACACAAAGAAAAACCCTGTATAGATACACAAAAGATATAGAGAAAAAGATAAAAATATATCACTATTAAAAAGGGATAAAATATCAAAGGAATGTATGAAGTGAAGGAGAGAGAAACAATTTAACAAAATAGCAAAACTTAATAATAAGTCCTCATCTATGAATAGTTACTTTAAATGTAAATTCATGAATCCTTCCAATGAAAAAGTCTAGAGTGGTTGAATAGATAAATGCAAAAAAAAAAAAAAAAAAAAAAGATCCAGAGATATGCTGTCTATCATAAACTCAACTTAGATTCAGTGACATGCCTAGGCTGAAAATAAAGGGATGGAGGAAGATATTCTATGTAAGTGGCAACCAGAATCCAGCAAAGGTAGCAATACTTAGATGAAGTAGACTTTAACTCAAAAACTGACACAGGAGATAAAAAAGAAATAATATAATGATTAAATGGTCAATTAAAAAGGAAGATACAAAAAATTATAAATGTATACACACCCAACATCAGAGAACCTAATAGATAGATAGATAGACAGATAGAGCAAATATTAACAGCTTTGAAGTGAGAAATTGATAGCAATATGACAATACTAGAAGAATTTAATATCTCATTTCTAATAATACAAAAAAACATTCAGATGGAAACTCAATAAACAGCTGACTTGAACAATATAGACCAAATGAACTTAAAAGACATGTTCGATGCATGATACTGGATGCTTGGGGCTGGTGCACTGGGATGACCCAGAGGGATGGCATGGGAAGCAAGGAGGGAAGGGGGTTCAGAATAGGGAACATGTGTATCCCTGTGGTGGATTCATGTTGATGTATGGCAAAACCAATACAATATTGTAAAGTACTTAACCTCCAATTAAAATAAAATTTAAAAAAATCTACATTTGCTTTATTGACTATGCCAAAGCCTTTGACTGTTTGGATCACAATGTACTGTGAAAAATCCTGAAAAAGATGGGAATACCAGACCACTTGACCTGCCTCTTGAGAATCCTCTATACAGGTCAGAAAGCAACCGTTAGAACTGGACATGGAACAACAGACTGGTTCCAAATAGGAAAAGGAGTATGTCAAGGCTGTATATTGTCACCCTGCTTCTTTAACGTATATGCAGAGTACATCATGAGAAATGCTGGGCAGGAGGAAGCACAAACTGGAATCAAGATTGCCAGGAGAAATATCAATAACCTCAGATGAGCAGATGACACCATCCTTATGGCAGAAAGCGAAGAGGAACTGAAAAGCCTCTTGATGAAAGTGAAAGAGAAGAGTGAAAAAGTTGGCTTAAAGCTCAACATTCAGAAAACTAAGATCATAGCATTCAGTCCCATCACTTCATGGCAAATAGATGGGGAAACAGCGGAAACAGTGGGTGACTTTATTTTGGGGGCTCCAAAATCACTGCAGATGGTGATTGCAGCCATGAAATTAAAAGACACTCCTTGGAAGAAAAGTTATGATCAACCTAGACAGCATATTCAAAAGCAGAGACATTTCTTTGCCAGTAAGGTCTGTCTAGTCAAGGCTATGGTTTTTCCAGTGGTCATGTATGGATGTGAGAGTTGGACTGTGAAGAAAGCTGAGNGTTAGAACTGGACATGGAACAACAGACTGGTTCCAAATAGGAAAAGGAGTATGTCAAGGCTGTATATTGTCACCCTGCTTCTTTAACGTATATGCAGAGTACATCATGAGAAATGCTGGGCAGGAGGAAGCACAAACTGGAATCAAGATTGCCAGGAGAAATATCAATAACCTCAGATGAGCAGATGACACCATCCTTATGGCAGAAAGCGAAGAGGAACTGAAAAGCCTCTTGATGAAAGTGAAAGAGAAGAGTGAAAAAGTTGGCTTAAAGCTCAACATTCAGAAAACTAAGATCATAGCATTCAGTCCCATCACTTCATGGCAAATAGATGGGGAAACAGCGGAAACAGTGGGTGACTTTATTTTGGGGGCTCCAAAATCACTGCAGATGGTGATTGCAGCCATGAAATTAAAAGACACTCCTTGGAAGAAAAGTTATGATCAACCTAGACAGCATATTCAAAAGCAGAGACATTTCTTTGCCAGTAAGGTCTGTCTAGTCAAGGCTATGGTTTTTCCAGTGGTCATGTATGGATGTGAGAGTTGGACTGTGAAGAAAGCTGAGCACCGAAGAATTGATGCTTTTAAACTGTGGTGTTGAAGAAGACTCTTGAGAGTCCCTTCGATTACAAGGAGATCTACCCAGTCCATTCTAAAGAGATCAGTCCTGGATGTTCATTGAAAAGACTGATGTTGAGCTGACACTTTAATACTTTGGCCACCTGTTGCAAAGAGCTGACTCATTGGAAAAGACCCTGATGCTGGGAAAGATTGAGGGCGAAGGAGGAGGGGGCGACAGAGGATGAGATGGTTGGATGGCATCATTGACTCAGTGGACATTGGTTTGGATGGACTTCCGGAGTTGGTGATGGACAGGGAGGCCTGGCATGATGTGGTTCATGAGGGTGCAAACGTCAAACACGACTGAGCAACTGAACTGAATCCCAATTCTGGGAATATATCCTAGGAAGTGAAATCAGGATTTCAAAGAGATATCTTCACTCCTATGTTCATTGCAGCATTATCCATGATAACCAAGATCTGAAACCATGTAAATGTCCATCAGTAGGTTAATGAAGAAAATATATTATATAAACAATAAAATATTCAATTTAAAAAAATGAAATACTGCCATTTGTGATAACATGGATAAACTTAGAGTCTGCTCATTAGGATAAGTTAGACATACAATGATGTCAGTAATGCCTAACGCAGTGGGGGAGCCATGTTAGGCATTACTGACACAAAGACAAATATTGTATGANTAAAATATTCAATTTTAAAAAATGAAATACTGCCATTTGTGATAACACGGATAAACTTAGAGTCTGCTCATTAGGATAAGTTAGACATACAATGATGTCAGTAATGCCTAACGCAGTGGGGGAGCCATGTTAGGCATTACTGACACAAAGACAAATATTGTATGATCTCACTTACATGCAGAATCCATAATAGTCATAGGGACAAGAAGTAAAATGGTGATTGCCAGGAACAGAGGGAGAGGGTACTGGGAGATGTTGATCAAAGAATATAAATTTCCAGTTAAATAATATGAAAAAGTTCCTGAAATCTAACATACAGCAATGCAATAATAGTTAACAATACTAAATTGCATACCTGAAATTTGAAATGGGAGATATATGTGTGTGTGTGTATATATATGTATATGTATATATATATATATGTATATGTGTGTGTATATATATATATATTTGGTAAAAGGTTACCTGAGAAACTTGTTTCCATGACAAGAAATAACAATTATAACCAGACATGGAACAATGGACTGGTTCAAAATTGAAAAAAGAGTACGTCAAGATAGTATATTGTTACATTGCTTATTTAACTTCTATGCAGAGTACTTTATGTGAAATGCTGGGTTGGATGACTTATAAGCTGGAATCAAGACTGCTGTGAGAAATATCAGCAACCTCAGATACCCAGATGATACCACTCTAATCGCAGAATGCAAAGAGCAACTAAAGAGCCTTTTGATGAAGGTGAACGAAGAGAATGAAAAAGCTGGCTTAAAACTAAACATTCAAAAAACTAAGATTATGGCATCCAGTCTGAAAGAGTGACATGTTTTATTTTCTTGGGGTTCCAAAGCACTGCAGATGGTGATTGAAGTCATGAAATTGAAAGATGCCTGCTCCTTGGAAGAAAAGGTATGACAAACTTAGACAGCATATTAAAAAGCGAAGGCATCAGTTTGCCTACAAAGGTCTATAAATTCAAAGCTATGGATTTTCCAGTAGTCATTTACAGATGTGAGAGATGGACCATGAGGAATGCTGAGCACTGAAGAAGTGATGCTTTTGACCTGTGGTGCTGGATTAGAGTCTTGAGAGTCCCTTGGACAACAAGGAGATCAAATCATTCAATCCTAAAGGAAATCAGTCCTGAATATTCGTTGGAAGGACTGATGCTGAAGCTTGAGCTCCAGTACTTTGGCTACCTGATGTGAAGTGCCAACTCATTGGAAAAGACCCTGATGCTGGGAAAGATTGAGGGCAAAAGGAAAAGTGGGTAGAAGAGGATGAGATGGTTGAATGACATCACCAACTCAATGGACATGAGTTTGAACAAACTCCAGAAGATAGTGAAGGACAGAGAAGCCTGGCGTTCTGCAGTTCATGAGGTCACATAGAGCCACACAGGACTTTGTGACAGAACAACAAAAGGGGTGCCTTCTTAAGTATTCTCATCACAAAGAAAAATAGAAAGAAGATGAAAGCTATGTAAGTGATAGATATATTAATTAGCTTTATTGTAGCAATTATTTCACAATGTATGCATGTATCAAAACATCAATTTGTACATCTTATACATACATAATTTATTTGTCAAGTATTCATCAATAAAGACAAAAAATTACTCTCAGGTGAATAATACAGTAATGAGAAGATAATCAGTACTTCTTCAACCTTGGTCATTGGACTCTAAGAATGCTCACAATAGGAAAATTTGCAGTTGAAGACCCTAGTGGAAAAGAGAGCTTGCAGAGATAGAAGTAATCCGTGATCAGAGGGAAATCTTTATAATTACTATATGTGTGCTCAAATAAATAAAACAGCAACAAAATTTTTAAAAATATATTTGCTATAACAGAAGTCAAATTCCAATAGAATAAAATCATAAGTGTAATATAATGTGATATCAACTTTACAGTAAATGTGCAAAATCCATGTAAACAAACAGAATGACATCAACAATTAGAAAGATTTGAATATTATAAATGGAACCATACCAATACAAAAAGACTCAACAAGTTTATAAATAATAACTCTCCAAACACTAATCTACACGTGTACAGCAATTCCATTAAAATTTCAATTGATTTCTTATTCTAAGACTTAAATGTGGAACATTAAATGTCAAATGAATCATGCATCAAAATTCTTTGTGTAATAGCTATGACAGTGTAATGTCAGTACCAGTGTAATGTCATTACCTAAAAGTAGAATGTAATTTATGGAACAGACTAGGAAACAGAAACAGATACTTTAAGCAAGTATGTTATAATGGCTGAATATACATTATTAGCTGATCACTCTGCATGTGTCTGACCTCCCCAAATAAAAAAAAAAAAATCTTTAGCTTCCTCTTCTGACTTCCCTGGTGGCTCAGATGGTAAAGTGTCTGCCTACAATGCAGGAGACCCAGGTTCAATCCCTGGGTTGGGAAGATCCTCAGGGGAAGGAAATGGCAATGCACTCCAGTACTCTTGCCTAGAAAATCCCATGAACAGAGAAGTGTGGTAGGCTACAGTCCATNCCCTGGTGGCTCAGATGGTAAAGTGTCTGCCTACAATGCAGGAGACCCAGGTTCAATCCCTGGGTTGGGAAGATCCTCAGGGGAGGGAAATGGCAATGCACTCCAGTACTCTTGCCTAGAAAATCCCATGAACAGAGAAGTGTGGTAGGCTACAGTCCATGGGGTCGCAGAGTCAGACACGACTAACCGACTTCACTTTCTTTCACTTACTGAAATAAATACTAGTACCTAATTCACAGGATTGTTGTGGGGGTACTTTAAAAATTCTTGTGAAAGACTCTGAGATATAGAATGTATCAATATCATGCATTTTCCTTTAATAATATAGGTTGGAGATGTTTCCATATCAGTGAATGCACAACCATTCTATTCTTTTGATTGGATATTTGGTGTTTCATTATATTTTATCAAGCACTTAGTGAATAATATCTAATAAGTGTTCAGTTTGTGGGGAGTATAAGTAATGTGAAAATGGGAATTTTTTCACAAGCTGTCTTATGCACATTATGTAAGTGATTCTTTAAGGTGGGCGAGAAACATTGGAATATTAGGTCAAGTAATTCCCCACTTTAAATTACTGCAAATAATCATCAAAAAGGTGTGTATAGTTAGATTATTATCAGAAGTCCAGGAGTGTATTTAATTTACCTACATTTTCCCACACCCTAAACAATATTTAGTAGCAGTAACATTTTCATATATTTTAAACTATATTGGTAAAAATTATTTCTTGTTTCATTTCATTCTTGTTTAGCTTTTCACAGAGTTGGCTATCTGCTTAATAGATATTAATAGCCTTTTTTTTTTTTTTTTTGATGTTACTCTCTTCATGGTGGTGGTTTAGTTGCTAAGTCATGTCTGACTCTTGCTATCTTATGGACTATAGCCTACAAGGCTCCTCTGTCCATGGATTCTCCAGGCAGGAATACTGGAGTGGGTTGCCATTTCCGTCTCCAGGGGATTTTCCCAACCCAGGAATCAAACCTGGGTCTCCTGCATTGCAGGAAGATTCTTTACCTACTGGGCTATAAGGGAAGCCCCTACTCTCTTCATATACTCTGCCTATTGTCCTATATGGCATGTTGTGTTTGTTTTCCTGTTGTTGCTTTTTTTTTTTTTTTTTACCTTTTTGTTTTTATGAGTTTTACTCTTTTTTAAAACTAAAAAAATTGGTAATTTTCTTTGTGTGTTTAGTGTTTTTT
>SJYX01003673.1:20048-40175 GCA_006410675.1 Oreotragus oreotragus | reverse complement strand
TATATATATATATATATATATACTTTATATATAAATATATATATATAACTGAATTGCTATGCTGTACACCTGAAACATGATACTGTAAATCAACTATACTTCAATTTAAAATAAAAGCACCATGGAATCCTTAAAAAAAAAAAAAAAATTTTTTCATAATGTGACATAATCATTTTGTATTGTATAGCAAGTACACTATGTATAGTAAGATCACTATGCATAGTAAGATCACTAACACTATGTGCACCAGGAATCAATGTAGTGTTGTATATAGTGCTGTATGTCAGTTATATTTCAGAGAACAAACAAACAAACAAAATATCAGACTCACAGAAAATGAGACCAGACTTGAGGAATAGGATAAAAGTGCCAAAAGGTACAAACTTTCAGTTTTAAGATAAATAAGTACTAGAAATGTATTTTTTTCTTTCTTTTATTTTATATCTAAGGACAGTGGATACAGAATAATGAAATAATTTTGTAACACTTAGTGTAACAAAAAAAATTATCCCTTACATTATAGGGGACTGAAATGCAAAAGTAGGAAGTCAAGAGATACCTGAAGTAATGGGCAAATTTGGCCTTGGAGTACAAAACTAAGCAGGTCAAAAGGCTAACAGAGTTTTGCCAAGAGAATGCACTGGTCATAGCAAACACCCTATTCCAACACCACAAGAGAAGACTCTACAAATGGACATCACCAGATGGTCAATACTGAGCTCAGATTGATTATATTTTATCCAGCCAAAGACAAAGAAGCACTATACAATCAGCAAAAACAAGACCAGGAGCTGACTGTGGCTTAGATCATGAGCTCCTTATTGCAAAATTCACACTGAAATTGAAGAAAGTGGAGAAAATCACTAGACCACTGAGGTATGACCTAAATCAAATCCCTTACAATTATACAGTCAAAGTGACAAGTAGATTCAAGGGTTTAGATCTGCCAGACAGAGAGACTGCAGCCATGAAATTAAAAGATACTCACTCCTTGGAAGAATAGCTATGCCCAACCTAGACAGCATATCAAAAAGCAGAGACTTTACTTTGCTGACAAAGATCTGTCTAGCTAAAGCTATGATTTTTCCAATAGTTGTAAATATATGAAAGAGTTGGAATATAAAGAAAGCTGAGCACTGAAGAATTGATGCTTTTGAACTGTGGTGTTGGAGAAGACTCTTGAGTCCCTCAGACTGCAAGGAGATCCAACCAGTCAATCAAAAAGGATATCAGTCCTGAATATTCATTGGAAGGACTAATGCTGAAGTTGAAGCTCCAATACTTCGGCCACGTGATGCAAAGAACTGACTCATTGGAAAAGACCCTGTTCCTGGGAAAGATTGGAGGCAGGAGAAGGGGACGACAGAGGATGAGATGGTTGGGTGGCATCACTGACTCGATGGACATGAGTTTGAGTGAGGTCCTGGAGTTGGTGATGGACAGGGAAGCCTGGTATGCTACAGTTTATGGGGTCACAGAGTTGGAGACAACTGAGTGACTTAACTGAGCTGAACTGAAGGACAGTTGTGCTAACTGCTTTTATCAGAATTAATAAAGTATTGTCACTAGATGTATATACTCATAAAATCCACAGTTATATGGGTGGAGGTAGTACAGTGAAATATACATTAGTCACTTAGGAAGTAGGTAGAAAATATAACTTAGAGCCATACTTGTTTTATTCAAACATTTTAATCTCCTTTTCTGCTTTTATTGCTGAGTTCTCCAATGCCTTGTGTCTAGTCTCCAGGGTGCAATACTTTTACTAGTTAATGTCCAAACCTACAGTTTCTAAATATGGTAGCTGCTCTGTCTTTATTTGGAGCAGATTTAACATTTTTAAAAAAATGAAAAACTGACATTTAAAAACATAATGGTTACATATATTTGTCTTCTTCCTAGAAGATAGTACAATCTTTTCAGCACTTACTATAGGAGGCAGAGACAACAGTGAAGTTAGCTATAAACTATATTAGACATTAAACAAAATATAAGATTTTGGTTTGTATAGAAAATCAATTTCAATAATTTGTATTGAATGACTACTATTTTCCAGACATCTCATAACCATTGATTGCTTGGTTCACAAGTTAATATAGACATATAAAAATATAGAAGTGGGTCTATGTTATACAATATCTGTTATGACACTTTCTCTTATTTCTTTGCTCCAGGAGTTAGTTCCCATTATTCAGATTACCAATAAAAGGAAGATGTACAATCTTAGGAATTTATAACCAATCAATGTCAACCAGATAATCTCATACACAGATATAACCAGTCAAAATCTATATATGTCAATATCTATGTATGGTATGCATAGGGTGCATTATTGGATACTATGAGAAAATCTCTGTAATTTGTTGGAATGTTAACATTCTCTCTGTTGACATTTACTCCCTCATTCCTTACACATACGTGCACTCACATATACTAGCACACACACTTGTTTATATATACATTGATTTGTATATTTAAAGTTGTAATAAGCATATATATTTATACTTAGTTACATGTATTATTCACACATATATATGTATATTTTCAAAGGCGTAAATTTTATTGGCTAGAAAAATTATTGAGCTCATTACTTTTACAAATATGTACTTCCATTTGAAAGAACATTCATGTCTTATGTCCCAAAATATTGGAGTCCTAGAACAAGGCTAATTAAATTTTGATTACAAACAGACAGGATTGAGTTAGAGAAGGCTCCAGGTATTCATCTCATATAAATGTTAAAGGATGTTTTAAAAAGAAATATAAACATGTGCCACCTTTTTAGAGAGAATGAGGCAGTCTGGCAGTGATAGAATCCTTTTCAGTTGGTTACCATAGTGACCTGATCCGAAAAAACAAGAATGTCACTGTCATGGATTCAGCAGTGGCAGAGAACCTCCAAATATCTTGTCATTTTCCTTTATTTATTTTCACATTATTCTTAGAGGACTTTAAATGAATTTTAGAATGATAAATATGAAACTACAAATTGGAGATGAAATTTTTTATTAATATTTTCAGAAGAACTGAAGATTAAGTGGTTAATTGTGATTAAGTGATTAAGGTTTAAGTGCATACCTTTTTCAAGGAAACTACTTAGTTTAGTCCATGACTGTGTTTGCTAAACTTTTGAAACAAGTATCAAGTATCAAGATATTTGGCTTCTGCCAATAGAGGAGTTGGGGCTTTGATGCTTGGGTGAGGAAGATCCCCTGGGGTAGGAATTGGCATTCCACTCCAGTATTCTTTCCTGGAAAATCCTGTGGACAGAGGAGCTTGGTGGGCTACAGTCCATGGGGTTGCAAAGAATTGAACATGGCTGAGTATATGCACATCATCAACACACCATCAAGATATTAAACAAAAATTTTTCTCATGCAAAAACACAAGTATTTCCTTAACAGTCATGTTCTACATCATAAAAAAGGTCTCATATATTTGGACCTATATATAAAATTGGGAGGAAATGGATCAGGTCAACAACTTTACTTGAGATCTGTAAATGTATTGATAACAGATAGGGTAGCTTGTTAGATAACATACTATAGCAAGACATTAAAGAGGAACTTTTGAGAAAAAATCAAATTAGGAGAAGGATAATCTTCTGTGCAAGATATTCAAAATTAGGTACTGAGTGTTGGGATGAAGAACCACAGTTTTATAGCAGCCATCCAACCTGGAAAGTAAAACACTGTCAAAAGAGGACTCTTTTTCTTTCACTGTGCCTCACATTTAACCTGAGGTTCTTAGAAAACAGATGCTGAGACTAAGCTGACATGTTATACTTAGTTAAGGTTGAAAGTGAAGGTGAAAGTCATTGAATTGTGTCCGTCTCTTTGAGACCCAATGGACTATACAGTTCATGGAGTTCTTCAGGCCAGAATAATGGAGTGGATAACCTTTCCCTTCTCCAGGGGATCATCTCAATTCAGGGATTGAACCCAGGTCTTCCACATTGCAGGTGGTTTCTTTACCAGCTGAGCCACTAGGGAACACCAAGAATACTGGAGTGGGTAGCTTATCCCTTCTCCAGTGGATCTTCCCAACCCAGGAATCAAACTGGGGTCTCCTGCATTGCAGGTGGATTCTTTACCAACTGAGCTATAAGGGAAGCCCTAGTTAAGGTTCAGTTCAGTTCAGTTCGGTTCAGCTCAGTCGTGTCCGACTCATCGCAACTCCATAAACCACAGCACTGCAGGCCTCCCTGTACATCATCAATTCCTGGAGTTTACCCAAACTCATGTCCATTGAGTCAGTGATGCCATTCAACCATCTCATCCTCTGCCATCCCCTTCTCCTCCTGCCCCCAATCCCTCCCAGCATCAGAATCTTTTCCAATGAGTCAGCTCTTTGCATCAGGTGGCCAAAGTATTTGAGTTTCAGCTTCAACATCAGTCCTTTCAATGAACACCCAGGACTGATCTCCTTTAAGATGGACTGGTTGGATCTCCTTGCAGTCCAAGGGCCTCACAAGAGTCTTCTCCAACACCACAGTTCAAAGCATCAATTCTTCAGTGCTCAGTTTAATTTATAGAATAACTCTCACATCCATATACGACCACTGGAAAAACCATAGCCTTGATTAGATGGACCTTTTTTGACAATATCTCTGCTTTTTAATATGCTGTCTAGGTTGGTCATAACTTTCCTGCCCAGGAGTAATCATCTTTTAATTTCATCTGCAGTGATTTTGGAGTTCCCAAAAATAAAGTCTGCCACTGTTTCTAATGTTTGCCCATCTATTTGCCATGAAGTGATGGGACTGAATGCCATGATCTTAGTTTTCTGAATGTTGAGCTTTAAACCAGCTTTTTCACTCTCCTCTTTCACGTTCATCAAGAAGCTTTTTAGTTCCTCTTCACTTTCTGCCATAAGGGTGGTGTCATCTGCATGTCTGAAGTTATTGATATTTCTTCTGGCAATCATGAATCCAGCTTATGCTTCACCCAGCCCAGCGTTTCACATGATGTACTCTGCATATAAATTAAATAAGCAAGGTGGCAATATACACCCTTGACATACTCCTTTTCCTATTTGGAACCAGTCTGTTTCATGTCCAGTTCTAACTGTTGCTTTCTGACCTGACTATAGATTTATCAAGAGGCAGGTCAGGTGGTATGACATTCCCATCTCTCTCAGAATTTTCCACAGTATGAAAATCACAGTGTGACCCACACAGTCAAAGGCTTTGGCATAGTCAATAAAGCAGAAATAGGTGTTTTTTCTGGAACTCTCTTGCTTTTTCCATGATCCAGTGGATGTTGGCAATTTGATCTCTGGTTCCTCTGCCTTTTCTAAAACCAGCTTGAACATCTGGAAGTTCATGGTTGGCCATCTCTAAAGATCCTAGACAGAAAGAAGGAACATGAGAAAGAGAAGGGAGAAAGGAAATATAAACTGGTGTCTTATCAAACTGACTTTATGGTCNGGTTCCTCTACCTTTTCTAAAACCAGCTTGAACATCTGGAAGTTCATGGTTGGCCATCTCTAAAGATCCTAGACAGAAAGAAGGAACATGCGAAAGAGAAGGGAGAAAGGAAATATAAATTGGTGTCTTATCAAACTGACTTTATGGTCACAGAAAAGATTGTTCATCACTCACTCCTGCTGGATATCTTCAGATAAAGTAAATAAATTTTCTCAGAAAAGTCTATGTGGGGAAGAAAAAGCAACCAGTTTACATGCTTACTTCTTGATTTTCCCTTTCAATGATCATAGATCACCCAGCAGAGCATTTACTCAACCACACAATCAGGATGTGGCTTACATCTGGGAAAGCCACAGTCTTTGTTTTCTCATGGTATCTGACCTGAGTGTTGAAGTTGCTGTGGCTCCTGCTATAATAGGTGTAATGCAATTCTGTCCTAAGCTTTGGTTTGACCTCTGAGGCAGTCTAAACAGTCAAGATATGATCAATTGTAATTGCTTTAAAAACTTAGAGAGGTTTACTAAACACATTACAATCACTGCTTCTGCATTTGGTCCTAGGATAATACTTAACATTCATCATCAAACACCTGCAACATCCATTCTAGATTTTATGAGGGAGACCCAGGTCTTCATCATGAGATACATAGGCACTTGTTTGCCTTGTGCATGTTGCTGCAGTTGTCCATTTGCAGTTATTACTGGGCAGAGACATTCTATATGATAATATGTTGCAAGCATACTTCCCTGTCTCCATTATGTGTTCACAACCATATATCGTTTCATAGTTATGAGGGTTGATTAAAGCATCCAATAGAGAAGTTACTTTTCTGCCACCTGGCCTGTTAGCATGAGGAGTCCAAAATGGGCAGGTGGCAAATACAGTCAGCTGCCAGTTCAGTGAAAGCATTATAGTATACTCTGATAGAAGTGTTGAACTCTTTGTACCATGGACTTCATTATCTAACAGAGTACACTTTTGCAGAGATGGGAAGTGCAAATACTGCAAATAGGTAAATAGTAATAGTAATAGTAATAAAAAATCCATTCTATTTCATCCTTTGATTCCTAGGTTTGTAAATTCTCATTATAAGAGAGATACTATGCTATATTTTCCATTTTGACATTATCCAAATCCTTCAAAGTGATCTGTCCAAAACGCAGATTCAGCTGAGTGTCAATTCAGTTCAGTCACTCAGTCGTGTTCGACTCTTTGCGACCCCATGAACTGCAGCACGCCAGGCCTCCCTGTCCATCACCAACTCCCGGAGTTCACTCAAACTCACGTCCATCGAGTCGGTGATGCCATTCAGCCATCTCATCCTCTGTCGTCCCCTTCTCCTCCTGCCCTCAATCCCTCCTAGCATGAGAGCCTTTTCCAATGAATCAATTTTTCACATGAGGTGGCCAAAGTACTGGAGTTTCAGCTTTAGCATCATTCCTTCCAAAGAACACCCAGGACTGATCTCCTTTAGAATGGACTGGTTGGATCTCCTTGCAGTCCAAGGGACTCTCAAGAGTCTTCTCCAACACCACAGTTTGAAAGCATCAATTCTTTGGCGCTCAGCTTTCTTCCCAGTCCAACTCTCACATCCATACATGACAACTGGAAAAACCATAGTCTTGACCAGATGGACCTTTGTTGGCAGAGTAAGGTCTCTGCTTTTGAATATGCCATCTATGTTGGTCATAGCTTTCCTTCTAAGGAGTAAGTGTCTTTTAATTTCATGGCTGCAATCACCATCTGCAGTGATTTTGGAGCCCCCCAAAATAAAGTCTGACACTGTTTCCACTGTTTCTCCATCTATTTCCCAGGAAGTGATGGGACCAGAGGCCCTGATCTTAGTTTTCTGAATGCTGAGCTTTAAGCCAACTTTTTCATCCTCTTCTTTCAGCTGAGTCTAGCCTTTAGTAAACCTTCCTTTGCTCTACTAATCCAGCTGCATCCAGATTAAAAGTTACCTGTTATATGATACAATCTTATAGTTTTGAGCCCATTAACCCACCTCTGTGTTGTAAATGTGTCTTTTGGTTCATATGTAAGATGAAAGTCATATGTAGAATGCCACTGTGATCAGGAATTCTGAACACCATTGAGAAAAGACATTGGTAAAATCACTGTGAACAGATAATATATCCTAATATCCAGGTTACATGTTGATTCTATTAAGAATAAATAAACTTTCTTCATTAGTAACAAGTATGAAATTTTAACTGAGTACCATTAGTGCCTGGCTGTTCTCTCCAAAATATAATGTTGTCGTAAAGTCGAGCTTAACATTAGTTTTTACTACTAGCATATTGACAATATCAAGCGCTGTGGTGAGATAGCCTGTGCCACTGATGACGATCATGGCCCTGTCTTTGTCACCATTTCCACTCTGCCTTATGGGTCCATGCCCACTACAGAGTAAGTTGAAGAGAGAAACTGACAACACCCCCAGGTTGAATCATCCTGCCCATTTGGTTTCTGAGAGCCTCTTCTGCATTGGATGATCCCTGATTGGCATTATAAGAGAAACATGTCCAGTTCCATATGTCCATTCACATAATTCTTGCCCAAGTGCCTGACCTCAGATGAACCAGTGAAGTTATTCCTCATCTCCCCGGCATCACGCCATCATTAGCTTTCTTCTCCCTTCATATTATGAGAACAAATGTTCTACTAGCACATCTAGTGATTGGAAGTATTTACCTTCAGCTCTGTTTTCATGATGAACTTATGTAGAAACAGGGAAGGTAGCAAATATTTTTGTCCAGCTTACTTCCACATTTCGTATGAATCTCTTCATGGAGAGTCATATCCTTTCTTCTTACATCAGTTGATTGTTGGGATCTTGCCATGAAGCTGAGTGTGTGTTATTGTTGCAAAAGACATCAGTGATACAAGAACTATGAATGTGAGCAATTTATGTTTATGAGACAACTGATTTTTTGTGTCTTGTGCCCCTGATCAGGCTAGTTTCTGCTTGTACTACTACCATTATGCAACACATTTCTGCTATGACTACCTAACATTATGCATTGGGGAATCAAATGACACATAGCTCCTGATGGCTAGCTATGGCCACCTAGTCAATTAGTGTATTATTATCAAAGGCTTGTTCTCTGCATGGATACCAATTGCTCTCTGTAGAAAAGAACTCTCTTCTGAGGAGGCTATCACCTGGTTTCGGAACCCCAGGGGTCTATTCAGTGGCATTCCTAACTCCACAGGCCATCTTTATTCACCATGGATACAGCTGGCAAGAGTGAATCTACTGAATCTTTTTTTTTTTTTGGTATAATTTTATTTACATATTTTTTGGCTGTGCTGGTCTTCATTGCAGCACAGGCTTTTCTCTAGCTGTGGCGAGTGGGGGCTACTCTCTACCTTTGGTGTGCAAGCTTCTCATTGTGGTGGCTTTTCTTGTTGCAGAGCATGGACTCTAGGGTGTGTGGGCTAAAGTAGTTGTGGCTCTCAGGCTCTAGAGCACAGACTCAATAGTTGTGGTGCCCAGGCTTAGTTACTCCATGGCATGTGGGATCTTCCCAGATAAGGAGTCAAACCCATGTCTCCTGCATTGGCAGGCGGATTCTTTATCACTGAGGCACCAGGGGAGCCCTGATTCTTAAGTCCCAAATAAGATAATAGCTTCCTTTCAGCCAGAACATTCTTAAGAGTTGTTTTGAATTGGGTCTCACTTGAAACTGGACAACTTGTTGAAGTCACTGAATAAACTATGTAGAAGATTATAATAAAATTCCAAGGGCTACGCCTTTTTCTTAGTGACAGGAGATGTGAAGTGCAGGCACTCATCTTGTACCTTAAAGAGAATAAGGTAGTCTGTTCTAAATCAATAAATTCCAAAAAGATTTACAGGCCTTTCTCTCTTTTTTTTTTTTTCCTGCATTTTTTTCTTATACCTCCTGTCCTACCTGTGTCTTTCTATGAAGTCTACTGAATTTGCCACTTTCTGCTCAACTTCAGTTGGTATTATTCATTAATATAATGGGTCACCATAATGTTCTGCTAGATGACAAGATGTTCAGGACCATATAATTACAGATAGTAAAAGAGTTAACATAGACATTTATTGTACTACTTTCTTCACTGGATAACTGCACACTACTTTCAATCACCTTTACTAATGAGGATTGAGAAGAAAGTTTTCCATGTATCAGTTGTCTTATGCCAAGTGCCAAAGTTTGTATAGATCTGTTTTAATAACAATACTGTATTCAACAAAATAACTACAATTGGGGCCACTATCTGAATATGTTTACACATTATTCACTATGATTCATTTCTCTGGCTTTCTTTTCAATCATTTTCTCATTGAATGTGCCAGATGAGAAAACTGAATCACATTTTTGTGATTAATTGATTAATTATGTTGATTGCCATCATGAATGTTATAATTTGTGTTACTGCTGAGAATCCTTGCATGCTTTCAGGGTTTCTATAGCACTTTTACTGTGAAGGAGAAATTCTGGTTATTATTGCCCACTCCCACATCAAGCAAGTGTAAAAGCCTCTTGCCCTCTCAATCCCTTGCCTTTGAACACAAGTAAATATAGGTGAAGGCTTTCATAACTGTGGTGTCATGCATGTCAGGAATTTTTAAATTCACAGTTAACACAAGCTTCACAGAAAAATCTGCCTGGATATCGAGTGCAAAACATTTTCCCATTCATAGCAGAATGTCAGTGACCCATCACTAAAAAGTGTGTACTGACTTACTTTGTCTTACAGAGAATCTTTTTCCACAAGTGGAGGAGATAGGACTTGAAAGGGCAAGAATGTGTGAAAAGACTTTTACAATTCTATAAATTTGAAAACACATTTGAAGCCAGGATTTTCTTACTATACTGCACAGAACCTATAGAGTCTCAGACACCCTCTCTGAGGCCATGGAGGAGAGTGCCAGTGACAGGAGTATGTAGGGCTCTCAAATGTCTAATCATGTTTTGAATGGAACAGGTTCAGTATATCTGCTTTGAACATCAGATATTCTTAGATTTCACATAAAAGAAAGGGTAGTTTTTATTTTCTTTATTTTTAATTGTAAAATCAATTTTATATTGGGGTATAGCTGATCAACAATGTTGTGGTAGTTTCAGGTGAAGAGTGAAGGTGCTCAGCCATATATATACATATATCTATTCTCCTCCTGAAAACAAGATAACCACAATGGTGTGATCACTCATCTAGAGCTAGACACCCTGGAATGCGAAGTCAAGTGGGCCTTAGGAAACATCACTATGAACAAAGCTAGTGGAGGTGATGGAATTCCAATTGAGCTGTTTCAAATCCTAAAAGATGATGCTGCGAAAGTGCTGCCCTCAATATGCCAGCAAATTTGGAAAACTCAGCAGTGGCCACAGGACTGGAAAAGGTCAGCTTTCATTCTAATCCTTAAGAAATGCAATGCCAAAGAATGCTCAAACTACCACACAATTGCACTCATCTCAGACACTAGTAAAGTAATGCTGAAAATTCTCCAAGCCAGGTTCCTACAGTACATGAACCATGAAGTTCCAGATGTTCAAGCTGGTTTTAGAAAATGCAGAGGAACCAGAGATAAAATTGACGACATCCATAGGATCATGGAAAAAGCAAGAGAGTTCCAGAAAAACATCTACTTCTGCTTTATTGACTATGTCAAAGCCTTTGACTGTGTCAATCACAACAAATCGTGGAAAATTCTTCAAGAGATGGAAATACCAGACCACCTGACCTGCCTCCTGAGAAATCTGAATGCAGGCCAGGAAGCAACAGCTAGAATTGGACATAGAATGATAGACTGGTTCCAAATTGAGAAAGGAGTACATCAAGGCTATATGTTGTCACCCTGCTCTTTTAACTTATATGCAGAATAGATCATGTGAAATGCCAGGCTAGATGAAGCACAAGCTGGAATCAAGATTACTTGGAGAAATATAAATAACCTCAGATATACAGAGGATACCATCCTTATGGCTGAAAGTGAAGAACTAAAGAGCCTCTTGAAGAAAGTGAAAGAGGAGAGTTAAAAAGCTGGCTTAAAATTCAACATTCAAAAAATGAAAATCAAGGCATCTGGTCCCATCTCTTCATGGAAAATAGATGGGGAAACAATGGAAACAGTATCAGACTTTATTTTTTTGGGCTCCAAAATCACTGCAGATGGTGATTGCAGCCATGAAATTAAAAAACGCTTGCTCCTTGGAAGAAAAGCTATGATCAACCTAAACAGCATACTGAAATGCAGAGACATTATTTTGCTGACAAAGTTCTGTCTAGTCAAAGCTATGCTTTTTCTAGTAGTCACATATGGATGTGAGAGTTGGCTATAAAGAAAGCTGAGTACCAAAGAATTGATGCTTTTGAACTGTGCAGGAATTCCAGTTGAGCTGTTTCAAATCCTAAAAGATGATGCTGTGAAAGTGCTGCCCTCAATATGCCAGCAAATTTGGAAAACTCAGCAGTGGCCACAGGACTGGAAAAAGTCAGCTTTCATTCTAATCCTTAAGAAATGCAATGCCAAAGAATGCTCAAACTACCACACAATTGCACTCATCTCAGACACTAGTAAAGTAATGCTGAAAATTCTCCAAGCCAGGTTCCTACAGTACATGAACCATGAAGTTCCAGATGTTCAAGCTGGATTTAGAAAATGCAGAGGAACCAGAGATAAAATTGACAACATCCATAGGATCATGGAAAAAGCAAGAGAGTTCCAGAAAAACATCTACTTCTGCTTTATTGACTATGTCAAAGCCTTTGACTGTGTCAATCACAACAAATCGTGGAAAATTCTGAAAGAGATGGGAATACCAGACCACCTGACCTGCCTCCTGAGAAATCTGAATGCAGGCCAGGAAGCAACAGCTAGAATTGGACATAGAATGATAGACTGGTTCCAAATTGAGAAAGGAGTACATCAAGGCTATATGTTGTCACCCTGCTCTTTTAACTTATATGCAGAATAGATCATGTGAAATGCCAGGCTAGATGAAGCACAAGCTGGAATCAAGATTACTTGGAGAAATATAAATAACCTCAGATATACAGAGGATACCATCCTTATGGCTGAAAGTGAAGAAATAAAGAGCCTCTTGATGAAAGTGAAAGAGGAGAGTGAAAAGGCTGGCTTAAAATTCAACATTCAAAAAATGAAAATCAAGGCATCTGGTCCCATCTCTTCATGGAAAATAGATGGGGAAACAATGGAAACAGTATCAGACTTTATTTTTTTGGGCTCCAAAATCACTGCAGATGGTGATTGCAGCCATGAAATTAAAAAACGCTTGCTCCCTGGAAGAAAAGCTATGATCAACCTAAACAGCATACTGAAATGCAGAGACATTATTTTGCTGACAAAGTTCTGTCTAGTCAAAGCTATGCTTTTTCTAGTAGTCACATATGGATGTGAGAGTTGGCTATAAAGAAAGCTGAGTACCAAAGAATTGATGCTTTTGAACTGTGCTGTTGAAGAAAAATCTTGAGTCCCTTGGACAGCAAGGAGATCCAAAAGAAATTAGTCAATCCAAAAGGAATTAGTCAATCCGAAAGGAATTAGTACTGAATATTCATTGGAAGGTCTTATGCTGAAGCTGAAACTCCAGTACTTGGCCACCTGATGCAAATAACTGACTCATTCGTAAAAACCTTGATGCTGAGAAAGATTGAAGGCAGAAGAAGGAGATGAGAGAGGATGAGATGGTTGAATAGCATTACCAACTCAATGGACATGAGTTTAAGAAAAGTCCAGGAGTTGGTCATGGACAGGGAAGCCTGGTGTGCTACAGTCCATGGGGTCACACAGAGTTGGACATGACTGAGCAGCTGAACTGAACTGAACTGATTCTCCTCCAAGCCACCCTCCCATCCAGGCTAGTACATAACATTGGGCAGTTTCATGTGCTACACAATAGATCTCTGTTGGTTATCCATTTTAAATATAGCAGTGTGTTCATGACCTTCTTGAAGTCTTTTACTATCCCTTCCCCTCCAGCAACTATAAGTTATTTTTCTAAGTCCTTGAATCTCTTTCATTTTGTAAGTAAGTTCATTTGTATCATTTATTTTTCAATTCCACATACAAGGGATACCATATAATATATCTCCTATGTTTCTGGCTTACTTCACTGAGTATGAAGAAACTGTGATTTTTAAAGTACTGATCTGATCCAACTTTTAATGTTTACTTTGGACAATGATGAAAAGTGAAAGTGGAAGTGTTTGTTGCTCAGTCATGTCCCACTCTTTGCAAGTCCATGGACTATAGCCCAACATACACCTCTGTCCATGGAATTCTCCATTCATGAATACTGGAGTGGATTGCCATTCCCTTCTCTAGGGGATATTCCTGACCCAGAATTGAACCCAGATCTCCTGCACTGCAGGCAGATTTTTACTGTCTGAACCAACAATAATACATGCATTCTAATCTAATTTTCAAAGCTTATATATCACAGAACTGTAATACATTCAATATTATCATATTTTAAATATTTCCTTAAAAATTATAGTGCTTTCTGCTACTTCTTTATCTACATGTTATTGGAGGGAACAAAACCTAACCAATTAAACCAACAATCCCAGTTTCCTGGATATAGTTGATATTTCCTGTGTTTCAGACAATATCATATTGGTAAAGTAAAATTTCTAATTATATGCTTTCTATCGGGGAAGGCAATGGCACCCCACCCCAGTACTCTTGCCTGGAAAATCCAGTGGATGGAGTAGCCTGGTGGGCTGCAGTCCATGGGGTCGCTAACAGTCGGACAGACTGAGCGACTTCACTTTCACTTTTCTCTTTCATGCATTGGAGAAGGAAACGGCAACCCACTCCAGTATTCTTGCCTGGAGAATCCCAGGGATGGGGGAGCCTGGTGGGCTGCCGTCTATGGGGTCACATAGAGTCGGACACGACTGAAGTGACTTAGCAGCAGCATGCTTTCTATATTTTAGTATATATCATAGCTTATTTTTTTCCTCTGATCATTTGAAAATGTATTGGATCAAGTTTTACAATATATGAAATACCTTTTCTGTTTTTCCAATAAAATAAATATTGTAGCTTTAATGTTTTTCAAAGAGTTAGTTATAAACTACAAATACAATCAGGAACATGTTTCACTCTCATCTATTTACCTGATAACATAAAACTTGTTTTGGATAGGAAGACTGGACTGAAGTAGGCCATGGAAATAATGATTGTGTTTATATGCTTGTTCATATACATCACATATTTCTGCAGCTCAGTGAGATATTTTATTGTCAAAGATAGCATAAGGGCCTCTATAAAAATAAGCAAAATGTGAATGATGTTGAATGAAAATTTGTAAGACTGACAAATCAGTTTCAAATGATATGTCACTGAATTAACAGTGGGACAAGAAAGAAAGTATCTAAATTAGACAGACAGTGAAGCAAGTACCCAACTCCAAAGCTAGGATAAAAATAAGCAGAATTGAAAGCTCTGCAGAAACAAAATTGAAATGGGCAGAAGAACAAATGGAACCTGACATTATGACTTTGTATGGCCTAGATGTCTGTGACTGGAAATATCAAATGATATATATAAAGGCTGAGTGAAAAGTAAAATGGCTAAGTTTGGAATCGCTGGAGAGAAAATCATTTTAAAATGAAACTGTCAACATGGCTGAGTGTCCTGGTGATTTGCCATTGTCTTTTAAAATCTGTTCCTGGTAGACGTATTGAGAGGAAAAGTAACTGAGATAAAAATCACATGCCACTTAAAATTTTAGTTTTAACTTTATGACAAATAGCTTAGCTATTTAACCTTGAGTAAATCACTTAACTTTTCTGATCTTAGCATCCTTTTCACAACCTTTGATAAACTATTGGGCAAAATGGTGCATCTGTTCTGTTTCTATTTATCATCACTTAAAATAATCACGGAGAAGACAATAGTACACGACTCTAGTACTCTTGCCTGGAAAATCCCATGGACAGAGGAGCCTGGTGGGCTGCAGTTCATGGGTCGCTGAGAGTTAGACACGACTGAGCGACTTCACTTTCACTTTTCACTTTCATGCATTGGAGAAGGAAATGGCAACCCACTCCAGTGTTCTTGCCTGGAAAATTTCAGGGACGGTGGAGCCTGGTGGGCTGCCACCTATGTGGTCACGCAGAGTCGAACACGACTGAAGTGATTTAGCAGCAGCAGCAGCAGCAAAATATAATATCTTAAGGAATCCAGGAAATGCTTTTCTTAGGTTCCATTCTAGCTCCACCATTACTGCTGCTGCTGCTGCTAAGTTGTTTCAATCTGGTCCGACTCTGTGCAACCCCATAGACGGCAGCCTACCAGGCTCCTCCGTCCCTGGGATTCTCCAGGCAAGAATACTGGAGTGGGTTGCCATTTCTTCTCCAATGCATGCATTCAGGCTAAGTCGCTTCAGTCGTGTCTAACCCTGTGCAACCCCATGGACAGCAGCCCACCAGGCACCTCTGTTAACAGGATTCTCCAGGCAAGAGTACTGGAGTGGGTTGCCATTTCCTTCTCCACCACCATTTGCTAAGAGTATCTTAATTTTTCTCTACGTCTGTGTCTTTGTGCATCAACTGTGGTTAATAAAAGTATGTACCTCACATGGTCACTATGAAGACAAAAATGAAATAATGCACAAAAAGCATTTTACATAAAGTCTATTGGAAAAGCATTCACTATACATCAGTAAAGATTGATTTACGAAGAAGTTTATGTAACTTAAGCTTTAGGATCTTTATTTGCTGGGATTCCTTCCAATATCTTATACCTGATTTTTGGTTAAAATGTATTATTTTAAAGGTATACCCAAACATTCAATAAGGCTCAAAACTAAAAAGTAGCAACTATTTCTTTACAATGCATATTTTAAAACTAACATCTAAAACATCTTTCAGTTAGTTACAAAACAATAGCAGTCTAAAGAAGCTTGATATAGCTAAAAATGTGAATGTGAACATGTTAGTCGCTCAGTCACATCCAACTTCTGAGATCACATGGATTATAACCCACCATGCTCCTCTGTCCATGGAATTCTCTTAGGCAAGCATACTGGGGAGTGGGTCACCATTTCCTTCTCCAGGGAATCTTCCCAACTCAGAGACTGGACCCGGGTCTCCCACATTGCAGGCAGACTCTTTACGGTCTGAGCCACTAGGGTAGCTAAAAAGTAGTCAAATGTGTTGTCTAAATTAGAATTAACATGGAGTATATGGTTTGTAAAATTGTCATGTCATGAAACTGACACTGATTTCAAGAATGTCAAGTCCTTAAAAGGAACTTGAGTTGACAAAGACATCTAGGCAGCATGGCAACATGAGAGTCCATTTTCTGTTTTCAATCACTAGATTGCGGTTACCAATGGGAAAATAGAAGACTAGGAAGGAAAGAATCTTATCGCTTCTGTGAGGGAAAAAAGTAAAGTTCTTCTAATGAACTACATTTCTGAGGAAAAAGGAAAAACTTTATTTCATCCTTGAGTTTGAGACTAACAATTCTGACTATCTCTTACTCCTGAATTACAGGGAGTTTGGTGTGATAAAAAATAAAAGTAAGCTCCTTATGCTCCTAACTTTCTGCTCTTCTCCCACCTGAAACCTTCCTAGAACAGAATTCAGAAACTTTAATTATCTGGGGAAATTAAACATGATATTGCTCAGATAAGGAAACCCAATGGAGGATACAGAGTGAAAGGCAAATGAGACACCTCAGTAAAGCAGAGTGGCCAGAGTGCAGACTGTCATAGGAAAGGTTCTGATTTCATCCTCCCTACTTCCTAGAGATATGACCATGAAAAGTATTTAACTTTCCTGAGCCTCAGGGTTGTTTATTTATTTTTTTAACTTATCAAAAATTGATGTTTCCTATTCTGCAAATCTCAGAGAATTTACCATCAGTTTCAGCTTTTATTATGAGAATCTCTACAAATAAAAGATTAAGTAGTTACCATAGAATAGTTTAAAACTTACTCCTTAATAATAGTACTTAAAAATAGTACAGAATTTTTTAATATGTTATTTAAAAAAAAAACCTTCCACTTACAGACACTCACTGTAGTATAATTTGAAGTCTAGATATATTGGATAATTTCATATAATGAGTTCATTGTACATGTATTGACTGAGTTATTTAATTGGTAGTGGCTCTGCCATTAGTTGTGTGATCTTGGGGAAGTTACTTAAAATGCCTGTTCTTTCCAATTCTTTATCTGTAAAAGGAGATTAATCACAGTGGTAGATATGAAGAATAGATTTATAAGTTTTAGAAATCTATGGTAAATGGTAAATACATTATGAAATTTTACGATATTATTATACTCTACTTTAATACCAACTGTTTTATTTAATATACTAACAAAATTTTACCAATAAAGGAAATGAAAAAACACATGAATATCCACAATTTCAATATCCCAACAAATTGGAAATTTCTCATTTTTCATGCTTTTCCAGTTCTTGACTATATCCTGGGGAATTTTTATAGTATGACAATTGCAAGATTTTTAGTTGTTAAATAACATCATTAGATTATAAACATTTTCTGTATTTCCTCCTAATATTCATGCCTAGGTTTAAGGGATGTAACATTTCTCTCAGTATAATACTATCAAATTATTTCATCAGTGAATCATAGCTTGAAATTCAATTTTTATATGTAATGAGATAAAATTTCTCATTTTTCATGCTTTTCCAGTTCTTGACTATATCCTGGGGAATTTTTATAGTATGACAATTGCAAGATTTTTAGTTGTTAAATAACATCATTAGATTATAAACATTTTCTGTATTTCCTCCTAATATTCATGCCTAGGTTTAAGGGATGTAACATTTCTCTCAGTATAATACTATCAAATTATTTCATCAGTGAATCATAGCTTGAAATTCAATTTTTATATGTAATGAGATAATCATACTGTGAGAGACCAAAAAAAAAAAAGAAAAAAAAAAAACCTCATTGACGGTTAACCATCAATTTTATTTTATTATTGCTATTATTTACAATGTGCTTATTGAAATAATAATATATTTTAACTTTTCTTAATATTATTACCTAAGAATAAAAGTATTGTGTCAAATGATGAGAACATTTTTAAGAAGCCTGAAATATATTGCAACACTACTTTTTAGAAGAGTTTTACCCATTCAAGTATCAAAACAAACAAAAAATGCATCTGTGTATGTTTCATATAACCGCAGAATTGGGTTTATCACTGATTTATTATTAATTTTAATATTTGAATAGAAACCCTTTTTTAAATATATATAAAAGTTTTATTCATTTTGCAACATGTGTGTGTGAATGTGTACATACAGGAATAGTTATAGCTATATAACTATATAAACTTTGAGAGGAAAAGAAACATAGTCTAAATTGTATGTACCATTAGAGGTTGGAAACTTTACAAGAAAGACAGATAGATTATTCAGAACTGATGTGTCCCTTTTTGTCTTTTAATATATTTCAAATTTATAATTTTAATATGAAAAACTGATTAACATAATTATTTTTAAAATCTATTTTATTGAAGTATAGTTGATTTGCTATGTTGTATTTTTTTCTTCTGTACGATACACTGATTCAGTTATACATATATATATTAGGTTGACCAAAAGTTTCAGTCAGGTTTTTCTGTAACATGCTATCCACCCTTATTATACACAATAGTTTTAAAACTTCCCTGAAAATTCATTGTTCTGACTCCCTTCCCTTCCCCTTACCCCTGCCAACCACTGATCTTTTACTTTCCCATATCTATATTTATATATATGACTCTATTGTTCCAGTTATTGTTTTTGTTTTTGTCTAATAGTCTTTCATATGTAGTTTCATCAATAATATTATTTTTATTTTATTATTTTTAATATAAATATACTTATTTTAATTTGAGGTTAATTATTTTACAATATTGTATTGGTTTTACCATACATCAACATGAATCTGCCACAGGTATACCCGTGTTCACCACCCTGAAACCCTCTCCTTCCTCCCTCCCCGTACCATCCCTCTGGGTCATCCCAGTGCACCAGCCCCAAGCATCCTGTATCATGCATTGAACTTGGACTGGCAATTCATTTCATATATGGTATTATATATGTTTCAGTGCCATTCTCCCAAATCATCCCACCCTCTCCCTCTCCCACAGAGTCCAAAAGACTGTTCTATATATCTGTATCTCTTTTGCTGTCTTGCATACAGGGTTATCATTACCATCTTTCTAAATTCCATATATATGCGTTAGTATACTGTATTGGCAGGGAAGGCAATGGCACCCCACCCCAGTACTCTTGCCTGGAAATCCAATGGATGGAGTAGCCTGGTGGGCTGCAGTCCATGGGGTCGCTAACAGTCGGACAGACTGAGTGACTTCACTTTCACTTTTCTCTTTCATGCATTGGAGAAGGAAATGGCAACCCACTCCAGTATTCTTGCCTGGAGAATCCCAGGGATGGGGGAGCCTGGTGGGCTGCCGTCTATGGGCTGTCTCTTATACACATCTATGGACTGTAGCCTGCCAGGCTCCTCTGTCCATGGAATTCTCCAGGCAAGAATACTGGAGTGGATTGCCATTTCCTTCTCCAATACATGAAAGAGAAAAGTGGCAGTGAAGTCACTCAGTCTGTCCGACTGTTAGCGACCCCATGGACTGCAGCCCACCAGGCTACTCCATCCATTGGATTTTCCAGGCAAGAGTACTGGGGTGGGGTGCCATTGCCTTCCC
>SJYX01003673.1:0-19304 GCA_006410675.1 Oreotragus oreotragus | reverse complement strand
CAAACAGGGGCTCTGTATGAACCTAGAGGGGTGGGATGGGAGGGAGATGGAGGGAGGTTCATAAGGGAGGGGATATATGTTATACCTATGGCTGATTTATGTTGAGGTTTGACAGAAAACAACAAAATTCTGTAAAGCAATTATCCTTCAATTAAAAAATAAACTTTAAAAACTATATACCATAAAATTTGCCCATTTTAAATGTGGAATTAAATTATTTTTACTAAATTTAGCAACATTTTTTAGTAAATTTAGCACACACACACAAACATAATATTCCAAAAGCTTTCAGTTTTAGAACACTCCATTAACCTAAATGCTGTTTATAATTAACGCTGCCTTGCCTCCCCACTCTAGGCAACTACTATCTATGTCTTTAGATTTGTCTTTTCCATGCATTTCACATGAATTTAATTTTACAGTGTATTTATTTCATATTTGATTTCTTTTTTTTTTTGACCTGATATCTCAGAGGTTTGTCCTTTGTCCATTAGCAGTATATACAACTATTCCATTTATTTTCATTGCCAAATAGTATTTCCTTATATAGAAATATGAATCCAATCACCATTTGAATTATTTCTTTTGTTGTTGTTGTTCTTTTTTTTTTTTTTTTTTGCTATGTTGAAAATGCTTCTATGATTATTTAATTATTTTTACACAAATTTTTACATGGTGAAGTTTAAATTAGATTTTGGTAAAATAAATAAGGACTACAATGATAAAACAATTTTTTAAATGAGGAATGTATATGATAAGGTATGATTTGTTCAGTTATTTATTAATGGGCTGGATGTCATCCAGGGGACTATGAAGTTAACTCAAACATTTTTATTAGCTATGCAACTTTGTGAGGAAAAACATGTGTTATTTTCTCAGAATCAAGGAAATGACTAAACATTTTCTTTCCTGAGGAGTTGTTTATAGAAGCTAAACAAACCTTAAGAAGCAATATTTTTTAAACTTTCCACACTCACCTTATGAGAGTATTCACTTATCAACACCATGAAAGCAGTATTCCCTATGTTACCTAATCCATCAAAACACGGTGTGAAAGATAAAAGAGAAATAGAAAAATACATTTTCTTACTTCTGCTCTTTGAGCAAAAGGGAAGTTGAGGAGACAAATTAAGGTGCTGAGATTTTTAATTATATTAATACATTTGTTATGGAAAACTATATATGTAAAAATATGTGTTTCAGTTATAGTTTAAAATTTTATTCCATTTTTCTTATAACCTTTAGTCTTTTATGTGAAAAGCATTAACATTAAAACTATACTTTAAAGGAATGAAAAAGCATATGGAGCACAGTATTTTTTTTCCATTTGGAAAATATTACACATTTATGTTGTTGTAGAATAAAAATAAACACATACACAATCTTCATGCTTCTGAAATATCACAGTGTATTATTACAGAAAATATAAAATATTAATAACTTTTTTTCAATTTCAGAGATCATATTTGTTCTGGTAATTTATGAAGTTTTATATTAATTGCTTTCCAACTAATTTTCATAATGAAAGTTAAAGTGAAGTCACTCAGTCATGTCTGACTCTTTGCATACCCATGGACTGCACAGTCCATGGAATTCTCCAGGCCAGAATACTGGAGTGGGTAGCCTTTCCCTTCTCCAAGGAATCTTTCCAACCCAGGGATCAAACCCAGGTCTCCAGCATTGCAGGTGGATTTTTTACCAGCTGAACCACAAAGAAGCCCAATTTTCATAATAATCACCCATAAGAAGGACTAAAAAAAAAAAAAAAAGACTCAATTACATAGTAAACATTTAAGAACTCTTTGCAAATACATTTCATGACTTTAAGTGTCATTCACTTTTTTAGCTGTAAAACATGGCATCTAAGACCTAAATAGCTGTGAAGATAATATGTTCATTTACTGCTCCGTACAGTCTTTTGGGCTTCCCAGAAAGCGTTAGAGTTGAAGAAACTGCCTACTAATGAAGGAAACACAAGAGAAATGAGTTCCATACCTGGGTCTGAAAGATCTGGAGAAGGGCATGGCAACCCACTCCAGTATTCTTGCCTGGAGAATTCCATGGACAGAGAAGCCTGGAGGGTTACAGTCCATATAGTTGCAAAGAGTAAAATATGACTAAAGAGGCTTAGCATGCATGCATATAGTTGTGTGCCCTCCATTTTACCTAGCTGGGCTTCCCTGGAGGCTCAGCCAGTAAAGAACCCTCCTTCAATGCAGGAAGATACCCTAGAAGAGGGCATGGCAACCCACTCTAGTATTTTTGCCTGGAGAAACTTCATGGACAGAGGAGCCTGGCTGGCTACAGCCCATGAAGTCACACAGAGTCAGACATGACTGAACAACTAAGCACTTAGCTAAGAATTTAAAAGAATATCTTTATGTAGATACTCCCTCCTATGCACAACTTCTACATTTCTCTAGGAATACATGTGAACATAGTTTAAGAGTCTGGATTGAATATGTTTTAATGTGTGGAAGAATAAACTCCAAATATTAGTGGCTTAAAATAGCAAATGTTTCTTCCTGCTCTTTCTAGATGGCTTAGAATTCAGCTCTAGGCACTCATGGATCCTAAAAAAATGTTCTGTCATATTGATTCTGCTTTAGGTGCTCATATAGAACTTCGAGTGAGAACTGGAAATGTCCTCACTTCCAGTCACACTTCATGGTTCATAACTTTGGTGGGCACATCCAAATTCAAAAGGTTGAGGAAGTTCAATCCTTCCTGTACATGGAAATAAAGGGAAACAATAATAATGAATATCAGTACTTTTATTTATCTTAGTTGACAAATTTTACCTTTCTTATTTTCTAAAATTGGATTTGTGTGATATTATTAAAAGAAAAAAAAACAATAAAAAGGAAGAAATTGATGATGTCCTGCTTGTCAAAATAATTTCCATTAGTAAACAAAATTTAACAGTGCTGCCATTTGTAGCCACCTCATTTGCTAATTTCCCTGTCTCTCAACTTGATCTTTAGTAGTTACTACAGGGTGACTGAAATTAATTAACAAGTATGATGATCAAAGCACAAGGTGTATGTCAGCTATTTCTAATCATCCTTGTTGATTAGAATGGGTTTTGAAACAAACACAACATATGTCCTGAAAACCACTTGTTAAAAAGCATGAAGTTTTCATTTAGTCCTTTCTTCAGTCTTTCAATAATAGATTAGTGAGTATCTATTGTGGTAACTATATTGTACGATGTTGATAAAACAAAGATATGAAGAAGTCAGAGATTATCACTAATGGACTACATGAGTGAGGGAAAAGTTGGGATTATTTACATAATAATTCAATATTGAATGTAGTGTAATGAGACCAGAAGAGATATTCCTGAAGAAATAGTTGATGATATCTAGTGTATAATGAGAAATTAACTGGAGAAAGAGGTGGGAGAGAGATTTTCTTTGACACTTAGAAGGATAGACTACACATTTAATAAAAATGGAGACAGCCATTGTGGATGGAAGATAGAGAGCAAAAGGGTTTATGGAACTTAAGTTCAGCTGAAAATGACTACAGTGAAATAGTGATTGGATTCCAAAGGACTTGATAATAATTAACTGAGGGCTAAAAGCCAAGAAGCACTTCTAGGTACAGTGGAAAGTGAATTGGTCTTAGATTCAAACAGATTTTGTTCTATAATCTTCCAACTCTTTTACTCTAGAAAAATGGGCTCCTAGGGCCCCAATTTTCTCATTGACATGATGGTGATGATAACATTTACTTTATATGACTACTATTAACATGACAGAGAATGTTTATGTATCCAACCCATTGAAGATTACTTTAATTTGAGATCTCAAAAATACAAACATCAAAGTCGGATATGACTTGAAAGAAATGTATGGAGGAAAACATTGGTGAAGGATAAAGAGGAGTGAGATAATAGAAAGAGGCTACAAACTGTGATAATGTCTAATACATATGCAGGAAAGAGGGTGGGAAAAAGAAAGGAATTGAGTAGAAAGAATCTCAGACTACAGTGCATTTCTAGGAAACATTCAGCCAGGTTGATGGTGGTCCTGGAGTCAAAGTTTTCCCATAAAGAGCTCATAACTTATAGGAATAGACTTGTTTTTTCATCTCCACAGTACTCAGTCAGTATGTGGGACAAGGCTATGAGAGCTGTGGTCTTAGCAAAAACACGATGGTGAATCCAGAGAGGAAAGTGCTTGGACATCAGTCAAGCATGCTATCAACAAGAGGCCTGATTTACATATTTTTTATGGCTGCCACTACTCACTCCTTGCATCACGTAGATCATATGTACTTTCCACAAGTTTAGGGAATTGCTTCTATCCCATGAATTTCTCTTTTTGAAGAAGACTTGAAGAAGAACTGTAGGATCTTGTATTTTTAGGGGAGTACAAAATACTCCCCTCTGCTAAAGTTGGCTGCAAGGCTCCAAAGTGAATGTGAAAAAAGCCTCAGCTATCTCCTTTGCAGATCTTGATGGCTTACATGGTACTGTGACTCATTACTGAAGTGTCTGAGCTGTTGGAAATACCTTTTTTGGGGGAATTCTTTGGCAACCCAGGGATTAGAAGTCTACACACTCACTGCCAAGGGCCTAAGTCTTGTCCCTGAGTGGTCAGAGAAATAAGACCCCACAAGCAGTGGCATGCATCCAAAACAAACAAATAAACAATAACAACAACAACAAAAAAAAGTGTTTGATTCTTGAAAACAAAATGAAGAAAACCTAATGGGAAATACCTCAAAATTATCTCCTCAAAAATGTATTTTTCAAGCCAGTATTTCTGAACATGTCCTTTCACATTTCCAGTGGGGTGGAGTAAGGGAATATGAAGAGGCACCCATGGGAATTATATGGATTGCATATTAATTCTTTCTTGTTTCCATTGTGTAAAATCATTCACACTTTCTCATTGTGATCAAGGTCCATTACTTTTATTGTGATGATTAACTCTTCTTACTTGCTGGTCCCTGAACACACGCACTCTAAAATTCTTAGGCTATAGCCATAGACAGTAGTCCACTGGAGTACTTGATGTGTCCCCTTGTAAGAGTACATTCTTCTGGGGATCAGGACTTTCAACCCTGTAAATTGTGAGTGCAAGAAGCACATACTTTTCAGTAGGTCATTTTGAGTGATGGTAAATGGAGTCACCTCTGGTTCCACTCATTGGTTGGTGGACCCACATAATTTGTCTTGTGGATATCACCATAGAATGGTCTTTAAGTTGATACATAACACTGCATATTGAAAAATATCATCCCATTCTTTCAGAAAGTTGTCTGAGTTGGCACTTCAGCTTTACAAGTCCAGTTTTCTAAAAAGTCAACCTTTTCTGGATGGTACAATACTTTATTCTATTGGTAGACCGCAGGACCCTATGGTTATGGATGCACTCACCTTTCTCAAGATGAAGCATTATCTGACCAGATGCTATGTTCTGTGCATTACATTCCTGTGAATCAGACATCTCATAATACCTCAAATAGTGCTGCTGATTAAGGATCTGTAGGCAAGAAAGAGAAAGGCATTCAACATATGAGATAGTTGTCCATCCTCTGTATATGAACTATTGGCCCTTCAAGTATAGAATGTGTGTTATAATAGCTTTATTTTGTGCCACCATGACCACTTTGTCCGTGTGCTCATTGTGTCAGTCCAGATCAAAACATGGTAATGGCTCACTACTATTTATTAGTCAAGTCATTTGCTGACTTAACAAAATGCCTCTTGTTTTCTGAGTGATTCTTGGTAGCCATCAATGTATGGTAAATGCTTACTCTTTGTGCCCAATCCTAATGTCCATCCACATGCTTCAGTCCCAAATATCCCTGTTGTCAATATTGCATGTTTTTTACCTTTAGGCTCTGATATGATGACCTGCCATTGACCATTACCCAAGAATATGTATCTATATCTTAATCTATATCTATATCATCTGTGGGTTTCCCTGGCGGCTCAGCTGGTAAAGAATCCACCTAAAGTGTAAGAAACCTGGATTTGATCCCTAGTTTGGGAAGATCCCCTGGAGAATGGAATGGCTACCCACTCCAGCATTCTGGCAGGGAGAATTCCATGAACTCTATAGTCCATGGGGTCTCAAAGAGTCAGACACAACTGAGCAACTTTCACTTTTCACTTTCATATCATCTGTATATCTCTCATGTCCCCATACTGGACTAATTCCTGTTCTACAGAAAGTAAATGAACAATGCAATGCTTGCAGCCCCATCTATTGGGAAAGTTGACATTCTCTATTATTTTTCAAAATTACTTTTTTTTTTTTACACCCACATAGCAAGCTAAACTATCTGTAAATCAACTTTATTCATTCTCCTTTCCTTTGGCTGTTTATAATGGGGTACTACTCATTACAGTAGTCTATACTTACTCTTCAGATCCTTCCACTTCTACAGAGACTAAAGGGCAAAATAGATGTAGGTACGATAAGTATTAGTAACTGTGTCTTTGACATCTTGAATTATGGTGTTAAGCTCCATCATATCTCTTTCTCCTTCCAAAATACTTCATGGTTTTGGATTTGCTATCTCAGTAAATGTGTGACAGAGTACAGGTTCAAAAATTTCTCTATGGGCTTTCCTGTTATGATAGCTTTTACCACATAGGTCAAGAACAAAATGTGGAGGTTACTACCTTGCCAAGTGTATCAATTCCAATTATTCACTAAAGACTGGAAGAATATCCATTATATGCATTGGGCCTAAACACCATGCTTTGTATGTCATGCCAAGGTGCCTGACAATCATGCATCTAATAATACAATAAATGTAAATTTAAAAATTAAGAATTTTATTAAATGAGTTGTGTGTATCTTATTCTCTCAGTTGTGTCCGACTCTTTGCGACCTCATGGCCTGTAGTCCACCAGGCTCTTCTGTCCATGGTATTTCCCAGGCAAGAACATTGGAATGGATTGCCATTCCCTTCTCCAGGAGATCTTCCCAACCCAGGGATGGAACCTGGGTCTCCTGCATTGCAGGCAGATTCTTTACCATCTGAACCACCAGGGGTAGCCCTAGTGGTAAAGAATCTGCTTGCCAATGCAAGGGATGTAAAAGATCCGGGTTCAGTTCCTGGTTGGGGAAGATTCCCTGGAGGAGGAAATGGCAACCCACTCTGTTATTCTTGCCTGGAGAATCCCATGAACAGAGGAGCCTAGTGGACTATGGTCTATGGGGTCACAGAATCGGACACACATACCTGACTTAGCAGGTATAAAATTATAGACTCTCAAAACCTATTGACTTTTTTCCTCTTTGAGCAGAAATTTAGCTAATATGCCATTCCAACAGGAAGATAATTTGATGTGTGGGTCTTCAGGTATTATACTCTTTGTCCCTTAGTGTCTGACTATGTTCATTTTCCCACTGTAAAGTCACCTGGTTAAATGACCATAGGTTCCTTTGAGGGAAACAGAGGGATTCTTGCAGTTGTGTTGCAGGGACTTTTCTTCCAAGGACCCAGATACTTCTTCAATCAGAGTTTTTGACATAAAAATTGGGTCTGATCTAGGTACTGAACAACAGATCATGTCTTTTCATTGACAGAACTGCCTTCATCCTCCTGATATTCTGTTCTTACTTTTTTTCTGGTTATAGATATTAAGCACCACAGTTGTTGGCTGCCTATCTATTTTTTCCCCACTGACATCATGCTCTATTTTCCAGTTTCGTGACTTACTATGTGTCAGCCTTCCTTGAATATCCCTCTACCAGGCTGATATTTAAGCTAACACAGAGTTTTGGCTTTTGACAACTTAGAACTCTGAATTTTGCCACCTGGTTTCTTTTACTTTACAGCTTCATTCATCTCCATCCATATAATCATCGTTCTCTGGCTACTCTCATAACCTTAGGATTAGTTTACATAGTCACTGTTGACCTGCTTAATGTTGACAGTACTCCATTAATAAGTGGATTATTGTAGTCCTAATGAACAGATTGTCTTCTAGGATCTCCTGTGAAAAATTATCTTCTGTGAGTCTGGCTTCACATGATAATCTATTAATATCACACTATTTCTATTATTTTCAGTCCTCTATTTAGTTCTTTATACCACTTGCCATGACAACTCAGGGGCTTATACTCCATTCAGTGTTGATCATCTCTTTTTCCACTTCTAAGAGCTACCTCAGCAGCGACTTTTCTCCAGCAACTTATCTGTTGAAGTTTGGTATCCCAAGAAAAAAGTGTTTTCCAATCAATTACTTCTTAGGGACTCATTCTTACATTCTGGTCCAAGTAATCAAGTATATTCTAAACTGGGCACAGGGATACTCTTGACTCAATATTTAGTCCCTGGCAGCTCTTTTGGAATATAGATTCTTCCTTTGCTTATCAGGCCCTGAAAGTCCACAGTTGATTTTTCCTTCAATTTAACCTTAGCACTTAGGGATTCTAAGCTAAGCACTTAGAGCACCTTAGCACTCTCCTCACTTGGAAACCAAGAGAGGAGATGGAGACAACTGAGCTGAATACTTATTGACTCTTGGAGACAGTCTTCCCTTGCATCTTCCAGGATGGGGGTAATGCTGGAAGAAGTGGGTTAAGCAAGTCTGTGAGCCTGAGGGTTTAAAGATGTCTGTCTCATCCCCATATTACTAGAGTGCAGGTTTTAACAATAAGGGTCTGACTTCTGACTTTAGCATAATGGGGGCTTCCCTGGTGGCTCAGAGGTTAAAGTGTCTGCCTGCAATGCAGGAGACCTGGGTTTGATCCCTGGGTTGGGAAGATCCCCTGGAGAAGGAAATGGCAACCCACTCCAGTACTCTTGCCTGGAGAATCCTATGGAGGGAGGAGCCTGGTAGGTTACAGTCCATGGAGTCTCAAAGAGTTGGACATGACTGAGAGACTTTATTTTAGTATAATGAGCTACTTGAGCTGGAAATTGTCACATGAGCTCTGTTATTCTACCTGGACCTCAGTCTGCTGCTCAATTGTGTCTAATCATCCATTCTAGGAGAAAATTGCCTCTTTGTAAGTTAATAAAAGATACCCCATGACTTTCATATGTAGCCTTTACCTGTTTGGTAACAACCCTGTTTCTCATTATTTCTCCACAATGTGTTATCACAACTCAGCTCTAACCCTGAGACAACTACTATCGTTATAGACATTGTCCCCCTTCTTGTGATATTGTGATCAATAAGAAATATACATTTGGTCTTCATCCTAGTTCTTGGCTGAGTTCCTAAAACCTCTGGAATTCCCTAAGTGCTTATAGCTATGTTTTGTTATGTTATGAGGTGACCTTTGGACCCCACTTAAGGATGCAGACTATTTGCCAGAGGAGGCAACCATGTGATTAGAAGATTGGAACTTTCAGTCCTAACCCCTTGACTTCCTAACAGGAGAGAAGGGCTGGCGATTGAGTTTGATCACCTGTGGCCAATTTTTTAATCAACCATGCCTATGAAATTAAGCCTTCATAAAAACCCAAAAGGCTGGGGTTTGTAGAACTTCTGAGTTGGTGAACATGTGGAGACTTGGGGAGAGTGGTGCACTTGGAGAGAGAGGGCATGGAAGCTTTGAGGCCTTTTCCCATCCTCTGCCTTTTGCATCTCTTCCACCTGGCTGTTATCTAGCAAGTAAAATATTTCTCTGTGTTCTGCGAGCCGCTCTGCTTTAGCAATTTAATCAAGCCAACAAGGGAGTGGGAAGCCCAGTTTATAGCTGATTGGCCAGAAAAACAAGTTTGCATTTGCCACTGGTACACAGGAGGTATTGTGGTGCTGAGCCCTTAACCTGTAGTGTGCGTTCAGTCATTCAGTCATGTGTTCGACTCTCTATGACCCTATAGACTGTAGTCCACCAGGCCCCTCTTCCATGGAATTTTTCTAACAAGAACGCTGGAGTGGGTCGCCATTTCCTCCTCCAGGTAAGCTTTCCACACAGAAACAAACCCGTGTCTCCTGCATTGCTAGGGGATTCTTCACCACTGAGCCATCAGGTAAGTCTGTGGAATCTGATACTATTTCTAGGTAGATAGTGTCAGAATTGAGTAGAATTGTTGTTTTTTGGTGTGGGGTAATGCCTCCCCCACATCCACACATATTGGAAACTGGGGTCAGAACCCATTTACCCATATATCTTTAAAATCTGACATCATTTTACCTAGGAAGGAATTCCCCTTGGGTATTCTTGGATATTCCTGGAATATCTTTGCAGGTCACCGGCAGTGAATTCTTTAGTAATTAGAATATTACCAGTTGGGGTCTTGCCAGCTTTTTGTTATCCTGCCTGTTTTCTCAGATTGCTTTTGGAAATGCTTCTATTTGTAGGGTTCCTCTGAGAAACATATTCAAAGACAGAATTAGACATATGAGGGAATGATTACAGGGAATGCAGGTTAAAAATAAAAAAGGAGAGAAATGAAAAAAGTGCAGAGCCCATAACTATAAAGATATTGAAAAATAACAGGGAAGAGTAGGATGTTTGAAGATAAATAGTCTCAGAATTTGCAGCGCACATTCAAGAAAGTTTGTCAAGATCAGCTAGGAGTCCTAGAGCCAGGGTCACTCATCAGATAAGTCCTGCAATGCAAAGCCATGTTTTGTTTTGTTTTTATTGGTTGCACTGGATCTTCAGGGCTGTTAGTTGGCTTTCTCTAGTTGCTGTGAGCTACATCTCCTCTCTATTTGCCGAGTGTGGGCTTCTCTCTGCAGTGGCTTCTCATTGCAGAACATAGGCTCTAGAGCACATGGACTAGGTAGTTGTGGCATGTGGTGTGCTGGCTTGGTTGTGCTGTGCTAACGTAGTTGTGCCAAGGCAGATGGAATCTTCCTGGACCAGGGATCATGTTCTCTGCCTTGGGAGGAGATTCTGAAACACTGGACCACTAGGGGAATCCTCAAAGCATTGGTCTTCATTTGCACCCTCGCTGTCCTCACCCATTGGCTGCAAGTACTGCACTACAGGCATTGCCTGGCAGTGAGTGTGGTGGGAATCTAGAGGGACAGCAGATGGATTCCTCAGCTAAGTGGGGCATTTTCAAGTCTGCCTCAGATGCTTTCAATGCATAGTTGATAATAAGCTCTTAAGCATTCTCAGGTACAGCAATTTAGCAGGTCCTTAGAAAGCAAGATTAGCATATTGAGTCATGGCTATATAGTAATTTAAGTAAGCCTCAATGGTAAAGTGGATTTCAGCTTTTGACATGTTTAATCAGTTAAATTGTTTCAAATATTTTGATCAAGAGCCTATTCTTGACTATACACAAATAGTAAGAAAACATTTATTTTTATAAATGTCCTATTGTTGAGTAGAAAATCACATAAGTCCTTTAGCGAAACAATTCAATCAGCAACTGGGCACATACATAACTAAATAGTTTTTAGTGATACTTATTTAAATGAATAAACACAGAAATTAATATGAAAACACATTTTTTTCTTAGAAATATCACATATGCTATAGAAAAAATACATATTTCCATTAAAATAAATATAAATTTCTGGAGTTAATGGATCATATTTGTTTTACTTTATAATCCATAGTGATAGTGGATCAATACAGTTCAGTCGCTCAGTTGTGTCTGACCCTTTGGGACCCCATGAATTAGAGCATCCCAGGCCTTCCTGTCCATCACCAACTCCCGGAATTCACTCAAACTCATGTCCATTGAGTTGGTGCTGCCATCCAGGCATCTCATCCTCTGTCGTCCACTTCTCCTCCTGCCTCCAGTCCCTCCCAGCATCAGTCTTTTCCAAAGAGTCAACTCTTCACATGAGGTGGCCAAAGTATTGGAGTTTCAGCTTTAGCATTAGTCCTTCCAATGAACACCCAGGACTGATCTCCTTAAGAATGGACCGGTTGGATCTCCTTGCAGTCCAAGGGACTCTCAAGAATCTTCTCCAACATCACAGTTCAAAAGCATCAATTCTTCCATACTCAGCATTCTTCACAGTCCAACTCTCACATCCATAATGCTGCTTTTTAATATGCTGTCTAGGTGGGTAATAACTTTTCTTCCAAGGAGTAACCTCTTTTAATTTCATGTGTGCAGTCACCATCTCCAGTGATTTTGGAGCCCTAAAAAATAAAATCTGACACTGTTTCCATTGTTTCCCCACCTATTTCCTATAAAGTGATGGGACTGGATGCCATGATTTTAGTTTTATGAATGTTGATTTTTAAACCAACTTTTTCACTCTCTTCTTTCACTTTCATCAAGAGGCTTTTTAGTTCCTCTTCACTTTCTGCCATAAGGGATTTTTTTTTTTTACACCCACATAGCAAGCTAAACTATCTGTAAATCAACTTTATTCATTCTCCTTTCCTTTGGCTGTTTATAATGGGGTACTACTCATTACAGTAGTCTATACTTACTCTTCAGATCCTTCCACTTCTACAGAGACTAAAGGGCAAAATAGATGTAGGTATGATAAGTATTAGTAACTGTGTCTTTGACATCTTGAATTATGGTGTTAAGCTCCATCATATCTCTTTCTCCTTCCAAAATACTTCATGGTTTTGGATTTGCTATCTCAGTAAATGTGTGACAGAGTACAGGTTCAAAAATTTCTCTATGGGCTTTCCTGTTATGATAGCTTTTACCACATAGGTCAAGAACAAAATGTGGAGGTTACTACCTTGCCAAGTGTATCAATTCCAATTATTCACTAAAGACTGGAAGAATATCCATTATATGCATTGGGCCTAAACACCATGCTTTGTATGTCATGCCAAGGTGCCTGACAATCATGCATCTAATAATACAATAAATGTAAATTTAAAAATTAAGAATTTTATTAAATGAGTTGTGTGTATCTTATTCTCTCAGTTGTGTCCGACTCTTTGCGACCTCATGGCCTGTAGTCCACCAGGCTCTTCTGTCCATGGTATTTCCCAGGCAAGAACATTGGAATGGATTGCCATTCCCTTCTCCAGGAGATCTTCCCAACCCAGGGATGGAACCTGGGTCTCCTGCATTGCAGGCAGATTCTTTACCATCTGAACCACCAGGGGTAGCCCTAGTGGTAAAGAATCTGCTTGCCAATGCAAGGGATGTAAAAGATTCGGGTTCAGTTCCTGGTTGGGGAAGATTCCCTGGAGGAGGAAATGGCAACCCACTCTGTTATTCTTGCCTGGAGAATCCCATGAACAGAGGAGCCTAGTGGACTATGGTCTATGGGGTCACAGAATCGGACACACATACCTGACTTAGCAGGTATAAAATTATAGACTCTCAAAACCTATTGACTTTTTTCCTCTTTGAGCAGAAATTTAGCTAATATGCCATTCCAACAGGAAGATAATTTGATGTGTGGGTCTTCAGGTATTATACTCTTTGTCCCTTAGTGTCTGACTATGTTCATTTTCCCACTGTAAAGTCACCTGGTTAAATGACCATAGGTTCCTTTGAGGGAAACAGAGGGATTCTTGCAGTTGTGTTGCAGGGACTTTTCTTCCAAGGACCCAGATACTTCTTCAATCAGAGTTTTTGACATAAAAATTGGGTCTGATCTAGGTACTGAACAACAGATCATGTCTTTTCATTGACAGAACTGCCTTCATCCTCCTGATATTCTGTTCTTACTTTTTTTCTGGTTATAGATATTAAGCACCACAGTTGTTGGCTGCCTATCTATTTTTTCCCCACTGACATCATGCTCTATTTTCCAGTTTCGTGACTTACTATGTGTCAGCCTTCCTTGAATATCCCTCTACCAGGCTGATATTTAAGCTAACACAGAGTTTTGGCTTTTGACAACTTAGAACTCTGAATTTTGCCCCCTGGTTTCTTTTACTTTACAGCTTCATTCATCTCCATCCATATAATCATCGTTCTCTGGCTACTCTCATAACCTTAGGATTAGTTTACATAGTCACTGTTGACCTGCTTAATGTTGACAGTACTCCATTAATAAGTGGATTATTGTAGTCCTAATGAACAGATTGTCTTCTAGGATCTCCTGTGAAAAATTATCTTCTGTGAGTCTGGCTTCACATGATAATCTATTAATATCACACTATTTCTATTATTTTCAGTCCTCTATTTAGTTCTTTATACCACTTGCCATGACAACTCAGGGGCTTATACTCCATTCAGTGTTGATCATCTCTTTTTCCACTTCTAAGAGCTACCTCAGCAGCGACTTTTCTCCAGCAACTTATCTGTTGAAGTTTGGTATCCCAAGAAAAAAGTGTTTTCCAATCAATTACTTCTTAGGGACTCATTCTTACATTCTGGTCCAAGTAATCAAGTATATTCTAAACTGGGCACAGGGATACTCTTGACTCAATATTTAGTCCCTGGCAGCTCTTTTGGAATATAGATTCTTCCTTTGCTTATCAGGCCCTGAAAGTCCACAGTTGATTTTTCCTTCAATTTAACCTTAGCACTTAGGGATTCTAAGCTAAGCACTTAGAGCACCTTAGCACTCTCCTCACTTGGAAACCAAGAGAGGAGATGGAGACAACTGAGCTGAATACTTATTGACTCTTGGAGACAGTCTTCCCTTGCATCTTCCAGGATGGGGGTAATGCTGGAAGAAGTGGGTTAAGCAAGTCTGTGAGCCTGAGGGTTTAAAGATGTCTGTCTCATCCCCATATTACTAGAGTGCAGGTTTTAACAATAAGGGTCTGACTTCTGACTTTAGCATAATGGGGGCTTCCCTGGTGGCTCAGAGGTTAAAGTGTCTGCCTGCAATGCAGGAGACCTGGGTTTGATCCCTGGGTTAGGAAGATCCCCTGGAGAAGGAAATGGCAACCCACTCCAGTACTCTTGCCTGGAGAATCCTATGGAGGGAGGAGCCTGGTAGGTTACAGTCCATGGAGTCTCAAAGAGTTGGACATGACTGAGAGACTTTATTTTAGTATAATGAGCTACTTGAGCTGGAAATTGTCACATGAGCTCTGTTATTCTACCTGGACCTCAGTCTGCTGCTCAATTGTGTCTAATCATCCATTCTAGGAGAAAATTGCCTCTTTGTAAGTTAATAAAAGATACCCCATGACTTTCATATGTAGCCTTTACCTGTTTGGTAACAACCCTCAGTTTCTCATTATTTCTCCACAATGTGTTATCACAACTCAGCTCTAACCCTGAGACAACTACTATCGTTATAGACATTGTCCCCCTTCTTGTGATATTGTGATCAATAAGAAATATACATTTGGTCTTCATCCTAGTTCTTGGCTGAGTTCCTAAAACCTCTGGAATTCCCTAAGTGCTTATAGCTATGTTTTGTTATGTTATGAGGTGACCTTTGGACCCCACTTAAGGATGCAGACTATTTGCCAGAGGAGGCAACCATGTGATTAGAAGATTGGAACTTTCAGTCCTAACCCCTTGACTTCCTAACAGGAGAGAAGGGCTGGCGATTGAGTTTGATCACCTGTGGCCAATTTTTTAATCAACCATGCCTATGAAATTAAGCCTTCATAAAAACCCAAAAGGCTGGGGTTTGTAGAACTTCTGAGTTGGTGAACATGTGGAGACTTGGGGAGAGTGGTGCACTTGGAGAGAGAGGGCATGGAAGCTTTGAGGCCTTTTCCCATCCTCTGCCTTTTGCATCTCTTCCACCTGGCTGTTATCTAGCTTATTTCTCTGTGTTCTGCGAGCCGCTCTGCTTTAGCAATTTAATCAAGCCAGCAAGGGAGTGGGAAGCCCAGTTTATAGCTGATTGGCCAGAAAAACAAGTTTGCATTTGCCACTGGTACACAGGAGGTATTGTGGTGCTGAGCCCTTAACCNCTTCCACCTGGCTGTTATCTAGCAAGTAAAATATTTCTCTGTGTTCTGCGAGCCGCTCTGCTTTAGCAATTTAATCAAGCCAACAAGGGAGTGGGAAGCCCAGTTTATAGCTGATTGGCCAGAAAAACAAGTTTGCATTTGCCACTGGTACACAGGAGGTATTGTGGTGCTGAGCCCTTAACCTGTAGTGTGCGTTCAGTCATTCAGTCATGTGTTCGACTCTCTATGACCCTATAGACTGTAGTCCACCAGGCCCCTCTTCCATGGAATTTTTCTAACAAGAACGCTGGAGTGGGTCGCCATTTCCTCCTCCAGGTAAGCTTTCCACACAGAAACAAACCCGTGTCTCCTGCATTGCTAGGGGATTCTTCACCACTGAGCCATCAGGTAAGTCTGTGGAATCTGATACTATTGCTAGGTAGATAGTGTCAGAATTGAGTAGAATTGTTGTTTTTTGGTGTGGGGTAATGCCTCCCCCACATCCACACATATTGGAAACTGGGGTCAGAACCCATTTACCCATATATCTTTAAAATCTGACATCATTTTACCTAGGAAGGAATTCCCCTTGGGTATTCTTGGATATTCCTGGAATATCTTTGCAGGTCACCGGCAGTGAATTCTTTAGTAATTAGAATATTACCAGTTGGGGTCTTGCCAGCTTTTTGTTATCCTGCCTGTTTTCTCAGATTGCTTTTGGAAATGCTTCTATTTGTAGGGTTCCTCTGAGAAACATATTCAAAGACAGAATTAGACATATGAGGGAATGATTACAGGGAATGCAGGTTAAAAATAAAAAAGGAGAGAAATGAAAAAAGTGCAGAGCCCATAACTATAAAGATATTGAAAAATAACAGGGAAGAGTAGGATGTTTGAAGATAAATAGTCTCAGAATTTGCAGCGCACATTCAAGAAAGTTTGTCAAGATCAGCTAGGAGTCCTAGAGCCAGGGTCACTCATCAGATAAGTCCTGCAATGCAAAGCCATGTTTTGTTTTGTTTTTATTGGTTGCACTGGATCTTCAGGGCTGTTAGTTGGCTTTCTCTAGTTGCTGTGAGCTACATCTCCTCTCTATTTGCCGAGTGTGGGCTTCTCTCTGCAGTGGCTTCTCATTGCAGAACATAGGCTCTAGAGCACATGGACTAGGTAGTTGTGGCATGTGGTGTGCTGGCTTGGTTGTGCTGTGCTAACGTAGTTGTGCCAAGGCAGGTGGAATCTTCCTGGACCAGGGATCATGTTCTCTGCCTTGGGAGGAGATTCTGAAACACTGGACCACTAGGGGAATCCTCAAAGCATTGGTCTTCATTTGCACCCTCGCTGTCCTCACCCATTGGCTGCAAGTACTGCACTACAGGCATTGCCTGGCAGTGAGTGTGGTGGGAATCTAGAGGGACAGCAGATGGATTCCTCAGCTAAGTGGGGCATTTTCAAGTCTGCCTCAGATGCTTTCAATGCATAGTTGATAATAAGCTCTTAAGCATTCTCAGGTACAGCAATTTAGCAGGTCCTTAGAAAGCAAGATTAGCATATTGAGTCATGGCTATATAGTAATTTAAGTAAGCCTCAATGATAAAGTGGATTTCAGCTTTTGACATGTTTAATCAGTTAAATTGTTTCAAATATTTTGATCAAGAGCCTATTCTTGACTATACACAAATAGTAAGAAAACATTTATTTTTATAAATGTCCTATTGTTGAGTAGAAAATCACATAAGTCCTTTAGTGAAACAATTCAATCAGCAACTGGGCACATACGTAACTAAATAGTTTTTAGTGATACTTATTTAAATGAATAAACACAGAAATTAATATGAAAACACATTTTTTTCTTAGAAATATCACATATGCTATAGAAAAAATACATATTTCCATTAAAATAAATATAAATTTCTGGAGTTAATGGATCATATTTGTTTTACTTTATAATCCATAGTGATAGTGGATCAACACAGTTCAGTCACTCAGTTGTGTCTGACCCTTTGGGACCCCATGAATTAGAGCATCCCAGGCCTTCCTGTCCATCACCAACTCCCGGAATTCACTCAAACTCATGTCCATTGAGTTGGTGCTGCCATCCAGGCATCTCATCCTCTGTCGTCCACTTCTCCTCCTGCCTCCAGTCCCTCCCAGCATCAGTCTTTTCCAAAGAGTCAACTCTTCACATGAGGTGGCCAAAGTATTGGAGTTTCAGCTTTAGCATTAGTCCTTCCAATGAANTGCTATGACCAGTGCATTTTCTTGGCAAAACTCTATTAGTCTTTACCCTGCTTCATTCCGTATTCCAAGGTCAAAAACACCTGTTACCCCAGGTGTTTCTTGACTTCCTACTTTTGCATTCCATTCCCCTATAATGAAAAGGATATCTTTTTTGGGTTTTAGTTCTAAAAGGTCTTTTATGTCTTCATTAAGCTGCTTTTTTTGTTGTTGTTGGGGGGGTGTGTCAAGAATACTGGAGTGGGTTGCTATTCCCTTCTCTAGGAGATCTTCTCGACCCAGGGGTTGAACCCGGGTCTCCTGCATTTTAGGCAGACACTTTACCATCTGAGCCACTAGGGAAGTCTGTCAGTGACAGTGAATAGTCATTAGCTAATATGGCCCAGCTTTGAGGATAATTGTATAAAAGAGACTAATGGGTTTTTTCCTAAGTGACTTGTGTGGACATTTTGGTTGGCTAATAAATGGACGGGAATGATAATCATCCTATGATTATTCAGAGGCTGTCCCTCTCTGGTTTAATTAAGGCATAATCATGACCATCATCATAAGTCACATATTCAGCACCATTATATATAGTTTGTATACTATAAAAGCTCCTAATCATTTCCTTTCCTCTGACACATCTCTCACAATTTTCCATAGTATAGCCATATTTTTTAATTAGAATCTTTACTTCATCTATCTTGAACATATTGATACTTATAGTCTTGTGTGATGAAGACTAAAGTTCTTGACATTGCCTTCATTTGATGCTGAGGGCTTCTGCCTGTTTCTCTAAGTACATCTCACCCTTCTTTGTCGCTCCTTCCCTTTACATCATTTGCACTGGTCTTCTTTCTGTGACTATAAAATGTGCCATGCGCTCTTCTGTTAACATTTTCCACCTTCTTTGGTACCTTCATGTAGTGCAGGAAGCATACTCATTTTGTGGAATCAATTTGTCTCAGGTCATTGCTGTTCTACAAGGAATTAGGTTAGTCACTTTATCTCAACATTTCCATGAATAATACATTTAGGCTATAGTGAATCAAAAAGACTGAAACTTTTATTTCAATTATTGGGAAGCAATTATAAAGTAGAAAGAAAATTAAGCACGGCAGGGGAAACTATGGTTTTAATTTCTGCCTCTCCCTCTTCATAACTGTGACCAAATCCTTTGTTTTTTCAATTGCACATTTGTTGAAAATAAAGGTTTATTTTGGGGGGTTCCAAAGTCACTGCAGATGGTGACTGCAGCCATGAAGTTACCATGGAAGAAAAGTTTTGACCAACTTAGCATATTAAAAGGCAGAGATGTTACTTTGCCAACAAAATCCATCTAGTCAAAGCTATGGTTTTTCCAGTAGTCACATATGAATGGGAGAGTGAGTAGATAAAACTGAG